>VWZG01000565.1:4340-58490 GCA_013396735.1 Grallaria varia
CATGACAAAGTTCTTCAGAAAGAAAACTAGTGTTTAGACAAGGAGTATGGGTTGAATAAAGAAGTATTGGTATGGGCAGTTAACAGTTGAAGAGATGAAAAATCTGGGATTTGTAACCAACAGATACAGAAAACTGGTGGATTCCAAAGAACAAAGCCTGAAAGGTTTGTCTTAGTTGTCTGGTTTATTTGCTGCTTCTACTCTCTGCAGCCCGTGTGCTTTGCTGTCTCATAAAATCCTCTCATGCACTTAAATAAACTGTACTTTATTGTCCTGCAACAGACACTTGGGCTGATGCTATTACTCCAAATGGAATCAATGGCAGAGCTACCATCAGCTCGATGGGAAGAGAACTTATCCCACTCCCATAAAGCACGGTCAAAGAATTAGCACGGAGTCTGATCAATGCCTTTTCAAATCAGAACTTAGTGCAACACTCAATAAGCTTCCTGACTTGAGCAGGTTGCTAAATGCAGGTTCTTTTTCACTCACAGGAGTAATACCTGGCATTTCAGTGGCCTCTTACCTGTACAAGGCCTTACCATTATACACTTTTATTCCCTTTACTGTCTTGCAGGGTAAATTTTTCTCAGCTGAAGAGAGGCGTTTTTCACCACTAAAAATATCCTGAGAAGGCAAATAGAAAATAAACTTAATCTTCACTACAGGAAGTACTGCTGTCCCAACAAGACGGGATTTTTCAATTAAGATGTGATCCCAAATAAATCTTCAAGGAACATGCTGAACAGCAGAAGAGAGACCAACCTCATGATGAGTAGTCAAAGACAAAAATGACATTCAGGCAATTCCTAGCATTTTATAGTAATTTTGATTTGCTACTACTCCAAAGGAAAAAACAAGATCAATATTGAGCAGGTAATCTCACCCAATAGCAAAATAAACCCTTTTTAATTTTGAAAAAATTACTTACTCCATAAGCAGAAGGACTAAAAGGATTTAATATTAACAGAATTTAACTGATTTTCTTACATTTATTTATTACATGCATTGCTATGTACCAAGTACAGTGAGTAGACAGCCGCCTGTCTAGATAGAATTCTAAATGAATGTTTATTTTTATTTAAAATATTTCTTGAGTAATTGAATTCTTAGTGAACTTCAGAACATAAATATATAGAAAGTAGAATGAGCTCTATATAGAACTATGGAGGAAAATGGGTCCCTATATTCCTGAAAATATATTTGTTCATCTGTCCATTGTTACACATCAAATTCAAGGGTAGCTCTGTTGTTCAGAAGTGGAATAAATACTTCCTGTTCCTTTCTTATTTAATTTCCCTGCTTATTTCACAATATTAGTAAGTAGTACAGAAATTTGGGAGTGGAGTTGTATGTAATACTATTTTTCTTAAATTTCTGAACCTTCAGAAGTTCCTTCCATTTCCATTTAAACACACTGCTTATCACCATCCTTTCCAAATAATCGGGCATCCAAACAAAATCATCCGTCTTTGTTTGGCAGAGATTTAATAATCTGTTTGGAAACAAAGAAACGGTGGACTGAAGTTGTCAACGTGGCATGTGATGCTCTACTCATCAGAGATTTATTTCTGTAGCTTTTAGCTTTCATCAACTCACACTCGCATATGCATACACATACACACACACATACAAAGCATAGAAAAACATTTGGGAACCAGTATTTCTAGAGTTTCTAATACCAGAATTCCCATTTGTTTACTGAGCTACTTTAAATAGATTAATTGGATGGTTTAGGAGTTATTATAACTATTTATGTGTATAATAGCGCTAAGCTGTCTTAAGAGCATTGTTTCATATCTGCGTTGTGCTTCCAAAAAGTACAGGATCTCTTCAGCATTATTAGAAGAGTGTAGTAATAAAAATGTTGGAGTATTAGTTCCATAGGTCATTATTTTTTTCCAACGTGAAGATGTTTTATATATAGTATTCCCACAGGATTCAGTAACATTCTTGATTTTTCTTTCGGGAGAATCAATGTAAACTTTGTTTAAAGTCCAGTTTAATACAACAAATTCTATCTGGTAAAAATACCAACGTTTTCACCTCAAGATTTCAAGTCAGTAGGGTTGTTTAGTGTAGCTGGTTTGTTGTTTTTTTTTTCTGATACTTTTTTTACAGTTTGGTTTTTTCAAGTGTGTTTAGTAAAGTAAGTAATTTCAAAATTTCTTACAGAAGATAATTCCACTGTTCAAATAGTTCAAAAAAATCAGGTTGATAAGCTTATATAAGTTAATGGCTTATGTAAAAGTCAAGTTTAACTTGAAACTGCAATATCATCTCTTTGCATTAGCATTACCTTGTCGAAAAGTAGTAAATCTGTGTATGTGTGACTTTGTAAGCAGAGTATAGAGTTACAGATTTTGTATTTCCTTCCTTTAGCCACTTTTATACTGACTTCAGTTCTTAAAAGCTTATCTGTTTGGATTTACTGGAGTTGCTTCTGAATTGCATACATCTGAAGCAGCAATAAAAATCAGTCTTGTCCTCTCAGAAAAGGGTAAGAATCACTGAGAGACTAAACTGAGGTTTATTGTCCATCATTAGGGCCCTGTGTCCATTTCACAAACGAGAATATGTAAAGTTTACCTACGTGCCTTCACACGTTGTGACTTTCTGCTGACCAGATTCTCCAGCTTTATTCCGCCCCCCCAGTACCATCACCTGGATCAAACGACGACAGAGGTGGACTCAAGATGTCAGTCAGATCCCTCCCCGCACCCCACCGGCTGTGAGTGTCACGCTGCAATCAAACCCGGCGACACTGCAAAGCAATTCCAGCTGCAGGCTCTGCCCACAGCACTAAGGAGATGCTTTTCATGGTAAAATAAAGTGCACAAAGATTGTTTCCTTCAGTCGGGTGGGGGGCAGACACAGGCTGCAGGACTCGGTTTCTTTAGACCTGACTCCATCCTGAATAAATTCAGCAGTTTGAAGCATACAAGCATTTTTTGGATGGTTTGTTTCTCTGTCCCTGCTTGGAGAGCTCTCTTGCATGGCAATTCCAGTGCTGAGAAGTCCAGAGCAGAGGAAAATATTCAGTGGATTTATTTACATGTCAGTACCCCTCAAAATCCCTCTCCAGCTCACAGGTTTCTCAGAGCAACAGTGCTGTGTCTGATCTGGAAACAATCCAAAAGTTACAGTATTTTTCTCTTTTTGTAGGAGATGATTCATCATAGCTGTCCAATTGTTTTTTCAACTAGAACTGAAATTCATTATGGTTGGGTTTGGGTTTTTTTGCCTCACAATCCTTTGTAAGGGGTCATCAATATATTGAATACTTAAACGCTGAAGAACATTGATATATTTGGTCCCTTTTATCTTTGTTCTACCACTACAGGTGACTGCCCGAATCCTTGCAGTCTGAAATGGTCCCGTTGTGCTTTCAGTGGCCAAAAATACCATGAAAGAAGGAATGGAAGTGATATAATTATACAAAAATATCCTTGTGGCAGCAGTAATTCCTTCCTGCTCCTGTCCAAGCCTAAGATAAAACAGGAGCCACGACAGGCTGCACAGACCTGGAGTTCATAGGTTATGGTTGAGCCAAGCCAAGTTAGACCTCCTGTGCCAGCAGGCAAAAATGAAAATTATTGTCAGAAATGTTGCTTGGCACTAACTGAAAACCTGGGAGAAAATGGAAATATGAGTGACTCAGAGTTTGTATTCTCATATGGCTCAGCAGATTCAGGCAAACACAGAGAATGGTCTGAACAAAATATTCAATTTTAATCAAGAAACAAAAATGCAATGTTTGACTCCAGGATGTCATATTTTTTGCTTTGACCCGGATACCTGGGAAAATCTTTTTACTTTGAGCCTCTCATTCCATTAGATTTGTGTTGTTCTTACTTCAGAAGAGAGAACATGGAAATACTATGATTTCTCACAAACTGGAAATTCTGAATTTCAAACTACTGCATAACTACTGTCTTAAAAAGGGTTAGGGAACAGAACACTACCTGAATGCTATGTCAGAAACATATACTCATATAATCGAGGTAATAAATTTTAAATCACCAATTTTGTTTGGTTTTGGTTTTAATTTTGATCTTGTGTTGTTGGGGTTTTGGGAGGTTTTTTTTAATTGGGGCCCTACTGAGGAGTGTTTTCAAAAACAGTGTTGGGGAAAAAAATTGTTTAGGAGCAGTTATTACAAAGAATTGTTGTCTTCAGGCAGGTTTAAAGATGTCATTGCCCTTGAAAGAAGAGTGTATGCTCAGTGTCTTGGCCAAATTCCAATTTGAGAAATTGCATTCTGCCCACCTAAATTTTCTCAGCAGTTGGAATGGATAACTTATTAAGCAATATCATCCATTGCTAGGGATCTGGTAAATAACTTTGTCCTTTTCAGATTTCGAAAGCAATGATCAGTGTTCTTAACAGCAACAGCAGCTGACTTTTAGAGGTGCTGGATATAAAAGAGAATGACAAGCCCTGAACTAGTCCCAGGAAAGGTTCATATTTGCAGGATCAGGCCCCTGAAGCAATTATTTTTTTTTTGTGCCAGTGAAGATTGCATGTTATCTTACACAGAGGAAGTGAAATGATTCTTGTTAACATCAGGCTTTTGTATACACAATTGCAGCCAAAAATATAGGGCACTGTGTGGGTCCTCTGTCCTTAGGTCATCAGGGCCCACTAGCCAGCAGGAGAAACCAGCAATTTAAATAGCAGCCTTTGCTGGATGAACAGTTGGTTGATACACACAGCAAAGGGGAGTTGTATGAACAAAACGTTATGCCCATGGAAGAGTGTGTGCATCAGTAACCCATGACATGGAACACTGTGCCACTCACTTGGAATTAATGTGCAGAAATATCTATCAGATGTCACCGGAGTGTTGCAAACATATTCATTTGGTATTCAGACCTCTGTATCTCAAACACACGCAACACATACACGCACAAAAACACTGTCTATTTTTCATCCTTATGATCCATATAAAATCAGTTCATTCTTTTCTTTAGAGAAATACATTGAAATGGTAAAGAGTCCAAATAAAGTTTCTTTCAAGAGATTTTCATCTCTAAATGCAGGTTCCCAAAAGATGCTGCATGGGTGGAGACATTGAAGAAATGAAGGAAACCTTTGCTGACTCCGTTGTGGGCTAAACGAGGGAATTCATCACCAAGTACACTGTGGATATTGGGTGGATAAAACGGTGACCTTTTGTGAAGGGTTGTTGCCTCCACATGGATTACTTTGTGCTGCATCCCTGCTAATGGCTGTCAGTATCCGTATTAACAGGTTAAGACCATGTGATTTAGTACAAGGTCACAAAACCAAATGGAAGACTTTTCAGAGACTTCCTTGCTGTCTGTACCACTGCTCTGTAACTTTATACAGCCCCTTCTGCCTGTCATTTGCTGACTTGGGTCCACCACAATTCCTTGTAGCTTCTCAGGAGCCCTCCCAAAGTGGATGTTTGAAGCAGTGAAGGTGTATATATTTGACTTATTTCATCCATGGAAACTTCCTCATGTTGCTAGTGATTGCTCCTGGCTAGGAAAGCTGAGTGGATTCCACACTGGATCTATGAATTCTGTCTAAGAGGGAACAGAAACCAAATTCCCTGACCACATTCCGCTCTGTCATACTACAGGTTTCTCCCTCACCTCCATATAAGACAACAGGAGACTTCACATTTTCCTGTTCCTACAGGAATGGAACAAATTTCATCTCACCTGACTACAGACACCCAGTAGATGGATGTTTAAAAATTGCCAGTCATTCTGGACTACTTTATCGTTGGAAGCAGTATGGAAGGGGGAACCCACTGAATAGAGGGTAACCCTTTAATCACAACACACACAAAAGAGGAGTGATGTGAAAAATAAATTTACAGTCGCAATGTACTTTTCAAAAGTTGAAAAACTGTCATTTTTATTCAGAATCAAACCAAAAGTTTGAAATTTTATGTCAACTGAAACATCCATAGGAGGTCAATTTGGAACAAACTGAAACAGATAACATTAAAATGAAAGAGATTTATTTTTAAAGAACATTCTAAATTAAAAGATTAAGTAAAGAAATTAATTAAACCAAATACAGGAAACCAAAGAAAACTAAATGTCTTATTTAGAATATTTAAGAAAGTGGGGGGAAAACATCAAGTATTTAAATGTTTTTAAAAGTCACATTCTCTTTTAAAACAGTATTTAAACTAAATTCAGTGAATTTTGATATTGAATTATTCTTGTACAGGGAGGTAATAATATTTCGATAGCATTCAAGTTTACTTTCTCCATTTTAGAAATTATTCAATTAATTTTTACACCTAAATATGGACAAAGGATAAGGCCTATAAGAGGACATGATAAGAAAACATGATTTATCAGTTTAGATTTGTGTACATATTGCTGATAATATCTTGTATTTTATGTCACATTAGTACCCTTTCCAGTAGAAGGATGACATGTTGAGCATGCAGCAAAGTACAAGAGTAGTGTAACTTGAAGAGCTTGAAAAGCACAGAGGAAAGCTTAGATTTGGGAACAGAATGAGGGAAGAGTATTTGTAACCCAAGATGGTATTTAATATTGAATTGACGACCTTCACCCTTTTGCAGCATACTGTTACAGGTGCAATAAAACAGAGCTTTGCATGTAATCTCAAGAACTCTGAAGAATCAGAAAATTAATGAATAGTTTTAAGAGAAATGAAAAAGGACAGAAACATATAATACTCTGAAGCAGATGCCCTCAGTGCATGGCTGCTATGTATATGAAATGGAACTTGCTCTCTTCCCTCAGTTTGGGTTTTAGGAAGATGAAATGTGATAGCCCAGTTTCTCCTAGTGGGGAGAAAAGTGATTTAAAATAAAAACACAAATCCTGTGCTAACATACATGGACACATGTGAGTGACAGTCACCGCAACTAAACCTGACTTTCTGAGATCAGTAAAACACTTCCCTGATCCCGTAAGAATATTGCTCAGGTTGAAATCTTTATACAGCCAGTTTCAATAAAAAAGTGTTAACCATGATTTTCTGATAAACTTTATTGCATAGCTTTATGAATTCCTGATGTGCATAATTCTTTATTGGCTGTTCACAGCATGAAGATCCTCTCATGCTGTCAGAAGCCAAATGCCAAAGTTCATGGAAGAGGTTCCCTCAGCACCTGGACAATGAGTATGAGACTGTCTAAGTCTGAAAGTATGTACCACAATATGCCAGATATAAAAATAAATAAATAAATCTCTACTCTTTATAGTAAAAATAGGCACATGAATTGCTAATTTCAGTGCCAAAAATGCAGCAGATGAAGATCAGAAATAATAGCAATTAAAGTTATCTAGTGCATATTTGAGACCACTGGAAGTGATAGAGTTCAGATGACATATCCTGAAAAGCATGCCTAATAATCCCAACAAGAACTTCTGAATTTTAGAAATAGAGCTCCAACTTCAAAACTTCATTTCTATTTCATAACAATTCTCCCATCCACAAGCAACCTGAATTCTTAAAGTGTATGACATAAAGATAATATAAATGGTATTTAGTTCAGTGACTCTTCTCCTTTCACATTTGTTATTCCACTCATGGCTGGAAAGACTGGATAACAGAATGGACCAATCCTACTGAACCAAGTAAGTTTCAGTCATTTAAAACAACAGCCACATATTTGCCAAATACAAATGCTTGCAGCATAAGAGATAGAATCAGTCACTCAAGCAGGAAAGCGTGTGGTTAAATAATATAATTGCTTTAATATAATATATAGGTCTTCACTGTGGCATGACAGCCTATGTGGAGTCTCAACCACACAGCAGGACTAATTAAGAAGGCAGATGAAGACTAGAGCTAGCAAAAATTATAATAAAGACTTCAGTTTTTTCCATCCTTCCCATTGCCAGTGGAAAAGAAAAAAATCGCAGTGTGGTCCACATTAGCCCATACATGCCTGCTAAAAGAAAATTCACTCCCATTACTGCGTGGCAGGTGTGCATCCATGGCCACATGTTGGGATTTGAGCTCTCACCGTTAATTATATAATTCTCATCCCACAGTTGTGTAGAACTGTATAATCAAAATTTCATCCACGAGGTGAAACCCCCGTAGAAAAAGCTGGAACAGAGACAACAGAACACACACATTCTATTTACACCTTCAGAATCTATATTCAATAATTGTATTATTACCATGCCATTATGTGAGTATTCTGTAGTCAGTGTAATTTGTGATCTTGTATCTCCATTTTTCCTGTACTGAGCTCAACCATTTGGAGATGTATCTGCAAATGAAGGAAAGTTTTTTATCTCAAAACCACTAAATCTAGGATTCATTTCGCCCAACTTTCAAGGTTTTTAAAAGTTAAGGGTCTAGGGTGGGATTTATTGCTTCATGTCATCTAGGCAATAAAAAGTAGGTAAAACCAATCTCTTCTTAAAAGTGCCCATTTCTCTTTAATGGAAATTTATGGACCCTGGAGTGACCAGCTCAGATGAACATGTCTGGCACTGGAGATGGCTGGAGTTAAGGTGACCATGAGTATAAGGCTGTCTCCTCCCAACAGTAAAGACAAATCCTTCAGATATTAATTCTCTCTATTTTGCACTCCACTCAGAATGTCATGAGAAAATTATCTTACGAGTACCCTGTTTCTGTCCATTATTCATTGAATGAGCTCAGCTAAAAAACCCAGGGTAGACAGTAACTTTTCATACAGGATTCATTTTACTTGTTTGAACAAGGGCGTTCAAAGACATTTGAATCCTTCAGCAGTATCTGAGACATGGAGCTGGCAGATAGGATACAGGACTTGTAGGAGACCCATGTAGATGCAGAACAGCAGCTGGAAATCAGGCAGAGGATCTTGGGGTGTCTCAGTTGGCACTGGGTGCCTGTGCTTAAGGAACCGGCTGCACAGGGAAGTGGTGGAGCCACCAGCCCTGGAGGTGCTTAGCACACATGTAGATACAGCACTTAGGGACATGCTTTAGGGGTGGACTTGGCAGCATTAGGCATAGAGTTGGACTCAATGATCTTAAAGTTCTTTTTCAGTCTAAATTATCTGATTAATCTAGGTTTATTGAGCATTTAGAGTTAAAAAAGATGTCTCCCCATATTGTGTACAAGATATAAAGTGTCACTAACACTACATTACTCCCACAAGTTTTGTTTTAGGTGAACATGCTCATTGATGGCATTTCAAAAGCACTCAGTTACAAAGTCTATCTTAAAATAAAACTCATTTAAAGAATTTCAACCTGAAACCTGCATGTATGTTTATCACCAAAATTTTGCATCTTCGTAAATATAACACTGTAAAATGTTTCCACTGATAATAAAAATGTGCTCTATTTTTATGATGTTAACCTGCCAAAAGTACCATCATAAAGGCTAGAACCCAGCAAATACACCTGAGCAGTGAACCTATCCAAAGAAAAGGGTCTGGATTGGCAGGACCTTGTGCTTTGCTTATGTCCAGGTTGTTTCTAAGTTTGAGAGTCAACAATCAGGTGGCTCCATGTGAATCAGTGAGAAAGGTATGCAAAGCTGAACGTGCTTCACCCTGCATATTCCTGTTCCCAGATGTCTACCTGCACAGTTATTTCATGGTGCTGAGATACTTTCTCTTCTGCCTCCTAGAACAACTTTTCCTACAGAAATTCTTTTTTTTTTTTTTGCTTCCCAGCTCGTCATGGGCAGAAGAGTTGTTTTGAAACTACTGCAGCCTGAAATGACTCTGTCACATAGCATCCAACATTACAATTATTTTCAAGGGACATAATAAGATCTAGAAAGCAGGATGCATAGTGATAAGCCTCAAAAGATATTCTAAGAAGAAGAAATACATAGGAAAAGGTATCTTTTTGTAGGTACAGTTCTACTTACCCGAAGACAACGGAGCTGCATCGGCTATTTTTCTCTGAAGCCTTTGACACCTGCAATTAATCTTCAGTTGTTCACGAGGTGACACTGAGATACAGGACGTAAACTAAGCCACTTACACATATAGGCATAACAGGACAAAGACTCTTCCAAGAGCCTTTTGCTTTCAGCTAGTCATTCTCACCTCCCATTGATTGGTAGCTGAGGGCTTTCAACAACCTAAATGAGTTCAAAAGCTTTAAAATGTTTCAGGCCTTTTCCAAGGTAAAATGTCACATCTATTTATCATTTAAAAAAAAAAAATTAGCTATTGCTGAGATCAATCTACTGACAATAGCTGGAACTCAGGAAGCAGGAAAAAAAAAAAAAGACCTTGGTAAACAGGGAGCTAAACTGTAAATACAAGGTACATTATTCTGAACAAATAAATGCAGCCAAAATACATCTCAAGAAAAGAAAAGTGAGTCACCTTAAGAAGCATATTTTGCTCATTTCTTCTTCTTATATTTCATTAAATTTTAAAATCTTTATAAAAATGTAAAATATTAATGCAAAATGTTACATTTTATAAAAAATGAAGCAAAATGTGGTATATCCAGGTGGGTCAGACTTGACACAGAATGTAACTTTTTAAAACTCTCCTAAATATTGCTTATCTTTTTAGAACCTTTGATTACTTTTTTCGTTATAATACATGATTAATCTTAGCAACTATTTAACAAATATATACTAAAAAATGAGAAAACTGTGTTCTGATTAAGTTGGGCTCTGTTCCATATAAATTTGAATAAATTAATGAACAGATATACACAGTGTGCACATAACAAAGACATTGCTTATTTAGTGATAGCCTGAATGCATTCATACTCAAAAATCTTTTTTTTAGGAATCAGAAGATTTATTTTTTTTCTCTAGACGCCTCTGGTGGGCTGATCCTGGATGGATGCAAGGTGCCCACCAAAGCTGCTCTGTCACTGTCCTCCTCAGCTGGTCAGGCCAGCAGAAATGCAACGAAAGACTTGTAAGTCGAGATTAGGGAAGGGAGGGAAGATCCCTCACCAGTGACCATTGTGGGCAAAGCAGAGCCAATTTGGGGAAATTAGTTTATTTGTTACCAATCAAATCAGAGTAGGATAATGAGAAATAAAACCATATCCTAAAACAACTTCCCCCCCACCCTTTCTTTCTTCCAAGGCTCAACTTCACTCCCAGTTTTCTCTCCCTATTTCCCCTAGAGGTACAGGAGCATGGGAAATGGAGCTGTGATCAGTTCATCCCATGTTGTTTCTGTCACTCCTTCCTCCTCAGGGGAAGGACTTCTCACACTCTTCTCCTACGCAGTGTAGGGTCCCTCCCATGGGGTGCTGTCCTTCAGGAACAGGCAGCTCCAGTGTGGGTCCCACACAGGGTCACAAGTCCTGCCAGCAAACCTGCCCCAGCGTGGACACTTCATTCCACAGAGCCACGCATCTTGCCAGGGTCCTGCTCCAGGACGGGTTTCCCACAGAGTCACAGCCTTCTTTTGGCACCCCCTGCTTTGGCATGGGCTCCTCCATGGGCAGCAGGTAGATATTTGCTCCTCTGTGGCCCTCCACGGGTTGCACGGGAATCTCAGCTCCTGTAACTGGAACACCTCCTTCCCCTCTGCGTCAACCTGGGCATCTACAGTGCTGTTTCTCCCACACATTCACACTCTTCTCTCTTTTGGCTACAATTGTTCTTGAGCAATAACTTTTTCCTCTTCTTAAATCTGTTATCCCAAATGCACTACCATTGTCACTGATGGACTTGACCTTGGCCAGTGATGAGTCCTTCCTGGAGCCAGCTGGTATTGGCACTGTGGGACATGGGAGAAGATCCCAGCAGCTTCTCACAGAAGCCACCCTGTATCCTCTCCGCTATCAAAAGTCTTACCATGCAAAACCAACACATTGCCAGATAAATATTCCTTTTACTTCTTTGAAACAGAGCAATCACGGACTAATTATAAATTAACATTAATATAAATTTCAATTTATGTATTTCAGAATTATGTTTCTTGAATAAAGTTGAAGGTGACTGCCATCATTATGTAGAGAACAACACAACTTCTGTGGCTGGGGAGCCTCTCTATTAGCAACCGTATTTCCAAAAGCACTATAATACTCCCTTTTATTTGATCGTTACAAATATTCTTGCTAATAACATTTTACCTTTGGTCAGACTGCATGTTTTTAATCTGAAGAAAACTTGTGGAAATATTCAGCATATTTGTGCGTGTGATGACAGCATACAGACCAGTAAGATGCTCTGAAGGAGGCTGGTAAACACGAGGAAGATCCAGATACATCTCAGACTGAACTTGAAGAGATCAGAGACTTGGTGTCTTGGCAATGTCACCACTTTTAAGCCAGGATTAAATGCATTTGAAAGGTAGAAAGTTCAGGTTATATTAGTCTTCAAAAATCCCTTATGCTTACCAAGAAATACCAGATTTCCTTACTGTCAGGTCCAGAGTGTCTTAAATCACTACAAAGTCATGTAAACCATACAGGTCATCTCCAAGACTTTTTTTCAAGACATTCACACTACACCCATTTCACACAGTTACTATGAAGTTAACTTGAAAGTTCTTGAAAATGTGTGATATACAGTATTTCCCAGTTCCAGCACTGCATAAGCATAGTTACCAAGACTGTTTCGGTGAGAATGATGATACAATTAGTACTTGCTGGAGGAAACAGAGAGTCTGCAAAAGTTTAGGTGCTTCCTTAGTACACTTTTATTGAGAGAAAAGCAGAAGATGAAATACTGGTGCTCAAACCTGCAGCAATTCAAACTCTGTAGCAGCAAAGATAAGCAAATGAAATGCAATTGGACACAGTTTTTTCATACTTCACTAAAGGAGGGGAATTTTTCTTTAACACAATTATTCTATACCACTAAAATTTTTTTGTGCCAAAACAGAATCTCAGCCTTGCTCAGCAGTGTAGCACCAGTGGAGGACTTCCAGAAAGCTTCCAGGAGTCCAACATAATGAACTCAACACATTCGAGCCAAGACTGTGGCAGTGAGAGATCCTCAAAAACACTGCAGTGCGTCTCTGCCAAATGCCTGGAACTCGAGTCTGGGGAGGAAGGAAGGGAGAGCAACAGTGGCAATTACTGTATGCCAGTGCTACCAGCAATGCTCAACTTGCTGTTGTGCCCAGGATTGTGGAGGAAAGCTCTGGAAGGCTGAGTTTTGGATCAAGAGGAAGGCTGGAAGGTAGATAGCAGGGTTAGTCCTGGCTTGGGTACCCTCAGTTCAAGAAGATCTTAAGAAACTGGAAAAAGTCCACGCAGGGCTGACAACTAGTTAGGACCTTATGTCACCTACAGGAAGAAGTTGGTGATAGAGGTTGTTAAGCCTTGTGAGGAGGAGGGCAAGGCTTGTAAATGGTCTTGCCCTCTGAAGCCATTTCTGGTTCCTGAATAAGGTCTCAAGCAGGTTACAAAGGAAGGAGCACCCACAGAACATTAATCAGATATTACCCTGTGCTCACAGCCTGCCCAGGGTAATTGGCCTCGGCCAATCATTGATCAAAATTTTCAAATCAGTATTTTTAAGGAGTAAAATCTAAAGTCATATTTTCAGAAGGAAAAAGGGGTCTTTTGGAGTACCATTGGTCATCATCTTCCTTTGCTGATGAACTGTTAGTAATTAGTGTGCTTTTGAACACCAGGACCCTACAGATTTATGTAATTAAAGCTTTGATAAAGATGTTTTACAAAGTGCCTAGAAGATGCTTGCATTCACTAAAAGAGCTGGGAGGGGATCTCTACCTTCTACACATATGTATTCTGCCTACCTTTCCATTTGCAGACTATTTTCTTGTCACTATTGAATTTTTTTTTTTTTTNACATGAAAGGCAGTTGTGATTAAGCACAGAGCACATTCTGCTCAAGCAATATGTAGATGCAAGTAGATTCAGTAACCCAGCTTATGACAGTATTCCCAGTATTCCATTTTATTATATGATGAAGAGTCAATGTTTGAGACTGCCACTCAAAATTTGTAGATGTTACCTGTTAACAGCAGTGACAAAGCAAAGATGCTGCTTGAAAGACAATGCCAAAATTGTGCCACTCCTTTTCTTCAACCACATTAAGACTCAACCATGCAGGTGACTGATCAACAGCATTTGTGGATTTCTGTTGTGGAACATTATTGTAGAGAAACAGTGCAAACGTGTGCTTCAGATTCACCAAAAATCTATAGCATCCAAGTATCTAATTCAAAACCCAAGAGTCAGCCCATGCTGAATTTGAGTTTAGGAATCTTCATTAACTTTTATTCCACATTTGAAGAAACATGTCTGGTGAGAAAAGAAGGAACTTGATGTAAGGTCAATTGATCATTTAGAGAATATACATGAGATTGCATCTTTTATTTTGGTGCACAAGGTTCAAAGCTTCATTTCCATTATAAGTTTTTATGTATAATCTTCAGGTTATGATCTACCTGAACTAATAAAGTGAAACAATGACATTTCACTCTCATTGTTTTACTTACAGTTCCAAATACAGAGATTCTTTCAAGGATATGACTTGTAAAACTATTCATCTTCCTTTAAAACCCAAAAATATTTCCCGCTGGAACTTGTAATGAAAGGGAAAAAGACCAAATTCCACCAAAGCAGTGGAAATTTATCCATCCAATATTGCAAAGCCTTATGGTCAGTAACAACCCAGAATACTGGTTTGCCAAGGGTACTCTGCCCAAAAGGTGATATTTTTTATTAGAGTTCACTCAGCCATTAAAAAAAATCCCACTGCCCAGAACAAAGGAGAGTGATTTTTAATGAAATATCCATTAAGGCTCTTAAAGAGAAGACAGCCAAAGCAGGGAAGGAAAAAAAAATATAAAAAAAGAGAAGCAGGTGCAATGCTGGTCCTCAGGAGGCTGAGCAGATAAACCCACAGAAGTAGCTAATGTGTATTTGATGAAGATAAGTGTCTGTCTGTGAAAGAAAAGCAAAGTGATTTGTATCAGGGCATCATTGTGAGAGTTTGAGCATTAAATGTTAAAGGGAGATGGAACAGTCTTGCTTAGCCTTTTCCTCTTGTTTCTGGTAAGATAAATTTAGACCAGTGAACCAAACTTACCAGTCAGTAAGAACAGGAATTGCTTTGCCTGAATTTATCTACCTGGAAGTTAAATGACCAATTTCAAGCAGCTATTTTTTTCCTTTTCAGGTCAATAGGGCAAGGTAGGCAGTCCCAGAGAGTTATTCTTTTGTCCTTGTCAGAGTGCTGAGGTAGGATAAATCTCCTGGAGAACCACATCTTCCCCTTTTAAGCAAACAGTCCAGAAGAGTAACTTAGACTACACCATTTTAGATGGTTCATATTAACTTGAGAACACAAGCAGATGGCAGAGAAGCCATCAAACACATGCAATAACACCTACCCAACACTCTCCTGGCCTCCAGTGATTTGTAGCTCAGGGAATTCATGAGACAGAGACCGTCCTTTCACATTTAATTGCTCACAATGTATTACGTTTCCATGTAGCTGGGTATGAAAAACGCTGCTGTGGGTTCACACCAGGGAAAGCACCGCTTCCTCCCAGGTATTACCAGGAAAGATACCCACCAGAAAGGTCTTGTTTACTTCTTTCCTTCTTGTGATATTAGATACTTAGAAGCCTGTGTTTAGCCTGACTGCTACCCACTCCTTTTGACAGATCTAAAGGTATGCCATTCAGTGGTATAAAAGTACAGGTGCGAGTAATTTATTCTTACTTTTTTTCCGGTAAGACAAAACTGTGCTCCATCTCATTTTCCTCACTTGTAATATTGCTTCTTATCCTCCTGGACTGGATGCCTCAATCTTTAAATGACCATCTAACCTCTGTCATGGTTTGGTTTTTGTTTATTTTCTATAAATCAGCTGTGTCTCTCTTCATGCCTGCCACTAAAAAAATAATCTTAAATGGGTTTTAAGCACATTAGTTACAGGGAACAATTCTGCTCACTCACTGTCAGGGACAATCTGGCTCTGCTGGTACCTAACCATCTATATTAGATTATATGTTCCTCAACACATCTAAATCTCAACCCCTTCCCCTAGTTTGTGCTATAATGGTGCCTGTATTGTAAAGCAACTTAAAAACACTACTTAATCCTGCACAAATTATTCTTAATACACCTACAGAACACTGAGTTCAGCTCAAAATCAGCCAAGCAAAGACTCTTCCATATAATTTTCTGATGATTAAAGCATTCAAAAACATATAAGAGCTAAACTCTAGTCCTTTCTCAGCCTCTGGGGGACTCTTATCTCCCAAAAGAATAACAGTCTCAAACACAAGTTTGCCCTCTTGCTGAAAATGGGTCATGGGGAATAAATGAATGTAAGAAAAAGGAGCAGCAGTGGTGGATCATTATTCTATAAAGCAGGGGAAAGGGGGATTTGATCAAACAAAATTTCTGGGTTTTTTTTCTGCCACTCAATTGGGCAGCTCCAGAAGGTATTTTGAATATGATATATCAATCCCACCATGCTGTCTAAAGGCAATATGCTATTCATTCAAAGCACAGGGAAACTCAGTATTTCTACATAACCTCCTAAATTTTCTAAGATGTGCCTTATCTTATTAGCCCTGTGATACACTGTACATGTGTGTTCAAATATGTGCATGAGCGAAGGAGCACTGGACTAGCAGTATGTCAAGGATCCAAAGCCAAATATCCTAGCAATCTGAAACTATTTCTAAGGCTGTTTTTACAACTTAATTCTGATTTTAGATTGTGATGTTGATTTATTTGTTACAGATTCACTTTCGATCTTATTCAGAGTGCAAGATAGATGGAAATGAATGAAAGAATGGATAGTGAAAGAAGCTACTGGTTGAAGAAAACCTCTAGGAGACCTAGTGGACACAGTTTCTTCCAGAGAGGCCACAATCACATAATAAAATTGTGAGTTAAGATTACAAAATACTTTGATTTCTATTACACATCTAATGTTCCATACCTGTCTGACATATCATAAATAAAAATAGATTATATTACATATACCATCTTCTCAGAGGGCAGACTTGGATTCATGGATGGATGATCTAAAAGTCAAACTTACAGATTCTTTTAAAAACATGTTTTTTCCCATCATGAAGGAAATAATATTGTGTGGAAATAATTTTCAAATGTATTGTGAGTTCTGAATACAGCTCTAAGACCTTGACATAAGCAGAAGTTCAACATACTCTATTGTGTACCATCCTAAGAGAGAATCTTATGAACATTCTAGATTTCCAAGTAGCATAAAAAGGGGAAGTTTGGTACATTTAAATATCTAAATATATAGATAACTACCAACACCAGCCAATAGGGTCCGACTGTACACAACATCTTGGAGGGTTTCTCTATCTAGAGCTTTTTATTTGTCCATTTTCCATGGAGAAGGCTGTCTGTTTATGATGTAAATTCAGCCAATTGCCTATAGTAAGCAATTGATGAAGCTCTTGAAGGGTCTGTCAGAATACATTGCAAGAAACCACTTGAAAATTTTTCTCTATTATTTGTATATTTAGATCAGTGGGTTCGTTGATTTTAAAAGTATTTTGATGAATTTTTCAGAAGCTCATTATGTTTTCCTAGTTGCCAAGAAATTCTTTAAAGCAAATCTGTCAAATCTGTCAAATACCGTACATTCACTCACTAGGTAAGGCAAAGAAGGGTTACCTGCTAGTGACTGGGGAGGTACAGGATTGTTTTTCTTCCCAGCCAGAGGCATTCTGAGTTTGCTTCCTTATTCCTTCCTTAATAAATAATTAAATACCTTCTATATGTATTTTAGTTGATAAATGTCTTTCTGTAGAGACAGAGATATAGACAGCTGGACATATATAGCTCCCTCTATGTAAAAGACACATCCAACTGAACTTTCCTCTGGCAAACAGTAACATGAACAAAGATGTGTCAAAACCGATTTTCTCAAACCTTGGAGTCTTAGTTATCAGCTGGTACTCCCACAGTTGTCTACATTTTGCCTTGACCTTCTGCTCCACCTGTTTGTTGTACCTTCACATCATACCTAGAATTGTTGTTAGAGCAATTATGTCAAGAGTAAGGTGTTTCAGTCATGTGTGATAGCTGTTCTGTTTGAAGAACAGAATAAGACTGTTGAAACCTACTGCAATTCAACAAAATAGTCAGTTGTTCTGCTATTCCTTTGGTTTGCGTATAATTTTATGTCACTATTCTCACTGCAATTCCTAACAATGCAGTAAGCAGCATGATGATGCATATTTTTTTCTTTCTTTTCATAATCTCCCAAAGGAGATATTTTGAAAATACTGTCTCATAGCAGATACTGATGGGTTTGTTGCCTGTAGTTCCTAAGGAAGGGCTTGGGGTTTTTTTCTATTTGTATGCTCCCTGATTTATTTCCCTCCCCAGAACATTACTGCCAAATTTAAATACTACAAGGCGATCCTTTACACAAGAGGATCAAGTCTCTTATGGAAAGGCTACCATTCACAGCTTCAGAGTCATCCTAAAATACACATAGAACCAACCAAAACTGAGAAACTTAAACCTGCTTTTAACTTGGGCTGAACGACACACTTCTGGGAGGAGGCTGGTCTGCCAGATTGCAGCACTGGTAGCTCTGCAGTGTCTTTTAAATGCTGGAGCCTCTATGTCCAGTTATATCACATTATTATGGTCAAGATGAAAAGTAAATAAAAATGTGAACGGCTGATAACACATACCACAGATGAACAGACACAGGAGTTACCTAGCAACTGGAGAGAAAGTTTCGCTTGTGCTGGGCTGGAACTTCGCTGGAGCACTCAGAAATTATGGAGCAAACTGACATGTTGATGTATTGCTGATAAACACCTGCAAACAAAAATCTGAAAAAGGCCAAAGAGTTGCAAAATTTCCTGAGTGTTTTCTCTAGTAGCATCAGTGCCGTCTTACTTGAGTTTTTAGTATTTATTACTTGCTGATGTCTTTTAAGCATGAGATTGTTTTTAGAGGTTTGCTACATTGCTACAGTGAAGGACAAGTCATCAACTGCATATTATTCCATGTCTTTGAACAGTCCATTCAACATCTACATGATCATCTAGGGAACTGTTGGGGACAACAAATAATTATAGCACTTCTAGACTAGTTGAATATTAGTATCCAGCCTTGGCAAACTGTAGGTATAGGTTGGGCCACACGCACACCTGCAGTGCATTGTAAGCCACTGCTTTTGATTTCCTCCTTTCTCCAGGAGAAATAGACCCAGAAGGGATCTAGATAATTGCATCTTGCCAGTCTTATCTTGTAACCTCATCACATAATCCTGTTATCAAGTTCCCTCTGCAAATGGTTTCTCGCTTCAACTACTTTTATGAGATGGCTGCTCAGGCATCACATTGGTGGTTGGGAACACTTTAATATGCAACTTAATTTGCTCATGGCAAGTTTATACAATTTTGTTGTTGTGACAATATCAGTTTATACAGACATTTCACCTCTTTATGTCTACTATAACCCTGTGTTTTACAATCTATGCCTTTATCTTTATTTTCAATCTGAACACATACCTTCTTTTGGGAGGCCAACTTCTTACTGCTGGTGTTCAGTCATTGCTCAGTCATTTTTCCTCTCCTTCAAAAGCTCCTTGTGTCTGAGCCTCTGAGACAATTCCTTGGTTCATTGGCACGGCCTTTCTCAGTTTTCTCAGTGTACTTTTCCAGTACATAATCCAGTACCCGTATGTCTCAAAGAAGGAGTCACTACCTTCTGGTGACTGCCATTCTCCTCCAAGCCATGCTATAAGGCATAAGTTCAAATAAAAAGGTACTTGTAAGTGAGCAGGATTAGGCCCTTTTTGGTTTTGTTTAGTTAGAAACCCACAGAAGACACATCCTTTTGGCAGTCTACCATACAACAAAATTCTGTAGGGAGTTAAATTTTGGTAAATTCTTACCACGCATGGCATGAATTTAATATCTTGAATATCAGTAACTAGAGAAAATGGTTCCATTTAAAAGTCTCTTAGTCAAGCACCATAGAAACATACTGAGTTTTTCTAACACTGAAGTAAATTTGCTAATTTCCTAAAAACCAGAAGGCCTAATGTCATTTCATTGTTGTTGCTGAAAATTTATGTAACTGCAGGTAAACAAGTCTTTGGATGTTAGAGCAGATTCAGAATTTCAGTTACAATTTTCTGTGGTTCATGACCAGAGTAGATGCAATATTCTAGATAAGCTTTCCCCTACACTGATGGTAAACCTGGAACTAACATTTTCTGTGCCCAAAGACTTCATATCGAGGCACCACAGGTTTGGAACCAGAATATGGCTCCACTGCATACAACCAACCCCCAGGACTCCCCACAAGCACAGGTAGTAGAATGGGACCTTTCAATCAATGGATATTTGCAATTACCTAAACTTTGTCTTTTTTCACACCAGCAGGTGTCCCTGCCTCCAGTATTTTCTGGTGCAGTAGGAGACATGCTCTGAATAGAAGTGGGGCAAAGCTGCCAACCAAAGCAGCCCCTCAAGGCATCTGCCACCTTCTGCCTCCTCCAAGGAGCTCTTCTGATTAGATTACTAATGTATTCACCTCCTGCATATGCATTATGACTGAAGCTAATGGCACTACTTCCCACGGAGATGACAGGCAGAATTGGGCCCAGAACCACCACCTTAGTTCTATTGTGGGCGACCCATTAGCACACAGTGACTACCTTGTCTAAACTGATTAGCTAGATTTGAGTTAGTCTGGAGCAAGTTTTTTTAACCCCAGTGACCTAAAACTCACTCATGCCATGGTAATGGCTCTGCTAGGCTTGCTCCTACTGCTGCATGGCTTTCTCACAGCTCTTTCCTTGAAAACACAGAGATATTCCATAGTAATCAGGTCTGCACTGTGGATATAAAATTACCTCCTTACTATTCTCACCTATTTATTAAACAAATTAGTTCACCTCTGCAGGCTTAGCATGGTAGAAAACTTTTAAATTATACTAGCTAATGCAAGTTGGACAACTATTAGTTAGACTGTATTTTTTAAGCAACATGAAAGAAAAGTTTTACACTTTGTAATTTTTTCTCCAGAGTATAATGGCCTATTTATAGGCCAGTGCTGTAAGTAAAGTATAAATGGGAAGATACACTGTCAGAATATTTCTCTGTCTAAATAGCATTATTTGGAGCCAGAGGAGTAATAACGTAGAAAATCAATTGGGAAATTTTGTAAAAAGTGATTCTCATAAAAATTCCTCAGAAAATGTATGAGCCTACTGTATCCTCTCTTTTGAAAGCATTCAGCCTCAACAGTTTTCACATTTTCAGCAGAGGGACTCTGGGCAATTTGCTTGGAGAGAAAACAGTCATTTAAATAAATAAAGTAAAATAAATCTGTACCAACTCACCATGCTCAGACACCAAGGTAGCTCTTCCTCTCCCATGGTGCCAGACATTTTTGCCTCATGTAATTAATGAAGAAATAAAAAGTTAAAGTATAAAAAAGAAAAAAATAACTATAAACTAAAATGAGAACTACTGGAACCAAAGTCAGTCCTGACAAAAATGAAATAGTATCCCATTGAATACGGCGTAGCAACATACATTATTATCTGGTCTCACTTTGGACATCAAATAAACAAAGGAAAATACAGGAGTACAATTAGTAGTGTCCAACACTGTCTGTAGCCACAGCCTTTTGGACATACAGGAATATATCTCCCCTTATCACTCTCACAGTTGGCATTAACTGCAGAAGAGTCTTTTTCTCTGACTGTTATTTCTTTTTTGAGATAAATATTAACCAACTAAAATCAAATATATCTACCACCCAAGTGAAAAAATGAACAAGTAAATGAAACAAAGGAACAAAAGGGAAAATATTTTCCTAATGGGAATAGCAGCTGGGCATAGAAAAGAGAGCAACAATAATATAGGTTGCCCAACTGCAAAGCAAGGTATGCTGACAGGGAAGGAAAAGTGAAAAGGAAGAAGTGAAGAAAACAGATAAACATGAAGATGTCAGTTCACCCTGATGAGAGCTGATACCAGATTACAGCAGCTTTGCCAGCATCCAGCCTATATTGGTTTTACATTAATGCATTTGGCTCTAGATAGAATATGTTTTAATACAGCACACTTTGTGTCAGATCTTCCCTTCATGTGAAAAAAAATGCCTTCTCAGCAAACTTTTTGGCATAGAAATTAGATTTTTGAATAAACACAGAAGGTTTTTTCATGCAGGTGTTTTCTATATCAAAGACCTTGTCAAAAAGAAAAAAACAAAGCTTGGACTTTTGACTTGGACTTNTAATTAACTCTTCATTTTGCCCTGGTGACTAAAAAAGGGGGAGGAGCAATTTTAAAACTTACTTTTAATTTGTAAGTGTAAGAAAAAACCAATTCAAACAAATATATGGATGAGTTCCACCATACACTACACTACACATTGGCAACTCTTTTATAATATTTAGTATTTTTCTGTTTTTCTTATGAAGCTCAGCATCAATGTGAGGCAATGTGTGAGAATCTCACCTTCCATTTTCATATATTGTCATATTTTTTTTAGCCTTAATCCTGCCACATAAAGCTAAAAACATATGAAGCAACACACATATGGGCTTCATACCTTTTATGTTATTTTTTCTCTCTCTTTTTTTTTTTTTAATAATCTTACAGTTTCTTAAAACTCACCTCATAACTACAGGGTCTGGTCTTGTGGTTTGATGTGTTTTGCTGGTGGACAAAATTGAAATGAAGACATTTCAGATAGAAGGAAAACTTGCCAATAACTTTAATTCTACAGGTCACAATATAAGCCATCAGAGAAACTGATGAGTATTAGATGTTGTATTTGCCTTCTTTGCACAGGGGAATTTCCATCAAAATTTACAAAAGCAATAATTTAGGCCCTCTTGGTCATTTTTTAACGTGACCATGAGGAACACAGCAGAATAGGATCACCAACCTCCACACAGAGATCTGAGGACGAAGCTGAATGGTTCGGCCACAATGAGAAACACAGAGGAGCAAAAGCCCCCTTTGTGTTTTGTCCTAATGGCCATCCTGGCCCTCGGCTTCCATGAGCCACGGCTCTCAGGTGGAGCAGCAGTGGGAGGATGACGCAGCTGAGTGCACCAGGGGCGGCTGCTTTGGCTCATCTCCTCTCTGCTTCTTCACTGTTCTGCAGGCACCAGATGTGTCTCTGTCTCCACGGGAGGAGGGTAATCACCAGCAGCTGTTTCAAGCACAAGGAGACTGAGATTTGTTTATTGGAGCTAGTCCATAGGTGGTAGGATAACTTGTTGGATGTATTATTCTTTTCTGCTGAAACAGAGTCGCCAGAGTGGAGAGTAAACTTAACATTTCTAAAAGGAGCAACAGAGTTTCTAAAGCAGAAGCCTACATGCTGCAGGTCACACACTCTGAAGAAGGAAATTCTTTCTTTAGGCTGTGTCAAGAATAACATGCCTCAGCTATTCAAGTCCCTTCTTGATACTCATATGAAACAAAAGGAAATACTTCTCATCGGCAAAATTCAGTCAGCTTGAGCCCTGAAGTTCAGGCAAGAACACAGGTGAAAGGCTGCAGTTTAACTAAAATATTTTAACCAGTCTTCCTTTCATTAATTCACCTTCATAATGATTGGACTCAATGATCTTGGAGGTCTTTTCTGACCCTAATGATTCTATAATTCAGTACATATCAGAGACACTTTCACTGTTGTTCTCTGACCTATTGAAATGCATGAACTAAATGTTTAGATCTTAGCTAAATGGAGACGCTTGGTTTCTACCAATTTGTTTCAGAAACCTCTCCAGCATTCTGAGTCTTCCTAACTTTTATTTTGGAAGCTTCATGATATTTGCAGATATTCCTAGTCAAAAGAAACCTGGGACACAGAAACTTAGGTAGAATTCCAGCTGGCTCAATCAGAACTCCTCAGTTCAGTGGGAGAGCTGAGGAGGTTTTTCTCTTCTACCACGTAGACTCTTCAAGAACATATCCAAAATGTAAAACCTGAGCCTGTTTCCAAATATCTCATTTATAGAAAAGGAGTTTTACTGGGGTGATATAAGAAATATCCCTTAGAAATCATCACCACCTAAATGAACAGTCCTAAACAGACAGAAGATAAAAGGACAAGAACACATTAAAATAATAATGACAATAATGGTAATGATGATTATTATGATGATATAATTCTATTATTATTATCATTATTATTATATCTGTTGGAGGAAACATCTGAAGAGTAAGATAGGAGAAACTTTGAAATAAGATGAGAAATACGGTCCTCTTTTACCATTTGGCCAAAAGCAAGTCTTTAAAGTCAGTTCATAATTGCACTGGCAACCAGTGAAGAATCTTGCATATGTCAATACCAATGAGCGATTGTCAATATCTCTGATCAGCAACATTTTGCATCATTTGTAACTTGTATACTGAGTCTAAAGGGAGACTTCTAAGTAAATCATTACAGCACATTGTAAATGCAGGAACCAGTTTCTCTTAAAACACTTTAGTAGCACTTCATTAATTATATTGAACTTGCAGACCGAAATTCTTCTCCCCTATATTCATCACCTACCAAAACCAGTTGTCTATATATTGTCTAAGACACTAGTATATCAAGCCAAGTAGGCAAACTATACCCCATGGGTCTTAGTAGAGGGATAGAGAGGCACAGTTCTCACTGGTGTCAGCAGTTCAGACACAGCTGAGTGTGGCATCTTACAGAAAGAGAAACAAAGCAAGACATCTTAGCAAATACTTTGGCTATAAAGGGCACCCACTTTGTCCTTCCAGGCATTTGCCTCAGGCTGACTCAAAATCTCCTGTATTTGCTACTCACAGTTATTCACCAAGAAGTTCTCTGTCTGCACCTACTTGCACTGGACTTTTTGTGAGCTGTGTCCTTTGTTTGGGTGGTGAGGGTAGATCACACACTCCCCACCTTTGTTTTCTTTGATGAGAATCAAGTTACTGATCTTCAGATACTTGGCGCTATAGTACCCTGTCTGCTTCTGCTGAAGATGCTTGGAAAGCACTTAAAAATACAAATGAGCAGATCAATGGATTTCACTGTGGAGAAAAACAGCCTCCAAAAAGTCATTGAAAGTAATTCTTTGCTTCTAGAGAATTATTCAGACAAACATTTGCAAGGGAATTAGACCTCCTGTATGGTTCCTGTGACTACTTCAGTTTCTTCTCTGCAGACTGCCACATAGAGTGGATCTGTTAAAGTAAAAGCATTTCAAAAGGTAGGCAGCAGAACAGTGTTGTAATTTTGTGCCAAAATCTGCCATTATTCCCAGCAGCAATTGTGTGCTGGTCATTAGAGATGGTTTCTCAGTGGAACCAGCTCCATTTTCCCCTCCCTCTGTGCTTGAGTATTCCTCCATGGTAAGGCAGTTGGCTCCCTCCAGATCCCAGCCTGAGCATGAACTCACTACACAGAAACATTCTGGGGACATTACCTGGACTGTGTCACTGTGTCCTGTGAGAACATCACAGCATCAGTGACTCCTCAGGCCATTGGGATCCATTGCATCTCAAACTAGGTAGCAGGAAAGGATTCTGGACCGAAAACAAAAAATCATAAAACCATAGAATCATTTAGGCTGGAAAGGACCCTTAAGATCATGGAGTCCAACCATTAACCAAGGCCACCACTAAAACACTGAATCATAGAATGGCTTGGGTTGGAAGAGACCCTATAGGTCATTTCATTTCATCCACTCGCCATGGACATGGACACCTTCTACTAGACCTTGTTGCTCAGTGCTCTATCCAACCTGGCCTTGTACACTTTCAGAGATGGTACATCCACAGTTCTCTGGGCAAATTGTTCTATCACCTCTCCACCTTCACAGGGTAGAACTTTTTAATATCTTCTCTAAACTTGCCCTCTTTCCCTAAGAGCTGTATCTATACTTCATTTAAATACTTCCAGGGATAGTAACTTCATCACTGCCCTGGGCAGCCTGTTCGAGAACTTGAAAACCCTTTCAGTGAAGAAATTTTTCCTAATATCTAATCTAAACATAAAATATCAATTCAGGAGAACTCTAACCAGATACAGCACTTCACCCACAAGGAACAGCTTTCAGGATCACAGTCTAATTATCTGAAATAAAATGACAGAACACATTATCATTTTTTAACACCCACATTATATATTATTCTTCATACAGTAGTATGAGTAGAGCTTTCACAACACTTTTATTTTAATCTCCAGTCTTCTCTCTTCATCATCACATTGGCCTGTGTTTTTCTAATACCTGCACCAACATTAGTCACAACTGGCAGGAGCCCATAGAGAGTTTTAGAGAACATTATTTTTTGCCCTCTGTGCATACATTAGTGTTGCCCTTTAAAGATACAGCCCTTTGTCCTTTTAATGAAGAATAAAACTCATTTCCAAGCATCCCAATAAGATTATCTCGAATAATAGAAATCAAATTAGCTCAGGCAGTTTGAAGTCTCACTTAAGCTCCCCATCATTAAACATACCGCTTTAAAATGCGTTCAAATACCTGTGTATCATCCAGAGCCAAAGATGTTTCTAAGAATGCAGGTAACATCCAGCCCCTAAAACATCAAAAGCATTCTGAGAAGGAAACAAGAGATGAGGAATATCCACACTTGACACCCTTTGCCTCACAGCTGGGAAGCACCTCAGCCTGGGCAGTTCACTCAGGTCCCCTCTGCAACCTTAACATAAGACTTTGAGCCTGCCTGCACTAACTTAGGAAAATTGAAGCAAAGACGCTTCAGTTTGTCAGTGAGTTACAGAGCCCTTTCATCCTTTAGGTCTTGCTGTCCCCTTGCCACTGTCAGTGTCTTTTCTTCCTTTGTTTCTTAATGCAGGGCTTCTATTGAGATGAGCTGTAATAACTTAGGCAGCTGCCCCTTTCCTGCTATGGCCTTCAGGCATCTTTCCTGGCTACCACAGCTATCGCCTTTGGTTCCCACTGCTAACTTCCCTTTAGAAACTGTTTTCTCTAGCTGTCTTTAAATATAACTAATTTCTGTCATGCACTAAATGCTCAAAAACTGCTGTCTTGCCTCCAGCTTCCAACTTTATTTTTCTTTACACTTTTGTATTCTCTTGGGGAATTTTACTGGCTCAAAAAATCATGAATTTCAATTTACCGTGTTCTTAAGTTTTCTTTTAAACCCACTCACCTTACTACAGAGAAAAAAAAAAAAAAAGCTTGAGTATTAGACCATGTTATCACTCACTTGTGAGAGGGGACTGAGAGAAGAATTAGTTGAACTGGAAGTCAGGCTCTTAATACATGTCAAAAAAGCTCAAACTTTTCCTGTCTCTGAGCCTTAGGCAAAAGGAGATTTAAGGAGGGCACAGAAAGCACCAACCTGTTTTGTCTTGCAGCTCTCTTGTTCAGGTCAATTGTGCAGTCTGAAAACATGTTCAGACCCTGAGAGAACACTCAAAACATGAAGCAGCCTCTATAAAAATATTATTTTCCAGTGTTGGTATTCCTATCATTTTCAAGGCAGTCAAATCTAAAGATATATGGAAAAATACTAGCAGATCTCTAGGTTCCCACAGTTTAGCCCTTGTTGAATTAGAAATACCCCCTGAAATCCAGAAAAGAAAAATTTTAAAAGTCTTAATAGAGTATATACGAAATATTTTCTCCAAATGTATTGTTCTATTTTCACTCTAATTTGTAAAAGAAAATTTGATGAAAAACGAACTATTGCAGTCAAAATCATTAAAGAGCAGAAAAGTTATCAGCAAATTTGAAAAAAAAGAAAAAAAGAAAAAAAGGCTTGCTAAGAACCTTTTTAAAGAAAAGGAAAAAAAACCCCAAATACCAGTGCTCTGTGATGCAGTAAAAAGTGCACAAAAATACCAAGCCCTAGAGCTACACTTGCTCCCTTGGAGGTATAGAAAAATAATGAAAAAAAAAAGTGTTTGGATTCAGCAAGATTCGAATGGTTTTGATGACTGGACCTGTAGGGAACAAAAGTACCCCACAGGTACTTTGTGAAATAATTATTCTTGAGCCAAAGGAAAAGTCTGTAGGATATTGGAAGAAACGGCTTGATTGTTCAGTTCAATGACAAATATGGTATTTGACAAAAATGGCTCAATTGTTCAGTGCAATGGCAAAAATGGTATTTGAGGCTATAGGAGAAAAGGGAGCTTCCAAAATCAACAAAAGTTAGGTGTTAAATTTGGTTTTATTACTAATGAAAAATACAAAGAGAAAGTGCTGAGAAAGTCAGAGCTGCTCATCCCCACCCAGAAATACTGTATTCAGTGCCCACTGAAGATGAAAATATTAATACCATAAGAAGAGTGCAGGACATATTGGTATCTGGTCTAAAACAGTTTCACTGACTTGCTTGGCTGGGAGGTAGCAGTAGAGAAATGAAAAGTTAGATGTAATATGGAAGATCAGATAATCTGGAAGAGTTATATCTTATATAAAGTCACATTTTGCATGGTCATATGTACGTAGGAGAGAATGTGGCACTGAAATGCCAATAAAAATTGCACATTTATATCAGAAAGAAAATAGTCCTTCTTTTCTCTCTAAGTGGTTTTACTCTCAGACAACTTCAGAACTATGAATTAACTTCTGTGGCTTAAATATATGGTTTCCAATCAGGTATAGTTTAAAACCAAAGAAACACAAAACCCTCATAAAGTTAGTATCTTCTTGGTTCTGTTTAATTAGCTAGATGTTGGCAATGAACCAGAGCTTTGTTGTAGGTAGGTTGTTGAAAATCATCAGCTCTCTGCTGAAGTCAATGTGATGATGCCTTTTACCATTTCCACTGCAGAGTCGTCTCCCCTTCTCTCTGTGCTATGGTTGCTTATGATGCTGACATGCTGAAGGACGAGTGCCATAATCTTCGAGGCATTGCCCTGGGTCACTGTTTTCTGCTCACAGGATGTGTGGCACAGTGTTCTCTGCTGACTTGCTCCTGCTGCTTTCTCTTCCAATGATCCCACTGCAAACACCCTTTGTCCCTGATGAAATTCTCTTTGATTCCATCATTTGTCTTTGGTCTCACAAACCAATCCATTGCAGAACATAGCTTTGTACATTGATAAGGAGCTCTCAAAGAACTATGACTCTTAATCATCTTCATCATCAGGACTGTGGCTGCACGTTCTGAAACATGCTTGTTATTGCTCTGTCATTTATACTGAAATACACAGGCTTACAGAAGCTGCTTTTTATTTATGAATCCTAATTCCTTGTGCTGGACACCTCAACATCATGCTGATCTGACTGCTTTCATTTCATGGCAAATAAATCTAGGCTCTGCCACTTGTTCAGTCTTGTAGTCTCTTTCTATAACTAGGTATACAGCTTTTAATTAGATCATTGCGAGCTAATACTATCATTTGGACAGCGCAGCTTTGATATGACCTTGAGATAACCACTGCCAATTTTTTGTGACCATCTTGTTTTGGACTATTTATCCACAACTTCACAAATCATTCACTCAGTCCTTAATTAGTTCATATATATAATCATTCAAACACATTCAAGTTAACTGTATTTTACAGGTGAGTGATGGGATGATGTGGTTTCACCAGCCAGCTTTTTTCTCATTACACCGGGCTCAGTAAAAGGCTGTCTGTGTACACATAAATATGAGATCAAACGATGCCAGTAACTGACACCCAGAAATACATAGGTTTTATAGAAGCTGTAAAACTTCATTATGTGCCAAATATTATTTCTAGTTTTAGTTAGAGAACTGCTACTTTGTGAGACAGGTGGCTGCATGAGAGGGATAGGTGTAGAGACATGCAATAGCTTCACTGGTAATAGGTTGTTCAGACACAGGACAGAGGACATAGGGTGAGTTGACACGGGAATTTCTGCAGTGCTGCTGGTGGGAAACATGCTTTCTAATGCATCCCCTGGTTTGAACATCATGCCTCTATGTCTCCCTCAGTCCCCAGCCCCATGCACTTCCACAGCAAAATCCCAGTACAGAAAAAAGGACGTAATGTTAATACATGAGGTTGTCTGAGAAGGCAGAAGTCTGAGCCTTCTCTTCACCTTCTGCAATTTCAAAAGGTCTGAGATTCCTCTATATAGCAGAAGTTCAAGTGACTTTATTTCCACAGTTATTTAATTTACTTCTAATTGAATACGATATTGCGTGTGCGAGAACTGTGCAACTAATTACATTTCTTGGATATGATTGACTTAATTTAGTTTCTCTGCCATGACAGAATTCTTCACTAGGAACACAGTATAACTAGAGCTGTGGTTACAGTTCATTTTTCTTGTTGATGGCCAAGGAAAAGCTTCAAAAACTTACATTCTATCAAAATTAAACAATATTTTCTGTTGCCTTGCCAAACCAAAAGACCCAAAAGAAATATTTGAGGGGAACTTTCTATTTACATGAGTAGCTATGTCACTGTCTTTTTTTTTTAATGTAACGTTGTGTCTCATTCATCACTCCTGTGGTAAAGATACTGGTTTTCTATTAGGTTTTCATTCTGCTGGCATCACCTCAAATGTTCTGGCTGCAGCTACACCAGTGGAAAGATCCCACGTCCATTTTCTGACCCTGGGTTTAAAAGGTGCAGAATGCTCCTATCACACAGATGAACTTTTTTACCTGCCAAAATAAGTGTCCACAAAGTCTGTACTGAGGGTGGTCCCTAGTACAAGTCCTAAAGCATGTTCAGGGAGAGTACTGGCCAAAAAATTGTCAGGTTCCATGACAGCAGCTGAGTTGTCTCGGTGATCCTGGGACACTGCCTTAGCCTGGCCTTGTTTAACTTCCTCATTACAGGGACTCCGAAGATCCTCTGGAGTTTATGTGTTATTCAGCTGTAAATAGACAAGCTGAAAAGATAAATGTTTCTTTGCTAAGCAAATATGAAGTAGTCAGATTTATTCAGAGGAAAGGCTGAGTATTTGGTTCACATATAACCCTCTCAAGCATTTAAGAAAAAACTCTTCCTAAGTAGTGTTGTCTGCCTTCAATATTTTGTGCTGCTGCCGAGTTGATCTAGTCTCAAAAGCAACTCCAGATGCTTACTATGTAGGTGGGGAAGGATCTTCAATCTTGTTCTTAATTACTGTGGCTCAAATTGATTTGACCTGAACTCTCTCTGCCTTTCAAGTAGAACAGGATCCACAGGCAAACTCCCCAGCTTTTTGAACTAACATGCTGACTGACAAATAAGTAATTGTAAGGAGCTGATTTATCACCCAGCCAGACACAGCTGGATGTAAAATATTAATTTTTAATGTAAGAAACAATTTCCATTTCTTTTACCCATAAAATCCAATAAATTAATCCAAGCACTTACAAATAATTGATATTTCACAAGGGAGAGGGTTGTTGGGGTTTTTTGCCACTTACAAATATGCCCCTTTTAAAATCAAATGCTTTAAAGAGAAGATGTTTTTGAATTTCAAGGCTACATATATATCTCAGGGCTCTGCTGGCATCAAAATAAGCCATAAAAGCAAAAAGGAAGAGTATTTTATGATGCCACTAGGACCCCAAAATATAGCCTTGTCCAAGTTTTATTTTTATCTTATATAATGCATGGTTTCTACTACAAATTACTAGTTGCCATCCTTCTAAATTCTTCTTGTAACTCTTTTTCACTTTCCAGTTCCCTTATTCTTCTGAAATCTTGCCATAGTAAGAAGGAACAATAATGAAGGGATCCTGGATGCACACACAACTGGCAATAGACTCCCGACCTTTTTAACTCCAAGAACTTTCTTCTTTCTGTGAAGAATGAAAAAGGTTATCAACTGCCAATTACAAGGAAAAATGTCTATCTCAAAGGTTAATTCACAGGCATAGGCGTAGGTTACTCAGGAAGTCTGTGCTTTCTTCATCATTGAAGACATTTAAAAACATCTGGAAGCACCTAAAGAAACATCTGTCTAGATGAGTTTCGATCTACTTGATTTTGATTAAGAAGTGGACCTATGTCACTCCTACAGCTATGTTTTATGATTCTATTACACAAATATTTAATCTGACTTCATTACCAGTTGACAGATACCCAGATGACAAATCCCCTGACTGAGTCTCTCAGGAGTTCCTTCTCCTCAAACACTAAAAACAACTTCTCATTTCTGTATCAGTAAAGAAAACAGACTAAGGACAGTGCTCTAACACTGAGATATAGTGTGGCACAGCTCACCTTCAAACAGCTAAACTTTCCAACCCTGACCAAAAAGGAAGAAATTGCCCCCAGAGTAGATACTGGGAGTGATTCTTGGCTTGAGCTAATCCCTCACTGTACTTTGGCAGTGCTTGCAGCTGTGCTAGCAGGCATCACCTGAATCCATGTCATGGAGTTTAGAATCATAGAATAATGAAAGTTAGAAAACACCTCTAAGGTCATCGAGTCCAACCATTAACCCAACAGTGACATGTTCACCACTAAACCATACCCCTAAGTATCACATCTACACACTTGAACACTTCAAGGGATGGTGATTCCACCACTTCCCTGAGCAGCCTGTTCCAAGGCCTAATCAGCCTTTCAGTGCTTTCAACTGGCTCGGAATTTAGCAGGGTGGCTGATCATATACAAGCTCTCAGGTTTGCGCCTGCTTCTGTTTAACTTGCCAGTAAAGATAAAGCTCTAGAAGAGAGAGAGTGGTAGGAAAACTTGCAACCTTACGTCATAGTGAATAGACACACGAACACAAGTAAGACAGGGAAGATTTTATGTAAAGGCTCTGGATCATACCTACATGCCTATATACTACCACAGTGGTAATATGAAACAGTAGAATTTGATTTTTCTTACATAAAAAATTTGCATGGGCTTTCAAAGCTGCATATTATTTCCTTTGTGATCATTAGCACTTACCAAAATCAGGAAGCAATAATTTCCTCGAAGCCTGAAAATATCACCTCACTTTGTATTATAAAACCCTCTACCTTTGGCCATGATTTCACTTCTACTTCTAGAAAAAAAAGTCCAGACACATTGCTTTTATTGAGCTGAATATAATGTAAGTGGTAGAAAAAAACCTCCTTTAATGGTATTGTTATTGCGTGATTTTAATTTTCTGATGAAGACTTGTGTCACAGCAGTCAATGAAGATTGCTGTTAAATGCATATCCCTTTGTGTTTGTACACAGATTTAGGATGTCATGGCCCAAAATGTTTATATTACTTAAACCTGCAGGACAGGCAAAGCCTTATTTATTAGCATTCCCATTTCCACATGAGCAAAACAGGTTATTTTCCAAGATCAAAGAGGAAGTCCATGATGAACTAGGAACGAAGTGCAAATCTTTTGAGCCTCAGCTCAGTGCCTTCACAAAAGACCTTTTCCCCACAGAGAGAAAACTGACAAAACCTTTAAGAATATTACTAGCACATCTGAAATCTCTTTAGCCCTGACTTCATTACTCCTCTGTAAGTCCCTGAAATCTATTGGACTGAGAGTGGCTAGGGAGCCTGTGAAGCAAAGACTATATTAATGGTTATAGAAACATGCTCAATTTTTCATTTACTTGTCCGCACCTCACACCACTGCTAGGGGCTTGACGTAAGTATAGACTCTTAATTGGTTTAAACCACCTCAGTTCCCTTAATTTACATGGTACTGTACCCCATCAAGGAGCTCTCTGCCACATTGTAGGTCAAAACAGTGATCCTTGATTGGTTTCCCTTGGCACCACTGATGGACAAATAAGTAAAAATAATAATAATGCACCCAAATCATCTGCTGATCCCAAAGGAATTTCCTCATTTCCTTCATTAAATCTTTGCTGAACAATGCCACGTGAATATCAACTAGGCAGGCAAGGAAGCATATCTAGAGGGATTCAAGTGTAGGAACGATGCACAGTGGCAGTCTTGCTGCTATTAACAAAGTGATCAGGATTCAGAAGCGCTGTGAGAATTCTTTTGCCACGTCAACCATCAAAGAGAGACACCAGAGAGATAAAAGTTACAGAGTGTTAAACCCTGCTTGTCGCCTTCAGCATGTTTTTGTTTAGTTCAATTCATCTCAACATTTTATTTTTAATAGTTCACTTTTGTTGTTATGAGTGAAAAATAAAAAGGACTATTAAAGAACAAGTTGTGTGCAGGCAAAATGCAGTTGCTGGCACTTCACACCACCCAGAACACAATGCTATCTGCCAATTTGACTTGCTTTTAGTTCATGTTCAATTACAAAAGAGGTACAGGAAAGAGAGAAAGGCCCAACCTTCCCTTTTCTATTTATTTTTTTACTTTCTCTCTTTAAAAAATACAACAAGCCAAGCTAACAGCATAAGCAAAAGCAGCCACTGCAACCCTAAGGAGCAGAAAGCTATTTTTAACTTCCTCTAAGAAAATTGTATAAATACTATCCACTGCAGCAAAACATGAATTTAATAAAACCCAGTATCATCACTGGAAACAAAGCTATTTAATTTGAAGTCTAGGCTGTGGTCTTGAATTTAACAGAGAGAGATGATATGGAGAAATAAATAGGAAAGGTAAATAAATATAGAAAACATGCCTTTCCACCTCTTTGCTTTCCCTAAGGTATTTTCCAGCCAGCAGCATTTCCCTCACCCCATCAGCCTCAATAGCAGCAGCAGTAGCAGTGGCAGCAGCAACAGCAGCAGCAAGTGAAGGTTAAACTTGTATATTCATTAGAGACTCTTCTCAAAGGATGTTTCTTACCCTCAAATGCACAGTTCTGTAATGTTTTAAAACATCTGCTATTCTCTGCATCTCCCGTGTTTGCAGGGCAGAAGGCTACTTTCTGTATCTGTTATTTAACTTTATTTGTGTGACCTTTTTTCCCTATAAAATTATTTCTTCAGCTCTTATCTGAAAGCTAGTTGTTTTATCCCCCTATTTTATTCTGTATATGTCCCAGTCTGTTTAATTGTTTTGTGTTCTGGATAGCAATTGTTCTGACTTGCTGAACCGATCACATCACAAACTACAGTTGATCTTTTCTGTTTATTGATACTACAGTTCATTAATTATTCTTAGGCTAATCCAATTCAGTTGAGTCTATTACTGCATCCTGCCTCCACCTGTGTAGGGACCCTCCCTTGTAAGACATCCTTGTTACAATAAGTACTTGCTCCATTCAGAGGGATGGACAATTTCTTCAGTTTCAAGATGTCTATAAAACAATATAATGTTGTGCTAACCCTCACAGCATCTTTGTTCCCTTGAGAGGTCCACAGTTTATTTTCTGCTCCAATAGCTTCCATCCTTCCAGTTCGTTGTCTATCACTGGTGTCAATTTGTTTCATCTGAAAGCTCAGTGTTATCTTTCTGGTCCGTTCAGCCTGAAGAAGAGGAGACTGAGGGGAGACCTCACTGCAGTTACAACTTCCTTGTGAGGGAAAGAGGAAGAGCAGGCACTGATCTCTTTTCTCAGGTGACCAGTGACAGGACTCGAGGAAATGGCCCGAAGTTGTGTCAGAAGAGGTTTAGGTTGGATATTAGAAGAACGTTCTTCACCCAAAGGGTGGCTTGGTGCTGGAACAGCCTCCCCAGGGCAGTGGTCACAGCACCAAGCCTGACAGAGCTCATGAAGGGTTTGGACAATGCTCTTGGCCACATGGTGTGACTCTTGGGGCTGGTCCTGTGCAGGGCTAAGGGTTGGACTCAATGACTCTTGTGGATCCCTTCCAACTCAGGATACTGTATGATTCTGTGACTTCTGCAAGATAATGGAAGCAGACACTCCTACAGCAGACTGCTGTGTCCAGTGTTGGGTTTGATGACCCCGGTACCTGGGCACAGGCAATGTGATATTTGCCCACATCTCTGCTGTCATTCTTCCTCAGGGATCACAAGGAATTATCAAATTATGTCATGTTATGTTATCCTAATCTCTCTAAAATTTTCAAATATTTCAGTCAGTTTTTCAGTTTAGGCTGGTCAAGAGGTCTCTGCATAAATTCAACAACTCCTTCAGATATTTATTTATATTCTGTATCTTATACATTTAGAAACATAAAATTTTGGGTGTAGAAGGGATCTTTAAAGATCATCTAGTCCAACTGCCTGCAATGGGCAGGGACATCTTCAACTAGACCAGAGTGCTCAACGTCTTATCCAACCTTTCCTTGAGTGTTTCCAAGGATTGAGTGGTCCACCACCTCCTTGGGCAATCTATGCCAGTTTTTCACCACCCTTATATCTAGACTGAATCTACTTTTTTAGTTTAAAACCATCACCCCTTGTCCTGTTGCTACAGACCCTACTCAAAAGTCTGTCCCTATCTTTCTTATAGGCCCCCTTTAAGTATAGAAAGGCCACACCAAGCTCTCCCCTGGCAAATTTAACTTAAACTTGTTAAATCACCTGCAATCCATTTTTCAACAATGACTTTAGGGAGCACCTAGCACTGCCTTCTTCCATTCCCAGCCTCCAAAGGACTAACCGTAGGTGGGATGGACATGATCTCTGGTACTGTATGGATTCATCCTTGTAGAGAATGAAGGACACACTTTATGACTCTCTCTGATCACAGAGAGTTGGAACACTCTCACCTGGTAGCCAAATGCCTATAACGGGGGCAGGTAAAGGGCAGAGTTTTTTACTGACCTCAGAAAAATGGCATAACAAAAGAGTTTCTGATTTTTTTTTTTTTTCTGTAGCTTTTCTTGCTATTGGAGTTATCTTGAAGATGCCTTTTTTCTCCTCATCAGTCCATCCTTTAATATATATTTCAGCTTTCTGGGAATAGATCCCTAAAGTGCAATGTACAATCTAGTGCATGTATGGGAAGCAGTGCTGGGTCATTCCAGGCCATTACAGTCTGTGTCTCAGCAGAGCTAATTAGTCCTTCTGTGACTGGAGCAACGTGTCGCAGCAGCCTTACTGCTGGTTTCCTTACTAGCTTGTAGCTTTAGTGTCCCTGCATGGAAATACATTGTGCCATGTGGATCTGGCTGCCAATGCCAGTGCCTAATAGGATTCATCCAGTCCAGCAGGTCAACAGAAAGACTTACATCTGGCTCTAAAATATCAAAAATGTAATTGCCTAACCATAAAGTTGGCATTTCAGTTTTTTAAGCTAACTTCCACCCTGTCTAGGGTCTCGCACATCTAACAACAGGATAAATCAGCAGAACAGAATTGCGTTTTCATCTCATAAAGCCGTAGTGCTTGTGAAACATAACATAGTTCCATACAAAAAACTTAGCTCATGAAAACTCTTGCTGAGAACACACAAGAGGTCAAAGCTTCAGCAGAGAAAAGCACTGTACCACACTCTGGAGAAGCAATACAGATTTCAAAGTAATATAATTTGGTATGTATTCAGCCCTTTTTGTAAAACTTCTTTCTTTTGAAATTCCCTGACGTGGCTTAATACATTTTGATACATATTCTTTTTGAATATTCTGGTGTTTTGCTGCTGCTGTAATAGATTATTTTTATCATCATCATCAACCACAACAATTACAACAAAAGCAAAGCAAAAGGTATTTGCCTGGATTACCTTTCAAATTTATGGACAAATAATTTCTCAGAGAACTATTTCAGATATCCTCAATTTACAAGTTCAGACTTCCAATTAAGATCATGCTAGGAATGCAATCAAGGATCTCAGTATTCAGAAGTTAATTATCTCCTCAGGCTAAGTCATAAACATACTTGTTTTGTTTTTGTCCACTTCATCTAATGATAACGTATTTGGAAGATACAGATTTTGTCAGTTGTTATCAAGAGGGCCTATGGTGAGGCTGTGGGAGCTTCTGTCACTGCTGAAATACAGCAGAAGCTAAACTGTTTCTGTGAAATAACAGCACTGGGTACTCTCTGTCCAAAATTACCCAAAGTCTGCCACACCACATAAAGCTCCAAGATTGCTACAGATCTTCTCTGCACGCTCAGCCAACTTACTCATCCCCAAAATTGGCTGGATTTGAGCCATGCATATACACTTGCTCTCTATATGTGCTCTAAGAGAGATGATTTAGACTGACCTCATGGAAAGCTGAACAGGGCTGAAGATAAATAACTGAATAATCTTTTCTCTCCCTGATAAAATGGTTGTCTTATTCACAAGGGCCAAAAACCTCTCTGACTATCAAAAAGCAATGACAGTGCCTGAGACTTCCAAGTTAATTCCGCTCAAAGTTGGATTTATGGCCCCGGAGAGTTCTAATTGCCAGATGGCTCTGCTAATGCCCACCTGGGAAAGCGTGTGATTTGGGTGGCTTATACAGATAATCTGATCCACTGCCAAAAGGCAGTGGCTGAAAGAAATGTATCCCCTGTCAACATTTCTAGGTTTTAGATGTGCTTGTGGATTGATAACAGCTATCACTTTCCAACTCCACTGTAATTCTTGAAATTCATCAGAGAGAAACTATTACCAATGAAGTGCATTTTCAGGAGGGATATTTAGCCTTGCTCAGCTTCCAATTTCCAAAAGCGAGCCTGAGTTCTACTTGGTCTTTTGATAGATAGATCTACATTTTCAGCTCAGTGTTGTTCAGAGCACGATCAGACCCAGCCAACACAGGTATCACAAAATTTCACAAAATTTCACAAAAACTTTAAGCAGCATGAAGTGTGGAGCTTTCCCAGGGGGGAGGTGTACTATCCAATCCACTGACACAGGACCAAAAGTAGGTCCACGGATCAGGTAAAAACTGCATTTTTCCTTCACTCACAGTAAGAGTGTGATAAGTTTATCCTGGCAAGATGGCATCCAACTGGCAGAAACTGAGCTCCATTCTTGCATAATACAGTATTAACTGTCTGAGCTTTAGCTATAGCCGGTTTAGCACACTGCCTAGAAACTAGACCGATGGACCCATGATATGAGACAGCAAACTCATGAATGCTCTCTTCACATTGTCTTGTAGGCATATCAAAGGATCATACAACGGTTTGGGTTGGAAGAGACATTTTTAATATCATCTCATCCACTTCCACTGTCATGGCCGAGGACACCTCTCACTAGATCAGTTTACTTGAAGCCCCATCAAACCTGACCTTGAACACTTCCAGGGTGAGGACATTCACAACCAATAAGGTATTTGTCTTGAGGAGTAACAACACAACAAATAATTTATTTCAACAATGGGACAAATAATACAGAAAGTCTGTTCAAGAGAAACATAACCAACCAATGACACAGATTGTAATGGTATTTGAAAAAGCTTTAGGTGAAACACAGCAGGCTCACAACAGGCAGCTAGTGAATACTCTCCCAGTGACCAGCATCCATAAAGGGGAGAACCCATGACAAATAAATAATCATCATTATTTCCTGTCTTCTGCCAATAACTCTGAAAGCATTGCTTGGTCACGCTGCTTGCTCACCACTGCAGCCTGCCAGCACCACAGGTGATCAGTGTTTTATCATGCACACTGTAATGGGACAACTAGCTTGTTATTCACTGTTTTGCATGGCAAGGTTTCTAAGGAGAGAAAACCATTCCTTATAAAGAAATAGTGAGAACTCAAATTTCACCTTCACCATTTCATATGCTCTTTGTGTTCTAGCACTTTACATCAATCAGAAGCTGTATCCTGAAAACCTGCCAGAAAAGATTCCACTTGTTTTCGTAACTTGAACTGACATAGACAACCATTCAGTATCAGTAAATAAAATACAGTATCTGGGAACATGACATAGCAATAGACTTTAGAACAGCTCCAAAATCAACAGAGTGATCCGAAAAGAGAGGAAAAGGTCTTCACTCTATTCTAAATGCTAATCCCTATAGTCCTATTCTGTGCACAGAGCAGGCCAAATACACTGCTAGTATAAACAAGCATGACCATACTGAGAAGCTGCTCTCGCAAATACCAGCCCTGAATTTGGGAAAATTTTCTTATATGACTTGCATTCCTGCTTTCAGACTTACTTTTTGCAACTGTCAATGATGTCCATAGATTCATCTTTTTCCACCACCATTTGTTTTCTGGACATTTAAGAGACATGGTCCAGATCCAGAAAGTTAAACTTTCATGTCTTGTGGTGGAGCTGGCTGTGCTGAAGCCAGTCTATTTTCTGTGCATGACGGAGAGCTTTGCTCCCAGACCCGGAGCTACAACAAACAGCAGCTCAGAGCTGGTAACTCTCAGAACTGTCAAGCAAAAAGATGTCTGAAATTTTTTTCCTAAGTTGAACGTAGGTGTGGAGGCTACAATAAGGCACCTTGTGAAATGTACCTCAAGCCTATTGTTTTCCCAAAGAGAGATGGGGACAAAATTCACAAGGAAACCCCTTTTGCTTGTTGTGGGTAAGAAACAACTCAGCAGGAAGGGGAAGGCTAGATGTTGGAGACATTCAGAACCCACCCTTTCCAAAGTCCAGGAGAGTGCTGTCATTGCTGCAAACACTGAGGAAGAGCCACTCTGCCTGTCTAGTAGGAGAAGGGACACTTTGGAAGCAAGTAATTCAAATCAGAGCATTATAAAGACAGAAATGCTGCTCTGATAGGCTCAAGGTCATTTAAACACTTCCTCAGTAAATGTTAGAAATAATCTAGAACTGAATGTTTGAATCTCAAGAGTCCCAGTTCCCCAAAGACCTCATGATCAATTAGTCTGTTATAACAAGGCACATGGTAACATCACCTCCCCAGTCTCAGCTGAATTCAGTGTAGTCCAATGAGCACAGGAAAAATTAGTGTAACGATGCCTTTTTTTCCCTGGATCCCTAAAATCTGAGGAAGAAACTCAAAACACCCTGAGCTGCAGTGAGGGATCACTTGACTCACTTTCCTAAATGTCAATGCCTATATTTTATTCAAAGGGCACTTTAGGCTCCTGTCTTTTTGCCTTGTTTTTCTGATCCCCTACCAAATGTTCTTAAATGAGTGAAGCTTTCTGGGTATTAATAAGAACTTTTCCAGCCTAACATGGAAAAATTTAATTTGTTGGTTTGGTTTTTTTTTCCTAGGTGCCTGCAGCCAGAAAATAGTCATTCAGTTTACAAACCCACAGGCAGTGTTACCCAACTCTTCCATGATAAACTACTCCAAATATCTCATGCTTTCTTTCTTTTTTTTTTTTTTTTTGGGGGGGGGAAGGAGGAATAAATTTCTCATCTGTACCTGTTGTTGTACCCCACAGTATGTTTAAGGCAAGAGCAAAAAGACTCTGGATCTCAAATATGACTCACAACTCTCTCAATCCAAAAGGCTAAACTCTTTCTGTCTATGTTGTGTTGTCTCTGAAGCCTCAATGAGAAGGGAAGAAATAACTCCAATGTGTAACTGTGGGTTTTATTTTGGACTAAAATATATGTATACAATTAATTTGGCTGTATCTAAAAACATTCTGAAACACACAGGAACTCCGTAAAAATGCAAGAGTAGCTGTCATGTTTGCAGTTGCTGCAAAAAAGCAGAAGAAATGTAAGCAATTGTACTGATCTCTGAAATCATTTATTCCTTTTATGTACTTTCAAGGGTGTCCCAAGGGTGCTCCAAAAGCCCTTCACTTGCATCATTGGAATATTTACCCCCATCCAACCACTTGAATTAAAGAAGAGTCTCTCTTAACTGGTAGGAAATCTAACTTTGCTGTTGTCTTTTTTTCCAAAAGACATCAAGCCCATTACACTTGGCACACCACTTTAATAAAGCACTTGATGCTGCACATCTAAATTTAAACAGCAAAGGCAAGATAATGTATGTATTTAGGAAGTGCTCAAAGGTACAGAAAAACATGTATATATGCTTTGCACACTAAGTCAGATAGCACAAATTATTTACAGCGCTTATAACACATTGTTCACAGACAGTTTTTGTCAATGAATGGAAAAAAGATACCATTGCAAGAAGTTTTGTTGATCATATAAAGAGCTGAGTATTCACTAGCCACCAATAATCCGTCAATAATGTTATAAGTCTGTCATGGTCAAAGAGCCTGTACTGTATTACAGTAAAGCATAATCCATCTGGGATTCAAAAGTGAGGACTGCGCATGTGAACTGTGGGACCACATTCTGAAGGAACAGTGATTTCCAAAAAGGTCCTGACAGGTATATGGAGGTAACAAACTGACCACAATATTGTTCCAAAGAAGTACCAAGACCTGCCAGCTGCTCTCGTCTGTCCAAAATTCAGTCCCAGGATCTGAAAAAATAATCTTCTAATGAGAACCTGAAAAAAATCCAGCCTACATTTTCTTGGTGGTAGATTGTGTAGAGAAACACCTGGATCTCAGTGTAAGAACACTGACCTAAGAAAATACCAGGAACATGCATGTCCGTTTAATGTTGTATAAATAAAGACAGAGGAAAATCCCAAGTGTGGAGGTTGAAGTATGCAACAATCAATGAAAAGTAACTCACTCATTTTTAGTAATAGTAGAATTAAAAACTGGGGCAATTTTGCCAATGAACTTTCCATATTTAGGAGTTCTTTGAAGAAGACAAGTTATACTTTTAGAAGTTATGAATTTGGTATGAAGTGCATATGTCTGCCTCCTGAGTAATGCAGGTGATCAGAAAGGTCTCTTTTCCCTTAAAATTGCTTAATGCATTACTTGGAGGCTAGATCTTAACTAGCTTGGGTCTTTTAATGAAATTCTTCTGATCTCAGAACAGGATTCCTGTGAAAGAAACCACATGGAGAGATTTGGACTTCCTTAGATTAGCCTTAAGCAACTACTGCTATCTGCATACTATTTTTCTAGCCATTCAAAGATTATCATTGGATTTTTCAAAACCATGTCAATTTTAGGCACCCAGATCCTCTTGCCTTTCTACTTACAGTCTGTGTACTGACTACAGACCTCATCAACACAAAATGAACCTCTAGCTGGACCATGGCTGTTCTTTTGAAGTGTTAACTGCAGCAAATTGCTTACATAATTAGAGTTACAACTTGCCTCATTACAAACAAGCAATGAAAACTTTAATCCTCCTTCATCCAAAGAATCAAAGTGAGGAAGCTCTAAATCTTGTCTGAAATGGCAGATAAGAACAAACCTTGACAGTGCTAAATGGAGACAGGGAACTATTTTGGAAGACTTGTAAGACAAATTGATCATGCATGACTCTGCTTCTGCCTTAGGGGCAACGTTGATGAACACTGAAAATGCTGCTGTACAGAAAAAAAAATAAAAAAATAGAGAGACAAATGGATATTTCTCCGCTTTAATTTATTCTAGACTTCCTGTAATTAGAAGAAATTATTGTTGTGTGATAATCGTTCATCTCATTAGGCAGTTTAAGAAGAAACAAATTCATCCTTTCTGAAGCGAATGATGCTTTTCTAGAGGTGGCAAATAATCCTCAGCCTCCATTAAAGAATTGAACCAAGTGTTTATTTTTGTAATCTCTTTTGTCTTGAAGCTGCTAGTCAGTCCGTTATAAAGCCACACCAGAAGAACATATAAGTTGCAATTGTGGGGCTTTTGGCTCTTTCAGTCCCCTTTCTACACAAAGGCTCATTTCTTTCTGAATAATGATTGCTTAGCAAAATACATGGGGTCTGCCCCTATGGAGCCTGCCTAGTAACTGGGAGGGAGAAAGATAGTCCCTATTCACTCATGTCACTGAGAAGGACACTACCATTCCATGTGGTACATACTGCTGAAAGAAAAGTAGGAACAGTTAATTCAAATATCTCAGTCCATACAGGAAATTTTTCCTTCTGAAAGAGAAGCTGACTCTCAGATGTCAGTTCCTGTGGTCTTAGATGTCCATCTGTTGCTAAAGAGCAATGTCAGTCTGCAAAAGAAGTCAAGCTAAGCTGGAATTGCAAACCACCATACACAGCAAACTGTTGGGCTTTGCATTCATTCATCTGGTGAAGGGTAGGCATCCTCTGGAGAGGGGGTATATGAGGCAGTAAATGACCAATCCTTCAAAGGAAGGTGCTGTACTTCTTGAGGGTTGGGACACCTCCAGTCAGGTGAGAAACAGAGGACCTCCATCAGATTAGATGTCTGTATGCTTCAGTTGTTCCAGGGCAGGTACCTCTGTTTGGATAGTCCATCTCCTCTGGAGGAGGTGTATGCAGCAGTAGGATCCTTTCCATCCATCCTTTCAGAGAAAAGCCTGGAAATGTCTCTGTATGTTCAGAGCGGGCTCTCTTTTGGTCTGCTGATTTGCAAGGCTTTACTATAAAGTAGGATTCAACATTTTTCCAAGTCTCTAAATGTCTCATACCACCAGGATGTTGTGTTTTGCTATGGTTTAGTTTGAGGCTTTTTACTCTGAATAAACAGGAAAGCAAGGATTATGTTTCAGATGAGTTATAAAGAACATTTTCATAATCCAGAGGCAGGGAAAACAAGTAAACAAAAACCCACCTGCAGTACAGACAGCATTTGATGGCTATGTGATACCCAAGCCATTGAAAGCTGTGCCTGTGTGTGTGTCTTACAATTAGAGTTGAAGCAGGATGTTCTCCCAAGTGAATCCCTCATATGCTACTTTCCCCTGTTTGGCTGACTTCTCATCTCAAACCAGAATTGAACCACATGGCTTGGGATAAAGAGTGCTTAGATAGATGTAAAAAAATGTGCCTCTCAGATGTTAAGAAACAGTCATTTTTCTTGCAGAGAAAGAGCCAGAATAAGATCAGATTAGTGTACTGTTATGATCCCCCTGTCTTTTGTTCTCTTGCTCTGATGTAAACGTAAAGCCAGGCTGATCATTGTTTCAAAAGCATGGGCCTTCTGCCTTACAATAAGTCTTTGTTTTTCTGTGCGTGCATGGCTCTGTGTCTGTGTCAGTGTATGCTCAAAGATCTATTTTTTTCTTTCTTGGCTGTTCCAAAATAAACTGGGTGTGGAATACAAAGCATATTTCAAACTAGTTCTAAACCTTGATTATATGCAAAATACCTGATGGAAAGCAGCAAAGATGCTTAGGTATTGCATACTCTTAAAAAAATCACCTCTTCAACAGAGATTCAGCAATTTCAAAGACAAATTAGGGAGTCATCATACTCTGCAAATCTGTAACTGGTAACGGGACAGCACTATGACCCCTATTCCTAGTTCTGATCTGTGACAGTCCCTGCTGTTCCCAGCAACAGCTTGGCTCTGTTTTTCAGTCCGACAACCCTATGATTAATACTTACCTGCACTGATATATCTTTGTTTTTTCCTTTTTCCTTACTCCCAGAATATTCCTACTTCATGATCAACCTACTAATCCTTATTATTTGCCTGGTTTTAAGGGTATGTCTTTCAATAGATCTGTAAAACTTGAGAATTCCAGAAAAAGGAATGTTAACAAAACAGGAGATGAAAAAGGAAACAAAGAGGAGACAGTTCTAAGGACCTTTGCTCAAAACCCTGTAGCACTTTTCTCTAACTGAGATATTTAACAACTTTTGGTCAAAATCAAAACATAATTATAAGTTTCTTTCAGAGCCAACAGAAAGAAATATTTTCCATCCTAAAATTACTCTCTAAGAGAATTGAAATTCATCAGCTTCCAGTAATGTTGATTCCTCTCCACTGACTATAAAATATGTCTTGCCTAGACCCAAGCAACCTATTTTTTGGCCTCTGATATTAGGGAAGCCAAATCCTGTCCTAACTATACTCCACTAATACCCTTTGACTATACATCAGTGTTCTCCATACAGACAGTTTCTTGTCCACTGTAACTGTATTTTACCATGGCTGAAGGCCCGTGTGTTCAGCCAGGCTGCAGATGACACCTGGCTGCTTGCAGGTGCCTGCCCACTCCCTGCAACCAAATATCCTGGCAAATGGCCTGAGCAACAACCCCTGTTAAGATGAAAATGCGAAAGCACGCAGATAAAACACACAACAGCCTCTGGAGTGTGTTTGCCAAAACCCATCATAGTAAATAAATAAGTATTGGCTGGACATCCAGTGGGGAATTTCAAAGTTCCTTCTGAAACACAGAAGTCAACCTGAAAGAGCACATTGACATAGCATAAAATAATTTAACAGCAGAGAGCAATATTGGAGGAAGAGAGGCAGCAGCTTGAGCCTGGTTTGGGGCTGCCAGAGGCTGCCTCATGGCATCACTACTCTGCCCAGCCTGGGCTGAGCATCCCCTGGAATGCTGTAGGGAAACAGCAGCCAGCCAGCAAGGGACAGCCAAGACAGCGTGCAAAGACCCTGGAATGAGCACAGGTGCATGTGTTTGAGGGGTTTGTCTATTTTTTTATATATCATTACAAGTTTCTCTTCAATTTCTTTCACTCTTGGCTGACTTTTTACCTTCACTTTCTTGCCTTTTTTTTTTTTTTTTTTTTAACTGTGTTATTATCGTCAGCTGAAGACACTACAAAAAATTGTCACCAAGACATCTGGTTTTGCCTTTAAGCTATATCATATTTCATCCATGTACATCAAAATGAGGAGAATGTTTACAAGAGAAGACAACTTCCGTATCTAACCAAGAGATTTAATCTCACCAACAGTTATAATCAGAACGGGACTGGAAGATGGAAAACAGGAAATTCAAAGTAGAAATAAAGGTGCTCATTTTTAATGATTCGGGTAAATAACTGCCACAACACATGTATTGTAGACCTTCTGTGTCTGGAAACCTTAAAAAAAAATCAATATTTTCCTGTGACACATCATTTAGTTCATCCTCAGGTTATTTGGCTTGAGACAGAATTACAAAGCCAAATTAAGGGTTCAGTGTTTTGGACAGCATTAGACTGAATGGTCACAATTGCTTTTTAAGACCTATGAAATATAGAGCATGTTTAAAAATAGTTAAAAACTAAACCGGCTATTGTGAAAATATTTTGCTTTTCTTTTTCTTTTTTTTTTTTTTACATTAATACATCTCAGTTTTCCCTAGAGTTCTTTTGTATTATGAATATTTTAAAAGGAAGCTGATTTACATTAAAATCAGAAGGGAGTGTTTATTTGTATTTTTATTTAAATTTTGAAAATTTCAGTTGGATTTCTTCAGATTCTGCACTGCAAATTCTGTTTCTCCATTTAAAAAAGGTACAAAATTAATTAATTTTAGCATGTATTNGTTTTCCCTAGAGTTCTTTTGTATTATGAATATTTTATAAAGGAAGCTGATTTACATTAAAATCAGAAGGGAGTGTTTATTTGTATTTTTATTTAAATTTTGAAAATTTCAGTTGGATTTCTTCAGATTCTGCACTGCAAATTCTGTTTCTCCATTTAAAAAAGGTACAAAATTAATTAATTTTAGCATGTATTTTATCCAAATGTTCTCCTGTGACAGAAAAAAAAAAATCTCCTTTGTTGTGAAGTGAGTGCAAACTAAAGGACGAAGAAGGAAGTTTGGGATTTTGCAAAGCAAATCCTAAGCCAGTTTTCAACTCATTTTCATTTCATCTCAAAGTAGTAAATCCTTGCTTATTAGTCAGTGGGAAATATAAACTGTTGAACTCTACAGTATGTCCATGCTGACACTGTTCATGAGTCCAAAGTACAGCAAACAGTGAGTAAAACAGGAAACAGAGGCAGATAACAACATTCATGCAGAAATATGATGAGATAAAGAAAACACAGCTACATCAGAATAAAATTCCAGAGCTAAAATTAATGGAAATGGATACTTATTTATTTTTAGAAGTGACTGATTTTCAGCCTATGGTTAAACATGAATAACCAGACAGGACAGCTGCCTGATGCTCTGTTTATTTCATTAAAAATAGTCCAGAAGTTTAGACAAAGAGAATTGGTAGTGAGTAACTGTTTGCCAGAAATATTAGATGCATTTGTAAAGTATTATTAACCCAAGAAGAGATTTGTGAGTGTGTGTGTGCTGCACATGTGCATGTCACCTATTTGTTTCGCCTATTCCTGTGTGTATTTGTGAGATTTTACGAATCTCTCAAACTTTTTTTCCTATAGGTTTGGTTTTCTGTTTTGTTTTTTTTTCCTCTGAATCTGTATTTCCTTCTTCTTCTCTCTGTGATAAAAACGATGCGATCACTAATATCAGACATAGAATTATAGGTGTTTAATTTGAAGTTTGCTTTATATGTCTAGGAAAAAAACAACCTGTGATGGTGAGAATGTGCATGTGAGACAGAATGCAGACTAGCTGGGGATGTGACAAGTTAGATAATTAATTAGTCCCTTTCATGTCAACAGGGGGGTGCACATATTTTGATTTTGTGCATATATTCTCATTCACACTTTTTTTTTTNGAAAAGTGAAGCCTTTCGCTTCATCCTGGTTTCAATAATGTGTCTGGTCTGATTACACGGATCTGAATGAGGCGTGTTAGCACCCTGCTTATTAACCACTCTTCATCTGCAGCAGGTCTGTGGTAGACACCTGTCTCAATTTCCCCATCACATGCCTTCTGTGCTGCACTGTCATACGTACAGCAGACAGACACCCACCCATGTTTTTCAGAGGTCTTTATTAAAGGAGCTAAACGTAGACAAAAGGCACTGTATTGGCTTTTATTCTTACCCTCATCTTTCTTTCTTCTGTAAATAAAGGTGTATATGAATTTCCTAAAATCCAAATTTCACTTTCAGAACAGTTCCAAATACTTTGAGAATGCTGATAAGGCAATCAGCCCACTAAGAATATTCTGCTGCCCATTCCTGGATTCTATAAAGCCTCAGCAGGCAAGAGAACTGACTTGTTCGCTACATTTCCATTGTGAAAATGCATGTTGTGACCACTGTTTAGAAAACATTTCTTCTAAAGTTATACCATCAGAGAGTACATTTAGACATATTGTTTGAGGTCATGATGATAAAAGCAGGAGGAATTTATGAATATGTAAAAGTACATTGTAGCTTAATGGCTGGATATGGATGTGGGGCTTAGATTTGAGCACAGTACTTTGCTGTCTTGTCCCATAAGTAAGATTCAATTCACCTAATTTTGCTGTCTAAAAGTAGTTTTGGGAAAATGGTAAGTACCTGCAGAGTACAAATTCCCTTCTCTTAAAATAAGATCCTATCACCTACAATGTTTCTGTATGCTCTTCTAACAGAAATTTTACTAAATCACAAGTAATAACTTTTTTATTTTTGTCATCTCATTTCTCTGTTTTCCAGTGCTACATCTGAGATTTATCATGCCATTCCCATACATGACTTGTCTCCAAAAGCTTTATTATGTCTTTTTTCCGTCTTCCCCAACAAGCCCTGTAATCCTCATTGCTCTTGTTTGTGACAAAAATAGTAATGAATGCCACTGCAGTGTGGGGCACACAAAATTGTTTACTTCACTATTTTTTCTCCGATGCTTTCCATCAGACCTCGTTCCTCTTCATTCTTCTCTTGCACTTCAATGACTAACCCTACTGGGGGCACGGCTCTGTGTGTACCAGCAGCAATGAAACCAAGCAGCAAGGCTGCTGGAGCCCAACTGCTCCTCACGGCACCAGAGACAGGAACGTTTTTCAGATTTTTTTTGCTGCCTCCCTACCTTTGTATGGTTCTTACGCACATTATGTTTTCTGAGCTCTCATGAATTCTGTTTCTCTCTATCTCTGCTCTTTTTCCTAACAGCAAAGTTAAGGAATTATGTATTTATTTACAATTATTTTAGCACTCTTTCCTCTCAGGATGGTTCAGAGAAAAACTGAAGTTTCTCACAGAAAGTGTATTCACCTTCACACACAGACTCTCCACAAGAGTTCCACAATTACTCTGGTTTTCCAGGCACTTTATAATGTGCTGAGCATGTGAAGAATGGAGAGACCAAGTGTGGGGGTCATATCTCCTTCCCCTCTATCCTGTAACCGATAGGATGCCTGAGCCTCAGGAACAGTGAGACATCCTCCTGTCTGTGCAAATCATTTGTAGCAGAGTTTAAAGACTTTTATTCCCACAACTGTGTTGCAAAGGTGAAGAACAGAAGGACTGTGCCCATTTCAGAAAGGATATACTGAGGAACAAATCAGACTTACCGACTTGTCCAGCATTATACAGTTTGTGGATGTGCCAAGAATTGAGTGTAGCTCCTCAGCCCTACCCTAGTTCTCCAGAGTATCACCCGGATTATTGGCTCAGCTCTCCGCCAGCTCAGGTACTGAATCACGGAACAGGAGCTATTCCTTTGTTCAGCCCTCTTTTTCCACCCTTTTATAATTGCAACAAGCTGAACTTGGATAATTTTTTTTTTCAGTGTTAAAAAACCTCTGTGGTAGGTTGATTTTTAAATTCCATGGAGCCCACAAAACCTTCAGGCTACCACAGTTCTGAGGTATTTATAACATGGTATTGATGTTGTGAAGTACTTCACCTCCACCCCTGTCTGCCTTGAGACATCTTGTTTTCAGAGGGAAGTGAATACAAGTTCAAGGTTACAGGAGAACATTTCCCTGGCTTGTCAGCTCCTTCTCTTTCAGCTTGACTAGAGAGGTGCTTCACGCTCTCATACTTTATTCCTGTGATCAGACTGCAGGAGGCAAATGAGAGCTATGGCTGTGGCATTTGTGGTTTATTTTAACAGTGGTTTATTCTTAGGAAAGAAAAAAAAAAAAAGCACTCTGAAAATCTCATGTGGAAAAATGATCTGGGCTGTGTCATGCTGGGTCACTTTAGAGGTGCATTGTAGCTATTCGCCCTTTCCTCCTTTGACAGGTTTCTGCTTATGTTTGGCAACAAGTGACATTATTAGTGCTGATAGCCAGGCCTTGAACTCACTGTGTTGATTGCCTGAATGTTTCTGTTTCTCAGTGTAATGAAAGAACAATCAGTGCCTCTGTGATATCCTCATGCGGCACTAACTGCTATTAGAATTTATTATCATTTGTTTGTAAGTATATATTATATGTTCTGACAAGGGGCTCTACAGGCTCCAACCGAAGTGATGTTGTATAAGGCATTGTGTAGATTCATAGGAACATTTTAAGAACTTACAACCTATATAAATGAGTAGGAATGCAGAAAAGGGACATGAAATAGGAAATTGCCTTCCCTAGCAGTCATTTCAGCAGCTACCATGCAGCGCCTCAGTCCCCACGCATTCCATCATGCTTCCTATCTCATTAGAAGAATCAAAATTTACTGTCCTTCATTCCGAGGCTTCATCTAGGAGCATAATAACATGTAACTTTGGACAACAAAGGCACTCTGAATGTAAAAAAAAATAAAAAATCACAAGGACTCGAAAGAAGGAGGAATGGAATGAATAATTAGTTTGCATGTTAGGTCACTCCCTATCCCCCATTTAAAAACAATGCCCATGCCAAGAATAAAAACATCAATTTTCTTTTAACAAGAAATATTGAGATCAGGTTGCTCTTCTATTTTCTACAGAAAACTTTAGTCCCCGAAAACTATGCCAATGAGAGAACTAACAGGAGCATTTTGGGGACATATTATACCACAACAACACTCAGAGAAAGAAAATCAGTTGTCTTAAATGGGTGCCTCTGGCTCTCTCTTGGTCTTGGGACTGTGCTGGAGAGACCTGCACCAGGCTGGCTGACATGACATAGTACCATGGGGAGCTTGTAACCTCCTGGCACACGAGTCAGAGTCCAGGTGGAATATGTTATGGCCAAAAAAGGCACCTAAGCCCTGCGTTTAAAAGACAGAATAATAATAAAATAATTTTTTAAAATAAATAAACAAGTCAATCAAAAAGCACTGGATTTGCATGCGCAGTGTCACACTTGGAGATTCCCAGGATGAAAAAAATGTATCACGGGTGGTAGCAGGGACCCAACCTCAGCATGCTGGGACGCTGGCTGATCTCACACCAGACATCACCCTCCCTGGGCCAAGCTGCATTGAAAGGCTCTCACCTGCCTGGTGCAAGTACTCAGCTCCTGAGAGTGGAAGGGCAGGTTGCACAGACAGGGTTTGAGGTCGCTTTAAGCATTTATCCTAAATATTTGGTTCATCTTTTACTCCTGTGTTACAGTGGAGCACCAGAAAGATAATCCCTCCTTAGAGGAATCTGGACATATTTTTCTAGCAGCAAAACAAGTGTTTGTTTGGTTTGGGTTTTTTGTTTATTTTAAATAAAAAAACGACCCACAACACAGCAAAACAAAACAGGGACATGGTAATTCAAATGGAAAAAGTGGTTCATTTGCTATTCAGCCTAACAAATAGTAGGAGAAAAATTTCTGCCAGGGAATACAGTCTATACCTCTAAGTTAATTAGCAGCAAATGCATATTTAGTTAGTGGGAGGGGTGGAAATCAAGAACCTTGTTATTTCTGTTTCTCGGTTCCTGTGCATTTAAATTCACAATTACGCTTCTAGAGGAAGCTGCCTCTCCAGCAGAGAGGTCTGGCCTGATCAAGGGAGCTGCCTGTTTCAGATACACTTAAGAAGGTATCTGTTGCCAAGGGGCCTCAGAGTTGTAACTGTTCACCGTTCTCATTTTCTCTTCTGCCAATTATCCAAACACTTTTCCCATTCACTTCATAATAATGATAATAATACCTTCATTAGATAATCTCAAGGCAATTTCTTCTATAAAGCAAATTGGGGTTATTTCACCCTATCAACAAGGAGCAGGAGAGGTCACTTAGCCTTTGGCTGAAGCTAAATGCCTAGGCAAAATAGCCAGATTTCACCAGTTTCACTACTGTGAAAAACACTGGGAAAAATCTGCTGCTACTACAGCCGAAAGGAAGCCAGTTGCTTGAATATCTCTGGCCTATTTTTGTGCCTGAAGGAACCAAAGATTATTCCAGACTGATGGACATCCTTGGCTAACTCCTCATTGTTTGTGCCTTTGGCTAAGCCATGAGGATGAGGAACCTTAAATAGAGCAGTGTTGCGAGGACATAACCTCACAAAGAGAGTTTGATCCTTCTCTTTCATCACTTCTCAGCTGTGGAGCTACAGATCACTTTTTGAGCAAGGCCATCAGCCTTCCCTTAATGCACCACTGAATTCATCAAAGTCTTCTCGTGTGAGAACCCTTTAATACTCCCAAAGCTTGAGATTGGGATGTTGTGACCGAGGGTGGCTGAAGCGACAATGAGCCTCTGCTGCCAGTAGGGGAGGCTTTGCCAGTAACTGTTGTATCAAATTCCAGGTAGATTGGTGAAATTGGTAGATCACTAAAATAACCTACGCTAAGCTAGCAATCATGCACAGCTTGTGGCTGCTCATGACAGTGCTGTAAGATATGCAAAACAGAATTCCACCTTGTTGTGACTGTAGATGAGTTCAGGAACAAATTCTGTTCCAAATGTAGTCTTCCAAAAATGTACAGAAAAAACAGTCATTGGTCTAAGCTTGTCTGTAGTTATAACACTCGGTCTATTTTTATGAAAAACTAGATGTTTACAGCATTATAAGAACGGCAATGTGACCTTCTCAGTTCTTTTCATGGAGACCCTTATTACTGAAACTACAACGATCTGAAGGTATAGGAGTAGAAAATTTTGGAAAGGGAGGTTTTATTAAGGCAACTAATAAAAGCAGGGGGGAAAGTAGTCAAGTTTTGGCAGCAAAATCTGTGCTCCTGACACCTCCTCTACTTTCTCCAACAGTTGGTTTAGTAAAAGCTGTTACCTATCCCTGCAAACCTTGGCTTGCTACATGCTTCAGATCAGGAACCAGTCACACTATCCAGAGACATCCACCTCCCAGTGTCAGAACATGGTCCATAGTAATAAGCCAATGAGTCCTTGAGATAAAAAGCCACATTTTAATTTGCGCCTCAAATTTGTGCTGCAGATTGCTAGACATATGGAGCTCATTAAAGGCTTTCAAAGATAACAGAGCCATTGTCATTGGACTCTTGTTTCAAGTGCATATGGTTGCTTATGTACATGACAGTAGCAAAATACACAGCTTATCTCACAGCCTCTTCCAGTACCTGAACAACTAAAATTGTAATAAACAGGGGTACTGAAGGGTTCTTCTCCAGGTGTGCCCTTCCACCACTGTTCTTAGGTCAGAGATCAAGAGAAGATGGTTAAACCCACAATGAGCTGGAGACAAGATCTGGCAGGACGGCTGTGTTCCACAGGGTAGACTGAGCCCTGGTTACACTAGGAAAGTACATCGTGTTCCAGACTTCTCAGACAAGGGCAGTGTAGCACAGTTGTTTAGGACTTCATGAGTTTTTCTTAATCTGCCCTGAATTAAGTCACGGTTTAAAAAGTACTTGACTTTTAGGATAAATTCAGAGGCTTTGAAAAATATTTATGAAGGCAAGGATATAATGAGCCTGTCTCAAAAATCTTTATAGGTATTATAATTTTTTTATATATTTTGACCTTATAAGGTCAACCATCCTGAACTGCCCCTAAAATGGACACTCTAAGGACAATGGCAGAAGTGAGAGACATGACAGACTCTTATAAGACTTTCTGTGGTGTTGTTAGTTTTGACTCATGACCTAACTCTAGTTTTGACTGTGCTGAATACTGTCATGACAGTTCAATGAATTCTACATTAGGAAGACACAAAGAGAGAGAATACTTGCC
>VWZG01000565.1:58526-125604 GCA_013396735.1 Grallaria varia
TCCTCTCCCCTTCCCTCTGCAGACTGTTGTTGCATTTACTCTATTTTCAGAAGAACTTGGTCAATAAATCTGAAAGGAACAGGGTGTGGGAAGTAAAATTAAACCAATCTAGCAGAGAGTCATAACAGGAGTCAGTGGATGGGAGTTAAAGCCAGATGAATTCAAATGAGAAATAAAGCACAGTGAGTGTGATTAGCCATTGGAACAGGCTATGAAGGGTACCAGATTTACACCTCTTGTTTCCTTTGTGGAAAATATGCTTTGAAAGGTGGTTTAAACTGGTAGCTCCTGGATTCAATTGTGAAATACTTGGCTGAAATGTAACTGTAATACAGAAGAAGTCAGACCAAGGCCATTTATCCTTCAAATACACAGAGAAGTGTTAACAGATCTTCTGTTGATCTCCATTCTCTATTCATTCTCTTTTCTCTGAATTGCTGAAATTTTGCTTTGATTTCACTATCCAGTGGGCACCAGAAAGAATGATGCTGGCACAAAAAGCCAAACAGAATGAGCTCCTAGTTACGTGTTTATAGCCAAGACCCAAATAATTCAAGTTTATTTCTCCACTGGGCTCTCTCTTCCTGTGTGTCCAGAAAGTCAAGCCACCAAAGACAGACAGACACGTTCATCATGCGAGATTTTATTCTGTGCCATTCTGCAAGTCGTAAAATCATTATTAGATGAATGAAAACCTACTCCTATTCAAAAGCTGGAGGAGAAACTGGCTGCATTACAAGAGTCTAATTAATGAACAGACATAAATAAATGTGTTCTGTTTGCATCATGCTTGGATAGCATTATGCTGCTTCCTTGTTCTGTTCTGCAAGAGGTAGTGGCAGAAATATTAAATCTCATTAAATTAGTGAGTACAGATAGTCAGGGAAGAAAGAGGATAAAGGTTGCTTTGCTGTATTTGGGGCACTTTTTCAAGAATGATTATGACAATTTTAGTGTGAAGGGGTGGTTGGTGATTTTCCCTTTTACAAGCTGCAGCTGCAGCAAGAGGAGCATCTCAGTCCAGACAATGTAAGGAGTACCAGCCATCTCCCGGGCTGCATGTGCAGTACTGACTCAAAACCATTTTCCCACCTTCAATAGGACATACGGTCTGTAGAAAGTGGGGGGGGCAGCATTTCAAGACCTCAGAAGTAAAGAAAGCAATAAGCTGTAATTATGAAAGATGTAACTCATCTGAAATCTCAGTGTCTGTAAAGAACGGATCCATGCCAATGCTTAGGTACAAGTACTGCCTTATCAAAAGTGTGCCATTGATGAGGCATTCACCCCACCTTCTGCTTTCCCACATCAACTTTCCCAATCAGTTCTGTGCCTCCTTACTATAACTCACTTGCTTTTTCTTCCCAGTTAAACCACCATGTGGTTTGATAACCCATGGGTAGTTAGCGGTTGACAACCATCAACAACCACTGAGCTACTGCTCAAACTAGAAAAGCCTTGCAGAAAGGGTCTAATGAAGAGATGTAACAACAGTGAAGGCTGGTTTAGTGGTAAATGCAGATTGAGAGAGTGTAGGTTGTTATAGTTGTTAGCTTCTGAAAGATGCTTGACTAATGCCAAGCACTGAGCGGTCCAGTTCCTGCTCAGCCACTGAATAGTCTGATTTCTTCTTTCTGTACTCTTGTAGGTCTGCCTCTTCTGCCATGCCTACTCCATTGCTGTTGCAGTGACTCTGTTATTGACTGTCTTGGGCCTGACTTTTGTCTCATCAGCAGGAGCTGCTGAAATATCACTGACAGGTGCCATGAATGGTGACAATAATCCCAGGCATCACAAGGGTATTCTACTAAAGAAATACACATAGTAGGAGCCCTGATTATGTCTTGGACATACATATATCACTACAGAGCAGTTTTATTAAGACCGCAGTGCAGCAGCTGCTGTGGCAGGAAACGAATTGATGATTAAGTAAGACTCAGCGTTATCTCAAGGGCTGGCCATGATGAAGGGGTCATCCCCATGCCCATAGACTAAGGTGATGCCAGGAGAAACAATCAAAAACAAAGAGTATAAATCATACCATAGTAGTAAATGCTTGCATTGCTTGTTAGTGCTTTAGCACCACACTTGCAAGGAGTATCTTCCCAGATGCTGCCTGCAGGTTCCATGTCATCTGCCAATAGCAGTAGTGAAACAACTAGTGGAAGTACCAGGACAGGAAAGGAGACTTTACTAACTCTAGATGGAAGCAAGATCTGATTCCTACAAGCAAAGAGACAAATCACGGTGAGTACATTTGAAACTGAGCCTCTGAGAAATGATGGTCAAAAGGGCCTGGCTGAAGAGTCCTGTAACAAATGTATGGAGGAAGAGTGACCACCGTCAGATGCTGACCACACTTCTTGCCATTTTGAGGACAGGAAGAGTGAGAAGTCACACAGCACTCACCTTACACCCAAAAACATCATTGGACAGCTCAGGTTTTGACAGGGAAGGAGTCCACATGCATTCTAGAAAACAAGCTGGAAGTAATATTGGTATGACAACACAGAGCTCAGAGGGTGCACCTGAAACGCTGCAGAACTTTTTATGTTTTAGGCAAACAGGCCAAAGGTACCTTCCATCTTCCCTTTGGGAGGATGGCATCCTCCTCCACACCACACATGTAATGGATTATACTTTACTGTGTCATGTGCTCTCACTCCACCGAGAAGCACAGTGAATGAGGCTGACCAACCTTCCTCTCCATTCTCTAAGGCTACTGCCAGCAGAGTTAATACACAGCAGCTCCTGTGCTCTGCTGAGCTGTGGCAGACCATGACACATAAGAGGTCTCTCTGATTTGTCCTGCCTAGCATCCCCATGAGCTCTGTGGTGGTCAGGTGAGTCCTCAAAGACCTGTTCACAATGAAGTCTTTTCCCACTCCATTGCTTGAGAACTTTCCTAGTATTATCTGCTTTGCTTCCAGGTTTTTTATGAAAGTAATTGTTTTTCCCTATACTCCAACGAGCCACCTAAAAAGCATATTGGTTTTCAGCTGTGGAAAAAGTTATTTCCTTCCCCCTGTAGTAGGAAAAATACATTTCTTCTTTGATTTGTAGAAGTCAATTGTTCCCTTTGGGATTTTAAGCCATGCACAAGTGCCTATAAAATATTTTTTTCCCGTTTGCTTTGCAAAATGTATTTTTCCCATTGGAGCTCTTAAATGCTGGTTCTAGGAATCAGGTAGATGCTGTCATTCAAAACTCTATTGTTTGTGGCCCAACCATAACCTCATTTTTACCCCCTCTCCCCCAGCATTCAGGGCAGCAGGCAGTTACACTGAAAAGCTCTTTCACTGGGCTGCAAATATGTCAAAGGAACCATTTTCACTAGATTTCAGGCTATGAGGGAGGAAGCATCAGCTTTTTGTAATTTGGTAATGACAGAGTCTCCAGGAATGGAGATGCTCAGCATCAGTGTGAGAAAAAGGATATTCTCTACTCTAGCAACTGGACTGGCAGATCCTGTGGTTTTCTCTGGCTTATAACTCCCACGCTAATTAACAGAAACCAGCTCCCCACAGGACCTCCATAAATCCTGCCCTGAATGGATTATCCATGGCACATACATTTTCAGATTAAGGCTTCAGACTCAGAGGGAAGGCAGTCACATAGAAAAGTATATAAACAGTACCTATTTCCAAAGCAATAGGTGGACTTGGCATTATTAACAACACAGCACCACTTTCTAAAGTCATGAGTAATGAAATAAGCTGTCAAAGTAGTGGATCCCACATTGTCTGATGTCTACAAATAAAGTCAAGATGTGTTTCTGAAAGCTCTACCTTAGTCCAGGACAGGTTATTGGTATCTTTACCAGAGGTAGCTGGATTGATGTCCGCATTCTCCACCAGCTCTTGGCCAGGGCCGAGCTAATTAGAGATCATAGTAATGCCTCTGTGATAACATATTTAAGAATTGGAAGTTGTTGTACAGAAGAAATTCCAGACAGTGAGAACATGGGATAACAAGGCAGACATCAAGGTCGCTGCAGAGCAGGGGGAGGAGGCACCTCATGGAGCAGGGAAAGGCCTCAGAGCTAAAACCCCTGCAGCCCATGGAGGAGCCCGTGCTGGAGCTGTGGATGCTCGAAAGGAGACCTGTGGACCCGTGGAGAGGCAAACCCACGCTGGAGCAGTTTTTACCCAAGTGAGAGCTGTGGCCCTCGGGACAGCAGATGTGGAAGAGCTGCTGCCCGAGGGGTGGATTCACATCGGAGAAGTCTATTAAAGACCGTCTCCCGTGGGAGGGACCCCATGGAGCAGGGGATGGACTCAGTTGTGGTCCCCTGTAAACCATGGTGACACAGGATGTCTCCCTGCAACCCACGGAGGCCCATTGGGGTGCAGGGACTCAATTTTTACTGCACCCCATGGAGGAGTGACCCCCAGGGGTGGAGGAACTCACATCGCAAGCGGCAGGAACTGCAACCAACTACAACCCTCCATGGACAGAAGGAGGGGTGGGGGGAAAGTGTGTGTATGTGGTGTGTGTTTTAAGACTGTTTTTTCCTCGCTATTTAGCTTAGCTTTTATCCTGTTAGTAATAAATTTTAGGTATTCTCTCACTTTGAGTCTGTTTTTGCCCATAAAGGTGGTGGGTGGATGACCCCTCTCCCTTCTGCCTAGTTGCAGAAAGGGATTTAATGAGTCCAAGGAATCCGGCCAGGGTCAACCCACTACACATGGTTAACGCTATGTCCTGTACTTTGCAGGAGGTCAAACTAGATGGTCAAAATACTTTCTCACAGGTTTTAAATCTCTTTCTTTCTGAGTCAGAAAAAAAAAATTAATTAGAGGTTTCCCATTTTTAACTCTTTTCAATATTTAGTTCCAGTTTGCTTCTATGAAAAAATATAAAGGCACTCTGAGGAAAAATGAGGGGGTTTTTATCAAGGCATTCTTGCATTTCTGTTGTGTGAGTGCTTCTAGCAGGAATCTCAGCAGTTATTCACAGGCACATATAGAACAGAATGTATATTCTCTCTGATGCCTTCTATAAGCAATGTAATTTTAAAAGAGTAAAAAAAAAAGGAATATTTTAGAAGTGCATTCTGTCCCTGTTATGCATTTCTGCCCAAAGCTTGCACTGACTTGCTGAGATACCTGCTGAATGTTACAGGAGCATCAGAGAGAGCTCTATTCACATCAGTAGCAACCCTCCCATTGAGTTTAGGAGGATGGCAGCTTGCCTACCCATCCCTCAGCAGAGCTGGTTTTCACCTTCTCTCCTTGCCCCTGGCCCCATGAAGAAGAGAGAGAAAAGCAAATAAGGACTCCGGGAAAAAAAAAAGTTCTAACATCTAATATTTCAAAAACATCAGTAGGTAAATTTAGGATGTCTGCCTTGTTCAGGGCTGAAAAATTGTTGCTACAGAGATTAAAGTGAAAAAGACCCAATTTCTTTAAAGGCACATACATGAAATTTCCATCTCTCTAGAGCACAGTGACACTGTTACACAAGTCATCAAATGCCTGGAAAACAACAATGCCAACAGTAATGATAAAATTTAATTTGTAGGTGATCAGAAGACTACATACACTTAATTCTACAGTTATGTCTCTAAAGCAATGGACAGGCCAAAAGAAAAATCTCACAAGGGCTAAATCCATAATGAATCAAACTGAATTACTCTAGGAATTAATTTGGCTGAGATAACACTATCCACGCTTGGATTTTCAAAAAGACCTGTCAAAAATCATAATGCTGAGAACTTACTTAAGCACCCTAAAAATAAAAAAGCCTGAAAATTCAAAAACATGTGTTGATTCCCAGGCAAGATTTCAGCATTTAATTAAAAATAATAGTCATTTTTAAAAATGCCCCCTGCATGACATATATTTGAAGTTACACAACTTAAAGAATTAGAACTTTAAAGGAAGAAAATGTTAACAGTAACATTTTGCCCTAAAGACTGTCCACAAAGCATATACATTTGGTAATATTTCTTTCTTAGGTTTATATTCAGTTCATGTACAATAAGTGCTTGCAATTAAGGTTTCTGGCCATTAGGAACTCTTACGATACCTATTGGAAAAGAAATAAAGAAGTTGTCCTGTTTATTTCAAAGTAAGATAGGAGGAATAGATGGCAGTTCCACCAAGTAGAAAAAGTGAAGGAACTGAAAGCTGACAGAGACATTTTCCAGCAGATTCTTCAACATTTAGCAGGTTCTCCACACTTGCTTGAGACTCCTTTCAGCAAGTTTTAAATCATTTCAGTCAGTAGTCTGTCTAGGTCATTCTCAGATGTTTCCGAGACACTAATGTTTATCCACACCAGATACCCTCATACCCTCTGTGTATCCTTCTCTCTGCTCAGAACAGTCCCCACATTACTCATGGACCACCTTCGGTGAAGTTCCATGGTTATTCCTCACCTCCCCTGGCTGCAGTGCCCACTATTTCCAGCTTAGAGTATGTGTGAGTGTGAATACGTGCGTTCATTTGGTAAACAGCACAATTCACTCCAGGCAAGACAGAGGGCTTGGCATGTCTACTGCCAGCAGATCCAGCTCTACACTGTGTGTTACAATTAGGCATATGGTTGCTCCTGAGATTAAAAGAAGCACTCCTGCTCCTTGCAGGACTTCGCAGCTGTGACTTAAATCTGGCAGCTTGCTACAGCGAGTTTCTTGCTTGCTTACCTGTTTTTATCTTTGATTTTGGCTTTTAGTCATCAGTTCAAAAGTAAACTACTGTAAAGTTCTACTCCAAACTGTTCAAGCATAAATATTTGCTTCCTTCGGATAAAACAAAGCAGATGACCCAACACCGAGATTTGAGTGGTGCTTACCAAGAACTTCCTTCCTATCTGTCAGGTCACCAAGGGCGCCAAAATGAGTTTCTGGATTTTGTTAGGAAATGTTCACCTCGGTGTCCTTGGCTTTTGCTAAGGGTCTTTTCCCTTCCAAATAGAGAATAAGCCTAAACCTTCTCAACATCTGTGGACAGGTGCATTCAGCATGATATCTCCAAGTCATCAGTGAAAGCCATGTGGTCTTCAATTAGCTTTCCTAACAAAGTTGCTATGTCAAAAGTACTTGATATAACACTCATACAAATTCAAGACCAGAGCAGACCATACAGAACCATGCCACCAACAAACTTAAAATAATAGAGATTTATTGATGGGCACCTGGCCAGCTTACACCAGCTAAAAATATGTCCTGCAGCTTTAACTCTGAGCACATGAATAATGTCTTTGAACAGCAATATGTTATCAGCAATGCTGCAGTTGGAAGCAGCAATGCCAATGGCTTCTGTGAGTAATATTACACCCTGGCCCATACTGGTGACATTGTGCCTTCTGCCTCCTAACCCTGGATAGCCAAGAGAGTCATATCTATTATGCTTTATTCTCACTCTCACTGAAAGATCAGGGGCTCCTGTGTACATCCTTAATATCAGTCTTCCTGATGCAATAGTCGTAGCAGTGTTACCAAAAGAGATTATCACCGTTCCACTCTGCTGGTGACTGTCATGCAAAAGAAAAGAGATGAGTGACTGTTCAATGCAACTTGAGCTTCCAGGCTTTACTATTCAGCTGAGGATTTCTTAGGCAGGCAGCATTTAACTCTGTCCCTCTGGAAACCAAAGACACTAGAGTAATTCAGTCATAGAGCACACAGGTTTAGTTTAACAGCAAACAGCAGAGCAGAGACAGTCAAGCATCCTCAAGTCTCCACAGCAACAAACCATACTCAGAATAAGTGATTTTGCAAATTATTTTCTATAAAAATGTTATTTTTGGCAGTACAACTTAAGAGCACACTTTTGCATGAGCATTGTCTACCAGTCACTGAACTGATAATACAATTATTACATGACCAAAGGGCTTCAAGAAAAGGATAAAGCTCTTCTATGTGAGAGTCTAAACCTCCTCTATAAATGACAAGATTTCCAAAGTTCCCCCCATGAATTAGATAATTAGGGAATGTTTCTACTTTAAACTCCTATTTATAAACAAACAAACAAACAAACAAACAACCCCAAAGACCTTCCCACCTACCCCTAAAAAAAATAAATATTTGTGCATGTGTCATAGGTACTGGGCTCACTTATACCAGGAGTTGTTAGAAACTATCTTACCCCAAAGAGCCCCTGATCTGTAGCATATAAAAAAGAAATCATGTCCTCTCATATGGGATTTGCTCTGAACAACTGTTGATTTTGCTGCGAGAAATAGTTTCCATCAAAAATGAGCTAAAAAGCAATCTGCAGATACATGTTAATGAGGGAATATTGAGACAATCAAAACAATGTTGTGTTTCGTAGGCTTAGACCAGGAGTGAGCAACATGTGGCTCTTGAGCTATATGTACCTCTCGAGCTGTTTGAGTGAGGCTTCCATGCCAGGCCTAAATCACATCACAGGAAGAGGAGTAATGGGCCATGCTGGCACAGGGACCGTGGGTCTAATCAGGCTCTCCTGCTAATAGCAAGTACCAAGCCAGAAGGGGCTAATGAAGCTGATATCACTGGGTGACCTTGAAAGACTATATGCATAGCCCCACCAATTCCCAAAATAGGATCCATGATGAGCTATTGTCATCGCCCGTCTGTGAATTGCTCTTCAATCTTCCCTCCCATTGATTTCACCATGTGTCCTATGGTCTACAGATGTATGAAAGCACACAGGATTGGCCACCCCTCTGCTACCCTGAAAGTAGTATTTGATATTTTAAGTGGAGAAGAGGTTTTAAAAATCCATCTGTAACAACAATAGATAACTATTTAAAATGCAAAATCAAGAAAATCCTCTTTAACTTCCCAGTGTCAGAGTTTTAGAGCATGATGTTTGATTATCTTATATAATTATTTACTGAAACTGAGTCATGATTGCTTGCTAAATGCTTTTAACTTTAATTTCAAAAGAAATTTAACTTTTTATGCCATCTGAAACTGTATTTTTAAATTATCATGGATGTTCCTTAGATCAAAAGATTCTTAGCAGTGAGAGTGGAAGAATGGTATGCAGGGACTTAGGCAAACTATGACATTTATCATTACAAGCAGTATTACTGAAGAACTGTATTCACCCATGAGTTATTATCTCTTCTCCTTCATTAAAACAAACCTCATGAGAGACAGAGTGTACTGTGTACATAGACTCAAGTGATGGGGAATTTTCTGAAAACAAGTGAAAAGTGAGGAGTGGCCAAAAGTTTTCACAACGCTCCTCATTTCAATGTAGAAGACAGTCAAACTTCCGCTACTAAAACCAGATGAAATATATCCCAGCACTGCATCTCGTCTCTTAAGGAAAAGTCCACTCTGGAATCAAGCTTTTTGTTTTCATTTTCTGCCTTTAATTTCCAAAAAATAACTTCCAAACACAAGCATCAAAAAAACCCTACACAACATCAGGGCCATATTTTCCAGAAAGCGAGCTTGTAATTTGTCTTTCATGCAGCAGGGAGTTGCCATTGCCACGCTGTGGTCTCAGGTGTTCATGTGGTTCTGTGCAGGCAGTTACTTTTTTGTGCTGTTGATCAAAATGCTTCCATTGTGATGGCCCTCATTTTATCTGCTCAGAGGAATTTTTCATACACAGGATATAGTGAGGCCCTGATCCTGCAACATAAGAGTGTACGAGCTGTTGAGGCCACACAGACCCCCACCCAATTTCCTGCTCCTTCATAATGTTCTGTTCCACGTAGTGGAGCCTTTCATGAGATTATGTGTGCGCATCACACTCTGTCCGGTTACTCTCAGATAGCAAATCAAAGCTCTGTTACTGGACCCTCCATGCTTTAATTGGAAGAATGACTCTGTAAATATTATTGTGAAGTGCAAAAGGCATGAAGAATGAGGTATCGATATGTTTTTTCAAAAGAAAACTCACACATCTAAAAACCATGGTGTGAGGCCCTGCTGGACCCAACAAAGATAAAAATTTGCCAGAATTTCACCCAGGGAAAAATAATATGCATTTACACTGAAAGAAGTACCAGGACTGCTGTTTGTGATGTCCTTCATCCAGCACTGTAATTTGTAAGTGAATCAGCCTAAAATTTGGGAGGTCATTGGAAATTTCTAGCCATATTATTACTCCAAAAATGTAATACACTGTATGATATGTTAGTACCACTAGATAGCCTGGGTAAGCCAACCTGGCCTAAGTCTCATTGATTTTAATAACACTGTGCCATTCTACATTAGCTGAGCAACTGAGCCAGAGGCTGTGATTTTTCTTTCTTCTTAAAAACACCAGAAACGGGTGTTATTCTAGTTCTTCACACAGAAGAGCTAAGCTAAGGGCTGTTAAGCATATTTGCTATAGAACAACAACGAAAGACCATGTGAGAAAAAGAGGTGGCTGTTCCTGACACATTTAGTAATGACATATTTTATCATAACAGACATGGTCTCCTTTAAACATTTAAAAACTATGATAATATTTATACTGTGCTCAAGGTGCACCAAGGAACAATAAAACCATTATTAAAATGCAACAAAACCCATAATTATATAGGACTCTTGATAAAATTCAGACAAATAAAATCAGTAACCAAAAGGGAAAGGAGAAAAAAATGATCACCTGAGGTTAGAACAGGTGATAATTATGAAGTGTCTCAAAGACCAGTATATTCAAGGGAAAGAAAAAGCAAAGCAACCCATCTTGACACCAAAGAGAAGGAAAGGAGATTTTTTCCTTGTACTCTGCTGACTAAAGTGGGTAGAGGCAGAGCTTAATAAGGTAATTAAAATCAGTGCTGCCATGGGCACAGATGTGAAGCCTTTAAAAGGCAAATGCAGGGAGAGTGCCAGTGCCCTCAGTGAGCACCCACCATACCCAGGGGTGGCTCTCACCCTTCTGCTGTACAAACCCAGCTGTGCTATAAAGGAGAGACCAGAGCTGGTTTTTCTCGGCAGCAATGGACAATGCCTAGTGCTCATACCCAGCTGTGTTTGCACTGCAGTGTAGGGAGGAGACTAAAGAGGTGCCTCTCTGGGTCTGCAGGTGCTCTCTGGGTAACACAGCCACGTTACAGGTTTCCCCTCCAGCCGTGGGGTAAGATTGTCTCCTAAAACTGAGCTCCTGCAAGGTCCTTCTTTTCTCTTGCTGTAAGCAGCTTTGCCTCAGAGTGAACAGTTGTTAAGGCTGATGCAAAGGTAATTTTCATAGCCCCTTGGATTTATCCACACCCTGTTCACTCCACTCTTCTTCATCCCACTTTTGCTTTTTTTCCTTCTTCAATATTACATCCAGTAAATGTAATTGTTTGCATTTTCAATGCTTGCTTGTCTCCTGGCCATCATCTTGAAGAGACAAAGTGTTTTGATTGCCTCATCAAACCAGTCCCCATCATGTACTGGGGCTGGATTTTAAGCATGATTTCTATTCTTTTCATGCTTAGGAGGAATTCCCTACAAACAGAGCTGTTTCATTACCTTCCTTTAAAACTATGCTTATAACTCTCCCTTGCTCTGATCTCTATGAAAACAGTTGCACTAATTAAGATTTGGATATATCAAGACCCTATGATGTTAGCCAGGATTTTTTATTATATTCTTTTGCTCATTTATCTGTTTCACTTCTCATCTGATATATGGCTGGTAAGCTTAGAGACAAATACTTAATTTTGTTCTTTGTTTGTACAGCTTATAGTACAATAACAGCAGGGTCTTTTTCTCGTCCATGTCTAGATCTTCTAGGTATTGCTGTAGCTGAAATCATAATAACAGAAGCAGTACAATATAAATGAAATCTACCTGGAGGTCAAAACTCAGCCAGAATGTGTGCAACTGCATCTTCTGCCCTGCGCTCAACGAACTGTTTGCAAAAGGCATAGTTTCTGGAAGGTCATTTCAAAACTACCTGGAAATCCACTGTCAGAAAATTGTAGCCATTGGGGAAGTCTATCCTTTAAGCCTATAACTCCAAAATGCCCCCAGTGAAGTAGACCAAAACAAAAAAAACCAGGCTGACTAGTGGGATCAGTTGGAGACAGAAAGAAGACTTCTTGCATTACTCTTATTTATAAGCCTCAAAAAAGTCACCTGTGATTTGAAAGTTGGAGATGTTTCCCATATAATCTATCCAATCAAACAGTCCATAAAATCCCGCAATATCAGAATATCAAATGTACTTGATCCTGCAGCATGTTAAAAACACAATTCCATACTAGAAAGTACTAACTGGCTTACTGAATTCCGTGTTATTGAAACATCCCAGTTTTCTCCATCAGAAAAAGAATATCATAGTGACTTTTGAAATTTAGTGTCCTAGGCAGAGTTTTTCTGTACATCCATGCTAAGCTATAACTGGCCTTAGATTATTTGTATGTGTTTTTATTGTGTATACATGGTTATACATATGGCAGTGGATGCTTTGAACATGGGTATTTCAGAGTCAGGGCATAAACATCCTATTGTTTATTTTTCTAGACACTGTGAATATCAGGTGATGCCTGCGAAACAGCCCTAGTAGTTTCCTTTCTGTGGAGTCAGTAAAAAGATAAACTATTCTAGCTTTGATTTGTATTTGAACTATTTCATACAACTCTCTCACTCATAACATCCCTGTTTATCCTCAATACACACTGCAGAGCGTGAAGCTAGATCCATAGATTAAACAAGCTATCCATCAGCTGCCTGTGGTTGCGGATAATTATTTCAACTGCCATTTAAAGAAAAAATAAATCAGAATGGTGCCAAATTGAAAAATCTGTTCCTCACTTCTCCTGGTGCATGAGGTCCCTTGTTGGGTTATTGAAATTGCTAGGCTATTCTCGTAGCCAAGGAAAAGAGAGAAGACAGATGGAGCCATGAATTTTTGTAAAAACTCTTAAGAACTGTCCTCGTGACAACCCCTTCTCTGTCTCCAAGGCAGTGGGTAAATCTTGTTATGTGTCCTGCTCTGTACTAAAGATATTCCAAGCAGTGCCTGACAATTCTGGCATGTTTTCTGTGGGGATTTACTTGTACTGCATGGTTAAGGAAAGATATTTTTCATATAATCAGCCCAATATCACCGCCACCCCCTGAAACAAAACAAAAATCCAAATATTTACATACACATCTACGTGCATGTTATATATATAAAAATGTTAGTGTCCTGATGGAAGATGAAACTAAATATTTATTTGAGAAAGGATTCTTGCATTTTAGTTGTTGTGATAATATACTTAAATCGGGCATGAGCTAAAAATCCCAAGGTAAGGCAGATCACTTTCTGGTATGTCCCGGGTGTTAGAAATGCAATGCATTTAATTTCATACAGAACCAAATCCCATTCAGAAGTTCTACGCAAGAAACAAGGCTGTTTCAACACTGAATTTTAAATCATCTAAGTATTTTCTTTTGCCTTGCCTCTGCTCAAAAGAAAAAAAAGATGCCCAGTGTAAAGCCATTTTGGCACTGCCCTTCCTATTTTCGAGTTCATTTATTTTACTTTACCTTTATGACTTCTTATTAACCTGTTCTCTGTCTGCTCCCCAGTGTCTCAAAATCTTAGTTTCCTCTAGATGACATTGATTCCTCTAAATATTTTGTGTGGACAGATAAAAACACATGAGGAGGAGACAGGAAAGGCAGCCTTTCACATACATTGCCTCCATCTCTAGAAAGATATCTCTCCCCTTCTCTCTCTCTCACACACACACACACACACGCACAGAGTACTTTCAAGTCAATGCAAATGATGCATTGCTATATTTTCAATTTCTACAACACCTGCCATCAAGTGCCTTACAAATATCAGTGAATTCATAACACCGATGAGAGGTAAAGTAATATAAATAACCTTACTGAAAGATGGTAAAGGTTGTTCAAGATGGTCTTATTTTTAGAAGTATTGAACATGCCCAGATGTCTTTAACTTCAAGAAGAAAATGGAAGATGTTCATCACTTTGGCAAAGAGGATTCAAATCCTTGGCCCCTTCTGCCTGAGATTTAAGTGTCTAATTTTCTCCAGCTCAAGTACAATATAGGCTTCAAGTAGAAATCCCTGAAAAAGTTATTTGCCTACGTTATATAGAAGATTGGATGAGATGATCATAAAAGTGATCCGAACTTAATGTCTATGAACTTTGAAGATAGTGGCTTAGGTAATATTCCTGCTGTAAATCTTCAGTAGAATCAGGAATAGAGCCCAGGTCCTCTAACTGACGTTATTTTTGGGGCTTTTATCACAAATTTCTGATTGTTCTTTTCAAGTATGCTAAAAAGTCTTGAATTAATAAAACAGGGACTTCATAAAGCAAGCAGATGCATTACATTGCCAACATTATCCCCCTTAAGGTTTACGAAGTCTATATAGTAGCATATGACACATGATTCAATAATATCCTGTCTTGAAAATAGACTGTTTCTACCACAGTTCTTTATTTTTTACCAGTTTATTGTGCTTTATCACAGCACAAGGCCCTGCTTATAAGAGAGGGAGGCTAGAACTTATTATACAACTGCATTAGGATACATTGTCCCTGGGAATCATATTTGATTAATAAGTTATAAATGTGAATTTCTCCTTTTTTTGCCTGCTGTTTGAAAGAGAACAAAAAGAAAGGGGGGAAAAAACCCAAAACCAACCAAAAACCAAAACACTAACTTTACTTCTTAGGATTTTGTCTTGGGGCATTTAGGAAAAATCCCGAAACTTATTTTTCAGGCTTCTATTGTTTTTTAATGTATGATTTACATTCAAAAAACACACCATTACTTGATAAAATAAAATTTTTAAAACATCAATGCTAAGGCTATTAAAGTGAAATAATTTAGAGATATGTTTGTTATCCATGCATGACAAAGCACAAAAAATTGAGTATCAGTCATGGGAAAAACAACTGTGCTCCTCCTTTCATCTCAAAATCTCTACGGTCACTTGGTTAGGAATGGTTTATGATTTCTCCTTTGCTTTGATTTATAAGCAAGTCATTGTTCAATCTAATTGTGTCCAATACATCACCAGAACACATTGCACCCTGGCATTTCACCATTTATAGCTTCACAGAAAAATTGATACTAATAAAAAGCTTCTGTTTACCCCCCTTTCTTCCTCTTCACAAGGAAGTCTAAGAAATCAGATCATTCCATGTACATCAGTGAATCAGTAAGGGCAATAAATCAATGTAATAGATTAAAAGTTACAATATGCTGGACTATACATATGTTTACCCAAGTGAGCTTTTGTCACCTTTGGCCTCCATGTAAAAAGATGTTCAATGAGTATTTTTAAAGGTCATTAAAAAACTGAAGTTAGAAGGCTTCAGTGCAATTTATGACCCAGTTGGCAAAAAAGAGCGATACTGGCTAGTGTAGTCTAGACAATCTCCTAAGGACTACTTTATGGCAAGAAATATCATGTGACACCATGGGAAGACAAAGACAGTAAAGGAAATTGGACTTTTATGACCAGAGAGACAACATGAGGTAAGCTAAGATTTTGTGTATTGCTACTCTGATCCAAATTTTATCAGTAGTTGATACTTTCTCCCATGTAACACGTGACAGGACAGGAGGAAATGGCCTCAAGTTTCACCGGTGAAGGTTTAAATTGGTTTAATAGGGAAAATTTCTTTACTAAAAGCCTATTCAGGTATTGGAACAGGCTTTCCAGGGAAGTGGTGGAGTCACCATCTCTGGAACTGTTGAAAAAATTGCTAGATGCAACAACTGGTGACATGGTTTAGTGGTGAGAATGGACATGTTGGGTTAACAGTTGGCGTCAATGACCTTAAACATCTTTTCCATCCTTAATGATTCCATGATTCTATGACCTACATAAATTAAAATTATTCTCTTGGTGGTGTTTTTGCTAAGTTGTGGACTGTCACCTTCTCTGAGAAGCAGGAAATATTGGTACTGTGGCACTATGGACTTGTGCATCCTTTCTCATTTGTTATTGTAAGAGAAGCTCCCAGAGAAATATTATTTCCCCCTGCTCCCCTCACCTCCAAAATAAAAAAAAAAATTGGGATAGCAGAAAGGAGCAGGGTGTGAGGTTGACATCACACCAAGGCTGTGGCAGTCCTGCTCTCTCACTTCACCTGGACATCAGACCACACCATGAGAAGTGCCACCCCTTCCTCAGCTCACATGCTCAAGGCAGCAGCCTGTCTCAGGACATGCACTGACCAGGTATTTGGCTTCTACAGTGTTTGCAGAGTAGTCCCAGAAAGTGTCGGCTCAACTGTAGAATACATGGCTCAGGAAAGTGAGGATCTTGAAGCTTTGCATTTCAGGAATGGTGGGTAGTCACCCCATCCACTTGCTGAGTCTGAGTTCAAATAGGGAGAATATCCAGCTGTACCTCTTTCCCCTATTCATGGGAAATTTAATCTACTTCTGTGAATTCCTTAACATTTATAATCCATTCATTGAAGATTTACTGGATGGGATTTGCCTGCTGTGGGAGGTGAAAGAAAGACCAAGGAAATGATTCAGTACCCTCTCAGCATCATAACCCTTCAGACTGGGATGCGGTTGAATTTCTGAACGACCTATTTATCAGTAAAGTGTCAGTAGGAATTGATGAACCCTTAAAAGCCACAGTTAAGCAGCATGCAGCATAAGGATGGAGAGAAGAAGAAGCTGTGTGCATTGTGCTATTAAGAAGAAAGCACGCTACTAGCAGTAGTCATCCCTTTAATTCAGATAACACCTGTGAGGAATATTTAAATCACATTTAGTCTGAGATTAAAAAAAGGGAAAAAAATTGACTTAATAAGAAGGCACCATGAGACACCATGGTGAGAGCAGACCAAAATAGACTTGTGACACAAAACCCTTTTTGAAGCATCACTCTATGCAGCGGTATATTATCAACAGAGCAGATGAATAACTAAAATCCAATCTTGCTGGGTTGGTTTTGTATCATTAAGAACTATTATTATGGCAGCAAAGGTCTAATTTTTACTTCACTTTTAAAATTCATTGTAATAACTACTATGGCCCCACCAATGATAAAGAATGTTACCTGCATGTGTGCACTCATGCATGCCCAAAGTGATACGCAATTTTCAACACACGCTGTGGAGCCCTGCCCCTTGCTCCTGCCTGCACAGTCCTATGTAACTATTAGCTTTTGCTTCCCACTCCTCCTCGGTTTTGAGATTACTTGAATTTCCTCACTGTTTATCCTGAATACAGTAAGAGTTGTTTTATACAGACCTCACAACAACAAGCTCAGTAAATCCACACCAAAAAGATGGCAAAAAAAAAGAAAAACAGGGTAAACGTACAGAGAATTGAGTCTTGTTATCAGTGTCTTATTTCATGTGTCATCAGGTAATGAATGTGCAATCTGCTGCACTATGTAAGCACAGGGTGTTAAAAGAATTTACTGTATACGAAGTGAGGTTTAGGGTTGTTATCAGTAAGTGCTCCATCTGAAACACTTTGTAGCAGCAGCTACAGAAGTGTGTATATACACAAGACATACCCAGACAAAAGTGCATACACACATTATAAATCATAGAATCACAGAGTCATAGAATGTTTGGGGTTGGAATACACCTTAAAGCTCATCAAGTTCCAATCCACCTGCCATGGGCAGGGACACCTTCCACTAGATCACATTGCTTAAAGTCTTATCCAACCTGACCTTGAACACTTCCAGGGATGGGACAGCCACAGCTTCTCTGGGCAACCTGTGCTAGTGATGACCACACACACACAGTTACATCAGTTACATATAGAAATTGCATCAGTGACATTTAAATACCTCTCCCTTTTCCAGAGCTGCCTCTGTAAGAAGAATGATTTTCCTATGCATATCATTGATGAGTTTAAACCTGTAATTACTATAGTTGCATACAGAGCTCTGAGAAATTGGGAAGACTTGCTTGACAAGCAAGCTCCCTAAAAAAACCCAAAAAACCCAAAAAAACCAGCTCTCTGGATTGAATGAGCTCCACAAGCCCAGGGTGATGGGCATCACTGGAGAAACACAGAGGGAAATCACAGCTAACAGGAAGGAAAAGAAACTGTTCACCAAGGATAAGAAGATAAAAATCAGAGCAATGAGAAGAAAAACAAGCATGTTGTGTCTTAATTCTGTTTCTGGCTTTCCCCCTGGTAGGACCCCTGTCCTTAGTCAAGCCAGTTGTGGTGGCAGGAGCACTGCAGATGGAGAAGGAGCCGCACACATGCGGCGTTATCGGCTTAAAATGAGAGAACAGCCCACAGGGCAGAGCAGTTCTCACGTAGTGGAAGGAAAATTTGTGAGATAGTTATTGAAATAAACACCACACACCTGAGATCCTTGCAGGAGCAGCTCATTTTTTCAGTGGATGATGCAGCACACTGGCAGATATTTTGTATTGATGGTTTATACAGGAGCTGGCGAGGTAGCTGTGGCAGGCTTTCGGCAGGTAGCAGTGCTTACTACAGATTTAAAACAAAAGCTGCAACAAAAGACAACTGCAAACAGGATGATAGAACAGGAGAATTAAGGAAAATTGATGTTTTTGGAGCCATTGCATGAGTAGGTATAGCTCAGTGTGTAATCTCTGGGCCAGGAATGTAACTGACTGAAGACTTGCTTTTAGTAGCTATCTTTTAAGACCTCTGAGGAAAGCCACAAACACATGAAGCCACAGATCAAGTGTAGAAAATCGTTCTTTTTTTCTTGCACAAATCTACATGGCATGGCTTACTATACTCAGTATAATCTCAATTAGTGCGTCTCCATTTTTTTTCCTAAACTACAACATTATGTATTTTAAAAAAAATACTCATACACCATCTTTCATGGTTTTTCTCTTAGTCCAATTTTTAGTTAACTACTTTCTGAATGCTTGCTTGTGTTTTCTGTTGGATTTCCTATTATTATTTTGTTTGTGTTTTTGTTGGCTTGCTCACCCAGTTGTGTAGGAATACTTTTATATGGGGCAAAAATGTAAGGTTCTAATGCCATTTTTCAGACTCCATCTCAGGTCTTACAAACTGATGACAGTCTATGGAACTCACATTGAGAAACACTGATAAATGGCAGCTGCTTGAGAACAAAGGATTCCCTTATCTTCATAAAGAAGTGGATCAATTCAAGACAGAAAGGACTTAGGGATAAAACTGATGTGTATCTAGGCCGTAACATGGTGTGGAAAACTTGTGGTATCTTGTAATAATAAAAGAAGTCTTAGGAGACAACAGGTGTCCAATAGCAAGAAAAATCAGTTCGTCACTCAGGCCACCGTGTCAGAAAAGACAGAACAGGTGACTACTCCCACCAGAAATGTGCCAGCAGAGTAGAAAAAGTCATCTTCTACCCAGATCACCACCTCAGCATGTGACAGGTCCATGCAGTGGCCCCAGAGGATGTGCTTGGAGAACATAGTTCAAGAAATCTATCAGCTTAAGTTTCTCATCAAATACAAGGTGTAAAGAGGTGAAGTGGTTATAAGCAAAACAAAGAAGGAAAACAATCCTTGGTACACAGAGGGACAGGAAGTGCATTCTCTAGCAGTGGTTATGTTTTATTCTGAAAACATGTTTCATCCTTGGCGCAATATCCTATTTGTGTGGGAGATGGTCCACAAAAACCTTTAGGAGATAGCTAAGGTTTTCTTCCCAATAGGTAATTTTCTTGCAGAACTTTCTGCTTATCACTATCGAGTCTATTATAAAGTATATATTCTTCTTCAGAGCAATTTTTTGAGCTCCAGAAATAAGGGGAAAAGCTACTGCACTGAATTACTCCTTTTACAATTTTCAGATGTTCACCACTCAAAAGAGCTATTTAATGCCTCCACATCTTCAGCTTATCTAGGGCAACACAAAACATCATGACACTCATTCTTTTGCACTTATTTGTGCTGAAACTGTGGAGGATCTAATCATCACAACCAGAGCAGTATCTAAAGGAAAGAGATTATTTTGGCTGTGCCCCACTGAAAATGTCTGTTCTTTCCCCATTCTAGAGGAATACTTACAAGATCTTCTGCTAATAATGTAATTTCTTGATATCCTTAAACATGGAAGGCTTTGGCTAATTCTGCATGAGTCACTTTGTCAGACATGTATCTATATTAAACATTTAGGTCATGGCTTTCAACATTTGATTTCATTTCAAGACATAGCCTTGAAAGGCGTCATTACAAGTGATCTTGTTAAATGTTTCTGGTGAATACTCACCAGAAAGTTGCTGAAACTTTTGACACAAAAAACCCCCACCTTACACAGGAGTATCCACGTCTCACAATAATGATTCTTGCTATAGTTTTAAAATTAGGTACTCAAGGTAAATAATCTTCTTGAGACATAAGCTGCTAGAATTGTCTTGCATTAACCACAGAGTAAGAGAAGATGCAGCAGCTGTGACCACAGTAGATCAGTGCCTTGGATTCAAAAAGAGTGCCATCAACCCAGCTTCTCTAGTCCTACCACGCTTTCTAAAATCCTATAAAAAACACAAGCCTTGTGGTTTTCAGGGATTTTCATGTGAGCAGAGGCACACAACAATTTTTGACCATGTTCTGTAGTAAAATACTTGTTCCGCCATTGGTCTCATTCAGCTCCACTCCAGGACCAAGATGAAGGTCTAGAGTAGGAATATCTACACAGCACATATGCAGTGTCAACACCTCCAACAGGCAGCCTCAGATATCCAGTCTGTCCAGTAGCTGTGCTTGAGTCCCCGTGTCCCCAGCTGCAGCACCTGCATGCCTGAGCCCGGAGTCACAGAGCCCGACCGGCTGCAGGTACAGACACCCTCGTGTGCATCAACACACACTCACCGTGGGTCTATCCAGTCACTCAGACACACAGCCCATTCTATTGGCCATGGATCCCCAGCTCTCCCAGGTGACTCCTGTACAAAAACTTGCCTCTGCACACACGCACATGCAGGCACATGCACGCACACGCACAGAGCCACACGCACAGAGGCACACGCACACTTACGTGTCCATCAGATCACTTGCAGACCCCAAGGTCTCTGCCAGCTGGCCAGGACTCCCCTGGTCCCTCCAATAACCAACATCTATTGTCTCACCCATTGTCTCACCCTTAGTCACATGCACTCACTTCACCTCCTCACTGGCTGGTGAGGGGCAGTGTTTGCCAGTGCCCACATGCTGGCACAAATAAATACCCCCCCCCCCACTCCAGAGGCTGACACGGTAATGCACTCCAGTCTCTCTCCAGCTGATTGCAGACACATGGGCCTTCTGACCTATCATCTGAATCCAGTTGCTGGAACTGGTTCACCCTGAGCTGTGAACCATTGTGCTTCTCTGCTCTTTGTGGAGAGGGGTCTTTGGCTGTTTGCTCCTCTAATGGGTTTCAGAGCATCTGAAATAGGACACTACTGGGTTCTCTCTTTTGCCATTGACTCTCTGGGGCCCTTTGTATGTGTGAAGATGAACTTTCTGCCACATAATTTAAACTGTATAATGCTTTGGAGTAAATGGCCTTAGAGATCTTTTCCAACCTCAACAATATTATGATTCAATTCTATTTCAAAGACCTTATTGATGAAGAACAATCAATGTGGTACCAATAACTCTCAAAACATTAATATCAGATGGTGGTGTTTTAATGGCAAAGTCTTAGATATTACACTGGAGTGACATCTGAACTGGTGATGATTCCTGTGTGATATCCTATTTGCATCCCTCAGCAACAAGTTGTGTTCTCATGCACTTGCATCACAACATGAGCATAGAAAGTATTCCAGTACCACCCATGTGGTAGTTTAAATTTCAGGCCTTGGATTAGAAAGAAAATGTTAGTAGTAAATGCCTGATTTTCGTGGAAGCGACTATCAAAGCACACAGCAAAACTTCGAAATGTGGTCTTCTAAATACTGCTTGAATTTTTATCTTACTCTGTAGTCCAAAAATATCCATCAGAGATGTTCCATTTCTTTCAGTGTGGTAACTTTAAAAAGCTCTCAAACTGAATCAGCATTTCAGTATCGTACATAGACCGCAAACCAAGACAGGAGTATATCCTCCACAAGCAGCCATCCTTTCTTTTACCTACTTCTTTTTTGTATTTGATATATCAGAAAAGTTCCTCTAATGTGTTTTTATCAATTTTGCCATGCATGCAACCACTCAGCTGAAGATCTCATCTCTGATACACTTCAATATATATATAAATAAATGAATGCATTATGCATAAACAAAACTTTATCTAGACATAATGATCCTTTAAGGTTTCTGTGAGACTTCACTGGGGCTTCATGACTCCATAATGAATCTAAAGCTGAATTGTTCTGAAGACAGTTTTTCACTTAGCTATGGTCAGTAGAGACACAAAGGTAAATAAATCTCTTTTACTGCCTCATAGACAGGGGTTTACTGTAACATAGGTCTAGCTATTGCAAAAATATGCTGTTGAGCTTAGTCCTGGTGACCATTCCAGTGAAAGAAAAATATGTTTGTTGGAGGCAAGATATTGATAAGGAGTGGCAGATGACAGCAAAACCACCAATCTCACAGATGACTATGTGTAATTACAGGGTCTACAAAGGAGATGGATCATCAGGTGCTGTGGGATACCATCCCTTCCCTAACCTCAATAAAGTTGATCACCAGCAGCATTGAATCTGACTCAAAATGACAAAATATGACTGATTGTCTTTCAACTGATGAATTCACAGGGGAAACAGGTCTATGTATGTGGATAGTTATTTTGGCATGCAATGTGCATTGTATATTACTTATTAAAAGTGAGAGACAAATTTCAATCATTTTCTAATTCAGAAATTATCTCTAGTTACAAAAAGAGATTACAATCTTGATTATTCTCTTGTGGAAAAAGACAGTCTCTTTTTAATTGTTTCCTTTAGCCTTGTTATGTATGAGAGGGAACTTCATTTGTTCAGGTACTTTGTATCATTACAGATTTGTTTTCATTACAAATAATAGATTCAAACATATATCTAGCATTTCAAGACTGTATCTATTTATTATCCTAGTTCATACAGTGATCTATGGAACATACACTGGAGGAAGTATGAAAACTCACAACTGGTAATTTTGTAAAACCATGGATAAGAGAAAGCTCCTCCTCTTCCAATAAGTTACTTGACATTTTTTCCCTTTTCTTTCAAAACAAATGTGCAGACAATTCATAAATTTTGTCACAGCTACTATTCTCATTAATAACATAGACTGCTTAATAAGAAAAATCTATAATTAGTCATAATTATTAGAATACAAACTGTCAGATTCATTCTTAATGAATGTCAGTGGCTGGAAAAGATCACAGAGATCACAGGTATTGTTCTACTGTCACAGTCATAAGCACTGCAAAAGGAACTAAGTATTTTGAGTGTAAAAGACCTTTTTTACAACCAGAAAATTTTCACCCTGCTCAGAGCTCATGGTATCGACTTCCACCATTTAATTTATCATACTTTGTTGAATGAGTGATATAATGGAACTTCATTGGAACTCATATCCTCTCAAAGGCAGCTCTCAGTACCTATTTATTGTTATGTAAACACAAACTCAGCTCTCCTAATTAATGATGACAGTACCTGAAAAGGTTCAGGTTCAGTTGTGAATGGGATCCAGAGTCAAGTGCTAATCCTAGCTGCTTGAAATTTCAAACTGGAAGGAAATGTAATGTGAAAGATTACTGGGGGGTGAGACTTTCACACTTCTATCCATGGTCAAAATTAACAATACAACAGCGTTTCTCATAGTACTTTAACACTTCCAGCTCTGATCACAGGCAAAATACTAAAAGTAAAAAGTAATTTTTTTAATATTACAGAATCTTAAATAGCATTTCGCTCTAGTAAAAATAAAGAAATGTAAGGCTTTCTCTTTCTTTTTCCTTTCTTCCCGTTTCCTATGTTCCATCTTTCTCTTTCCCTTTCTTTCTTGTTTGTTTTTTTTTTTCTCTTAATCTCTGTCTCTCTCAGATCCAAGTTCCTTTAACCCATAAACATTGCTATTTTTGTAGAACTCAGCTTACCAAGGTATGTAAGCAAGTACCTGAGATTCCATATATAAATGGTCTCATTGACCCTAAAGAGGTATTCACATCCTTAAAGAAAAAATGTGCACCCTACTGAACAGGGCCTTATTTTGGCTCTGCAATGAATTCTGTTTGTAGCATTAACCCTTTTTTAAGTGTCATATGGCTAGCTTAGCACTTGCCTAAGTTCCTTTTTTGCCCTAGACATCTAGTGAGGTTTCTTTTACCTCCAGTCTGGAAAAACTTTCTCTTTTGGACACATCTTTGTCAGAAGAGGAAATTAGGGCCTCGTTGTTACACACTACAAGAATTTACTGAACTCATGTAAACGCTGGTGAAAGCTTGTATGAAATTTCTTCATCTCCCTTCAGGCAAAATTTGAAAAGCTACTTCCAGTAGAATAATTGGGTGGTCTGAAAAAGTCAGTCTGATTTTCCCCGAAGGGACATGGGGGACATTCATATAAACTGCTCTTGCAGAGCATCAGTGGAGTCAGTAACTTCTAGGAGAAGGGCAGCTGAGGACAGAGAATTCTACAAACCAGTGCATTTGGAATTGGAAGAGGATATCTGTCCACATCCCTTATTTCACTTTTCTAAAATTACAAGACTAGGTGTCCTAGCCTCAAAAGGATGCAGCAAGAATACATTAAGAAGCTAAAATTCTGTGACATTGTGGAAGCCACATGGGTACCCAAGGTAGTGCATGTTTTTTAATTATGATCCCCGAAATCATTAAGAACATGTAAGTGTACAATATAGGAAGTGCTAATATGCTCTAAACATCTTTGTTGAAAGGCAGTATTTAAAACTAAAACAAACAAACAAACAAAAAAAAACAAAACAGTGTAAATCTCTGCAAAGAATTTTTGACAAAAAATGTTTTTTATTATTACAGAATAGTAAGTTGTGGAAAAAAGTACCAGACTGACAGTTCTGGAAATGTCTCTGTCTGTCCACAAAAAAATGTACTGCACAGGGAGCAAGAATAAAAGCTTCAACAGCAATGTTCCTAAGCTCTGATCAGAAGGGACTACCATCAGCCCATTATAGTCCTTCGCTGGTGACAAGGGTGCCAATTAGTACTGCCAAGTGCAATGATGTCTCTTCTGATGTGGATGCCTCACTGCTGGAAACTGGAACCATGAAACTCATTTCCAATAGCCCATTGAAGAACCATCAGATGGTAACAACTTTTAGTCACAGACTTAGACCGGCATTGTACCGACAATGCAGAAATAAAAGACTCTACATCATATTACCAATCCCAGAGCAATCCAGCTACCCCTTCATTGTATTTCTAGGGAAGACAGGCATTGCAGAGATTCACTGAGAAATCATAAAAAAGAATGTGAATGAAACTCTTTCTTTCTTTCTTTCTCAGATCACCCAGTTCAAGCCCCATTTTAATTAGCTTTAAATACTTATAAATACTGTGTAGATGTAAGGAAGGGTAAAGAAGGGTAGAGATGTGCTGAAATATGAAATCTTTCATTTCGATCTTAGTATTTATTTTCATGTGATTTAAAGGTATTTTTCTAATAGTTTTCTGAATGGGCAATAACATGAAAAAAGCTGGTGACTTTAATCCAATTTCTAAACAAATAATCACAGCCCCCCAAACCGCATTGTCAACATGTCATTTCCTCCTTGACAGGCTAGCCAGGGACACTAAGCCTTTAAGAAGGACAAACCATTCACCAGACACAGGGGTGAAAAACTGCCAGGGGCCACCAACCTTACACTGTTGTATCATACCATTTAAAAACACATTTTACCATATTTCTTAACATAAAAAGGTACTTGGTTATACTGTAAAGGTTTTCATGAAAGATAAGTTATCTTCTGTATGAAGCTCTGTATGCATATATATCTACCTAAGGACATGGATTTGTGTGTGTTTTATAGGTACTTTTGTATCATTCATAAACATACATACACGTAATCCTTAGAGGTACTCCAAATTATGAGTGACTTCACATGTGTTTTTCCCATTACTTTAGATGAAGATGACCATTCATGTATTTTAACAGGAACATAACTTCAATATGATGATCATAGTCAGAATAACACCTGGAAGCGTCTTTTGTTTTAAACATGTCCCTGTCACATAAACACATGTAATGAGCAATAGCGAAGAATGTTGTATGTGTAATTATTTTAATTCTTCCCTGATGACCTTTATTCACATGAATTTATTTTTTTAGCAGATAATCTGTACTGCATAAAACCATTCAGCATTTACAAAGGCTGATTTTTCCCTGCAGTTTGAAGAATATCTGTTTATCTCTGTACATCACTTACAGATGTATCGAGTAAATAAATATTCAAAATGTACTCACCTAAAGTAAGAAAAGGTTTCCAGGTCACACAGATTTAGGAACATAACTCATAGAATTGTTTAGGTTGGAAAAGACCTTTTAGATCACTGAACTCAACAACTAATCCAACACTGCCAAGTCCACTGCTAAACCATGTCCCACATCAACATATCTTTTAAATACCTCTGGAGATGGTGACAACCACTTCTCTATTCCGCTGCCTGACAACTCTTTCCATGAAGAGATTTTTTCCTAATATCCATCCTAAACCTCTTCTGACAGAACTTGGAGCTATTTCCTCCCATTCTGTAGCTTGTTACATGGGAAGAGAGACCATTCCCCACCTCACCACAATATCTTTTCAGGTAAAGAGTGATAAGGTGCCCCCTGAGATACAGAGAAAAATTGCTGCCCTAGCTCCACTGGTCATACTCTTGCTGATACAAATCAGGATGTCATTGGCTTTCTTGGCCACGTGGGCACACCAATGGCTCATGTTCAGCCACTGTTGACCTGCAACCCCAGGTCTTTTTCCACCAGACTGCTCTCCGGTCTGTAGTGCTGCAGGAGGTTGCTGTGACCCAAGTGCAGAACTTGGCCCTTCACCTTATTGAACCTCACACAATTGGCCTTGGCCCATCTACACAGTTTGTCCAGATCCCTCTGCAGAGCCTTCCTACCCTCCAACAGATCAATACTCTCATACAAGTTGGTGTCATCTGCAAACCTGCTGAGGGTGCACTCTATCCCCTCATCCAAATAGTAAATAAAGACATTAAACAGGATTAGCCCCAATACTGAGTCCTAGGGAACACCATTGCTGAGCAGCCGCCAGCTGGATGTTCCTCCATTCACCACCAGTCTGTGGGCTGACTGTCCAGTCAGTTTTTTGCCCAGCATGAACAGCAAGTTTCTCCAGGAGAACACTCTGGGAAATGGTGTAAAATGCTTCGCTACAGTTCGGGTAGATGACATTCATTGCCTTTCTCTCACCAGCCAAGAGGGTCACCTTGTCATGGAAGATCAGGCTGGTCAAGCAGGACCTGTCCCTCAGAAACCCATGATCCTGGAGAGTCCTGTGCATGTCATAAGATGACAGGATGATCTGCTCCATGACCTTTCCCAGCTCCAAGGTCAGGCTGACAGGCCTGTAGTCCTGGTCATCACATTGGCCAATCTCCAGTCAACTGGAACCTCCCTCGTTAACCAGGACTGCTGATAAATGATGAAGAGTGGCTTGACGAGCTCTTCCACCAGCTCCCTCAGTACCCCTGGGTGAATCCCGTCCAGGATCAGAGATATTTTTGTGCCTTAGTGGTGTAGCAGGTCACTGACCATTTCTGCCTGGACTATGGAGCTTCATACTGCCCTGTCCCCATCTTCTAGCCCGGGCTCCAGGTACCTGAAGAGCAACTCTTACAGACCGAAGAAGTAAAGCAGCCATTAAGTACCTCAGCCTTTGTCATACAAGTACTTGAAAATAAAAAAGGTGTTCATGACCAGAAATTTGGAAATAAAAGAGGAAAGAGCACATTTTCAAACAGCTCAGTCTGTCAGACAATTTCTGGAAGTCAGACAATTACCATGTGGTTGTGCAATAAAGGCCACAGCTGAATGAGTATATTCACTAGAGCTGCCCTGGCATGCAACCTGATCCTGAGATTCTCATAGCTGATAGGACAAATGCTGTTAAATTACACTCCACTCAAAGACTCTAAGCCATCAAAGTCTTTTTTTTTTTTTCAACAAACAAGCACAAAAAAAGATCAAAAAGTATTTGTACTCGCTGAAAAATGCACCATTCCCTTTTTTGACCTAATGTGTCCTTTATCAAAGAATGAATCAACTCAGCGTTCAGGTTTACAATCACTGCAGAATACACTCTGTTCAGTATTACCTCCTGCCTTGCAATCAAATCCACACAACAAACTTCTGGGCCTACAAAGACCTGCACTGAAGAATTTTGTTTATGTGGAGTTCAAATGCAAAACTAAGGTCCAAGTAGAAGACACCAGTGGAAAGTCGAACAGATAAAGGTGGAAGGAGAAGAAAGCATAATCAGTGGAGACAAACCCACAACTCTCCCTTAGGCAGAACAGCTGTCTGAATCCTAACACCATAGCAATTTAGGTTTTGGGCTGGTACCACTGGCGAGGCATGTGCTAATCTGTCCTGTCGTACTCTATTATTCTATCACCGAGTGATTTTCTTTGGTTTGGGAGAATGAATCACACTGGCCCTCAGAATTCTACCCCCAATCAATCCAAACTGTAAAGGAAATGGGATATTTAATATTTATACCTCTATTACTTTACAGGGTGGTTCAGAGAATCAAAATCAGAAGAATATCACAGCACTCACTCCAAAAAACATTTCTTGCACAGAATTGATCGTTAAGATAGGTTGACCTTTTAAAGGAGCAGACACGTTAATAATGGGCTAGACTACAGGGCATGTTTTCCCATCTCCTTGAGTGTCTATATGCTATAAAGCAGAGGTATATGCACCACTAATGTTTCTCTAGTTGCCATAGAAAAATATGCAAAAAAAAAAAAAAAGGCAGCAGACCACCAACTATTCCAGAGTAGAAAAAGCAAATGCTGCTCAGAGAAATGCCTGCTTGTGCTCATGAAGACCACTTGGCCCAGAACTAGAAGCCACAGACAACTTTACGACTTAGCAGAGTTCTCTGTCTTTGCTGTCGGTTTTCAAGTACTTGAAAAGTCTGGGGACATGCTTTAATTTTTATAGCAACCTTGACAAAAATAGATAAAACCATGTGCATTTTGTGTCCAGATAAAGAGACGTCACTCTTACTATGTTTTGACCACTGGCATCACTACAGCAGAATATGACATCAGAGAGCACAAGGTTCCAATCTGGTAACAAATTTTCACGTATGGATTTATACATCTACAGTAGCACCAGCACACACCATAGCATCAGGGTTTTCAGACACTACTCTGATTTGTAAAAATGTAGCAGAAAAATGAAGAGATACAACTGGAATTGTCTGTGGTTATTTAAAATATTTACAATTCACTACAGGCAAGCCTTTCTAAGATTAAGCCACAATATTTTTTAGATTTGAAGATGTGACTCAAAAGGAGCTGATCCTCTTCTAACACTTTCCTTCTTTAGGGATTTTGTGTTTTTGGAAATGGGACTATTTTTATCTGGGTAAGCAAAAGCAGGATTTTTTATTTTTCCCCTCGGCAAAAGTCACAGCCTGCAAAGAGCTGGTTTTGAAGCAGATTTTTTTTTTATCTGTCTGATATTCTGTCAAACTGGTTTCTTCCTGTAGAGATGTGTGACTGTTGCTCACCTCTAGGCACGTAATTTTAAAGTGCTGTGTGTCAGGTGGACAAATAATTAAGTTATTAAGGGCAGACGTTGAAGTACATATGATTTGTGCAGAAAAATTGAGGGTGGTGACTGCAGCTTTTCTCACTTTCCCTTGCTGCAAATGCACCAATATGCAAAGGAGCACAGTGCAATGTTTAGGGTGCAGGATAGACAATCTGAAAAGTGTCCCCATATGTACTAGAAGCTCTTTGCAGATGTCTAGATCTTTTCTATTTACATGACAGATTGCAGAGACTCCGAAGAAGCTGTTACATTCATTTTCATGCAATCTTTGCAACTTCCCTTTTTCTTTTCTTTTTCTTTCCTATTTTATTATGTACTTTAAAAATCCTACATTGACATTATTGCTTCTTCTAAGCTGTACCTGTACACTGCTGTGAGAAGACCCCTACCATGAGGAAGTTTTGGTTGAGGCCAGGTGGAGCCAAGAATCCTAAATAGATTTTTTCAGTGGCCTCTCTCAGTGCAGTGCTTTATTTCTACTGTTTGCTTTACTCTCCTGCAACACCTCTCCGAGCAAGAAATGTATTATTTCCGTTTTGTATGATGGGAATTAAATAATGGGATTGACGGTGGTTTGTTACATAGAAAGTAGGCAGCTAAAGAACTATTTCACCTCCTGAAACTCCTTCCCTGTGGTAATCTCTGCCAATCCAAATGTGAATCAGCTCCTTGATTCCAACCTCTCTCCTTTCCCCTTCTCCCCCAAAAGAGGAGACCTGCAGTAGCACCTAAAAGAAAATTAACGAAATAGCTACAAATTCCTGGAATGGCTCAGTACTTGTGCAGTGCTTTCTCTGTCTTGTTCACTCAGGCAATCATTCTGGTTTTTCCCCTTTTTGTGTGTTCCCCCATTTTCTATTAAACAATATTGTCATTAAGTTTGCTACCTCTGATACATGAACAGGCTCCTGCAACGAATAGATTTTTCAACTTGAAAGAAAAAGTTTCATTCAATTTAAAGTTTCACTTCATTCTCAAGTATTTCTTGACTTTTTGGGGAAAAAAAATAAAAACGGTGGTTTGGTTTTTTGGGGGTTTTTTCCATTCTTAAGTATTCGATACCAAAGCCAGGCTGTTCACTTTGGGAAAAAAATCAAAACACTTTACAGGATGTTGTGTGTATGTTGAGGAGGGGGGAATTTGCTTTTCGAAATATGTCAGCTGTATTTTATTTGAAGTTAGTCAGCAAATTAAACCATAAGATGTTTCATTCAATGAATGAACATCAGAGTAATGTTGCCCAGCTCTTTCATTTCTAGCTTCCCTACTCTGCTTAGCTTTCAAATCCAAATCCAAATTGCATTTTTCTCCCAGTGGCGATCCCTTAGGAGCACTCTCCTAATGCCTTCCTTTTAGACATCCTTAATGTGTAGTAAGAAGGCCCTGCTCTGCTTCTCCCCACTTAAACAATCCTCAGTAATGCCCCAAATAAAAAGCAGAAAGGGAGCATAAGGTTAAACTGTAAATTAATAGATCAAAGGATAAGAACCCTAATTCTGAAATAAACTGACTATGGAAAAGGATTAAAGCAGAGAGAGAGGATTATAGTACAATAATTGCGACAGAAGACTGTGAGTGAATTGGATGGAAAACAGGGGGTAGGCTTTATTCTGCATTTCTGAGCAAGCAAAACGAAAAGAGGATCTGAAAGATAATTAAAAATCCAAGTGGACTTAAGGAGGAGAGGAGGCTGAAAACTTGCAAGAAGATACTGCAATGAATTCCCTGCTGTGTCTGCCCAAGACCCATATCAGCTTCCTTTCAGGGATGTATCTGCCCTTGCTTTGCATTCCAGGGAGGAAGATAATCATTGGAAGAGTGCAAGATTTCAGCTAATTTCAACTTTACCACCATCTGCCACTCTGTCTCCAGAGAAGACCAAGACTCTGAGCTATCAGGGAGGAGAGGACATGGAGAATTACTTCCATGAAGTTGCCTATTCAGCCACTATCAAGCCCCCAACACAACAGCCCAGAGCTACATGTTTTGAAAATAACACACATTTCCCCAGGCTCCTCCGGAGGCAGAGAAAGACTTGGGATATAAACATGAACATGGCATAATAGAAGGAGTTTATAGGCAATCTATAAAGCCAAATTGAGCGGTGTGTTAATAATGAAAAAGTTGATAATGGATTCCAAAGGAGTGGAGACATGGGGATAGTTTTGAAAGTGGACCAATATTAATTGCTGCAAAGCTTATTTATGTGTTTACACAACCTAAGAGGAGCTCCTGCCAGCAATATCCCTAGTGAAAACCGGAATGTGCAAATAAGACAGCTTTTAGGGAAAAACATGAACTGAGCATCTCTTCCATTTGAATCTTCATCTGAGGAACTGAGAACCAAGCACGCATCAGGGTATGCAGGACTGAGTACCTGCTGAGCAGTGTCATGGGAAATAACTAATGAAATCTTGGCCATACTTGAAGCCAGAGGTGTTTAGCAAGACTCCAGTAAGGCCAGAAGCTCGATCTGCACCACATTGACTTAATATGCTGTGTGGCACTACTGCAGCTTCATAGAGTTTATATCATTATAATCCTACAGGAAGTCCTGCTAAAGAGAGAAGGCTGTTTTCTTCTTTATTTAGTTAGTAAGAGCTTTAACTGAGATTTCATAGGCCATCAACACACTGACTAAAAAACCAAAACACCAAACAAACCCCCAAATGCAGTACAACACCCCCCACTCATCCCCAAACCCTTCACTACTCTCTTGCTGTTTATTCCTTACAAAAACTATAATCCTCTGGTGTGTCTGAGTCTGCTCACTGTGAGCATGATAATGATGTCTCAAGCAGAGAGCTTTCACTTCAGTTGATGCAGGCATTGCTGAAGAAACTAGTACAATATTGTGCTTTGATGTAAACTTTGTTAGTAGTAACAAAAAAGGGGAAAGTAACACTCCTAATATGTCTGTTAGGGGGCAGACTGCCTAGCAACTTATGCAATTTTATAGGGGGAAAACATTAGGTTATACTTTAATTTTCAAGTCTCATATTATTTAATCAGTAACTGTAATTTTCGTTCACATAATATGTATATAAAAACCATGATTTCCCATTTCTTATCATCTTTAATAAATGGAAAAACCGTTTGCTTGCCCCCAAAGAGTAATCAACATTGTGTTAATAAGCTCAGGCCTGGGAACACTTTTTCAATAAGAAAAACATTACACATTATAAAATCAATATTGCTGCCTGACAAATGAGGCTGTGCATAAATTTTTGACATGAAATCATAGACTGAAGTCTAAATTTAAATTTGACAATGCTTTCAAAGTCTCACACTTTATGATAGCTATTCTGGAGAGTGAGCTGTACTGAAACTAATCACATAATTTAAAGGATACATTTGCTCTACTACAGCAATAAAAATACATTACATCATTATAAAAGCAATCCTGATTCAACCTGCAGTGGAAATTTGTGAACATGGTGATGGGCTAAACCGCACGTGGGACCGACGGGCTGCTGTTTATAAACCATGTAAATAAAACATTTAGCACCATTCTAGCAGTCTTCATCTTCACAGTGCTCCATAAATATTAACTAATTAATCCTCAAGACATCTGGGAGAGAATTGAAAATTGGAGCTGAGTGAGGAATCGGTAGAAAATCACCAATTTGACAAATGTAGTCCTTTTTCTCTGTTTATGATTATTTACTGACAAACTCTGTTTATCATGAATTCGCCTGCCTTTGAAAATGGGCTGGGAAGTACTTAATGCAAAACCAACTTCATTCCCTGGATGCCACACAGAACTTATTTACTGTCACAAACACCAGGAGCTTGTTGGACCTTCTCAGGTAAGGCAGCAGTCAATTTCCAGCCCTCCAGCCCACCAGGTACCTCCAGAAGCAGAGGCCGCGCGGGTAGGTGGGCTCCGAGCTATGCCCAGTCTCAGAACTGCGTCCATGTAGCACAGTGGGGGACTCCTGCTGCATCCAGAGCAAGTCTCTCTCTGGCCCAGGCAGGTACACAGGCTGTACTCAGCACTTGGCTCTGTGTCCATGACAGCCCAACAGCAGAGCCTCAGCAGAGTCCCAGAACTACACAATTTTCACCCGATTTCACTGCCAGCACAATCCCTGGCGTGTTTTCCCTCTGGAAGGACAATATCTAGGCACTGTGCAAGGGCTGCTGTAGCACAGGGAGCATCCCCAAAGCGAAGTGTGGCCACAGCCACCCTGTTTAAGGGGTTCACAGAACTTATTTCTGTCTGTGCAAACTGTTGGTCTTTAGCCTGTTTTACTCACGGCGCAGATGTAGCCCGTGCTTCCAGACCAGGGCTGCATCCAGCTGGGCTGACATCAACTGCACCAACAAGCAGCACAAATGTTTGCCAGCTGAGGACTGGACCATTCAGGCTGTTCCTTAGCAAGAGTAAGAGAGACTGCATCAATGTCACTTGACCTCTCATCCATCCTTCCACATCTGCACAGGGAAGGCCACTTAGAACCCTCTGTCAGATCATTTCTGGTGTCCTCCTCTATTGGTATCTTGCATTTATAATTGGGGTGGATTTTCTCATACCCAATACCTTTTTTTTGGTGGTCCTCACTTGACAGAAAATAACATTTTCCATCGCACAGGCTGAAATATTTTCCAACCAGTATTTCCAATCCAGCATAAAGGCAAATACATCTCACAATTTTCACCTTTAGTTAAAAGTTCTTGATGCCATAGGAACTTTGGCTGCTCCATAGGAGAATTTAATAGAAAATCTTCATAAATAAGACAGAATTTTCACCATATACCAGTATCAGTGGGATTTTCAGCATTTTGTTTGTCCAGAAATCTGAAGGCCCTACATTTCTACACAAGAGTATCAGTCATCTAAAAAGTGGGATAAAAACAAAAATGCTAACCCAACAAATTACATTTATATTAGCCTTCACTGAAAACTCAAAACACAGGTGACACCTTCAAAATTGAATCTCCTTTAATTCCTTACAGTAGAAAAGTAAGGGATTTCTAAAGGAAGTCAGAACTATTAAAATGAAGGGAAAAAATATGTGCTTCATTTTAAGCAATTTAATCTTGAAGAAAAGAACACGGTCAACCAACATGGTTCAACGTTGACTGATTTCCTATTTCTTTAAAGGTTGAATAATTTAATCATTATTAAAATAATTTGATGATGAGTTACAAGAATGGGAAAAATCAAATAGCAGGTTTGGGGACTGCAACCTATTGTTATAGAAATAGTAGTACAATATTTTCTTCACTAAAATATTTCCTAAAGAATCTGAACCCTTAATAGATTAATAACACGGGATAGAAATAAATGGTCTGTGACTTATCATTTGCCAGAGGAGTTTTGCAAGTAGCACTGCAGAGGTTTGGTACCAGACCCCCTGTGTATAACCTAACCCAAAAAGCAATGTCAGTACCCATTTCCTAGGGTCTTGATTAACCTCATTAGTGAAATATAGGCCTGTGACCTGCTATGTCAGGACAATCCCAGCAGATGGGGAATGTGAAAGTAATTGTAGCACTGTCAGATAAGCAATCCCCTAATTTTTGCCTTATATTACCATAGCTCTAATTTAATTTCTAACAAACTGTCCTGATCCAGAAAGCATCATGGACGGTGTCTTGTAGTATGGATCTTTTAGGACATTTTCTCTCTGGATAAATAGTTTATTGCAACACACAAAACAACAACAAATCAAACCCAAAACCAAACCAAACCAAAAAACAAAACAAAAACACCAAAACTCCACAATCCTCTTTAAAACATTAGGTGTTGGCTACTACAGAACTGTGAAAGTTCAGCTCACTGAGTAAAAGTTGTTACCATCATTATAACTCCCATAATATTGGATGGATACAGAAGAAATCATAGTACTAAAAATATTACTTTTAATTCAAGCCAAAATATAAGTGTTAATGCAGTTTTAAAGAGTCCTTAAGCACAGGAAAGACAAAAATTGCTTCTTTGGTTAAGTGGGTAAATCACCCATAGCTACTTTCACTCAATTGAACTTGGATAATCTCAAACACATCTGCAGTACCTGCACAAACTTCATCAGCCTCATTGCTCTGTAGCAGGTAATAGATATTTGAATCTGATAGTCATTACCATTCCCAGTCAGGAGTATTCTTTAGTGTGCCCTAAAATGGCTGATTAAAGCAGTATTTCTATCTACTATTTCTCAAGTGGACTGAATAAGCAGATAGGAATATAGAATGGGAAGTGGGGTAGAGAAAACAGATCCCAGTCTGGGATTTTGATGTTAAATGTGATAAATATTAATTATTTCCAATTAAGTTAAAAGACCAAAAAAAATTTTTGGATTGTAAGACCTCTGGGACACAAGCAATTATTATCTATCCATTTACACAACACCAATCTGTTTTTTATCACTTTGGCCTTTGGGCACAATTATAATACTTAGACACAATTTATACAACATTACTCTTAGTTAGGAAAGCTTGATATCTGACACACACTGATGTTCTGTACTTCATGCTGAAAAATTGCTCCATGGGGCAATTATAACAAGAAAAATTTTGAGTTCAAAGCAAGTCCATATGCAGCAAAACAGAACTAACTCCAGTCCATAAACTTCAAAAGCAAATTAGCCCCATTGAAGGGTAGAGGATGACGAGCATGAGAATAAATTAAGCCAGAGGAAATTCAAATACACAAATGAGAGGAAGTAAAATAGTATTCACTAGTCTATGGGCATTTCCCCCAAAAGGAGGTCTTGAAGCACATGAAAACTCAGTGCAGCAGAAGACGGAAATTCTCCTTGGGGAAACGTGCTTACAATAGGAAATGAATGCCTAGTGGCATAAAGCAACATGGGAAAGCAGAAGCTCCCGGGATCTTAATAGCAACTGCTTCTAGAGAAGCTAAAAAGGGACTTGTTAGAGTATAGTTGAAAGGCATCTCTTGAAGCACGTGTGTTTACTGTAAGAGAAATTCACTTGAAAAAAAAGAGCAGTGACGGTGAAGTGGCCTTCAGTGGGCCTGGCAGACAAGGTGGACGTGAGGAGAGATAGGCCCAGAGTAGGTCCAGCTTAAGTTTGGGCTTTGAAGAAAGCAAATTGTTTTTTACTTAAGAAATTATAAAGAAATTGTTTTATTTCTGAAAACACTACAGATGGAAATGACTTCTTGAATTTTTCAGGTGGAAAAGAGCAAACTTCCTGGATGGATTTATCAAATAATAGTAGATCACTGTTTTTTTCAGCAGAAGAGTATGTGAATTTACTCAGGAGCAGTTGTTTCATTTTAAATTCACAGCCCACCTTCACTTGAATTAACTTGCAACCGCAGACAAGTCCTAAGAGAAACATTGATAAAATGCCAAAGTAATAGAAATATCCTGTAGTCAATTGATTCATTTATGTCTTTAAATGGAGAATTATTTTTTTTTAAAATGTTTCTTCAGAGTTTGTCACATTGGGACACACGTGTTAATGTCTATTACAATCAGATATTGCAATTCATTCTGATTTACTTCATTGTCATGTTGCATAAACACCAATTTGTGCTTCAGGAGTCATGGTAAGTCAGGTTACAAGATGCCTGTGAAGGATTTCAGGTGCTACAGGTAAAACCTTGGCTAAAGAGGAAGGGATGTACTGGGGGGGAGCCAAAACACTCTGACAGAGACTACCAAAGAGCAGGTACCTTTGGGGAGGAAAGGGGACAATGTGCTACTCAGGGATGGTTTTGATGGAAAACACAGTACAACGATTTGGAAGGGGGTGGGGAGGGGGGAGAAAAAAAACAAAGAGGGAAGAAAACTTAATACCAGTATTGGCTGTGGCATTACCTCCTGGGAAAGGACAGAAAAATGTTTGAGATATTGGGAATTCATGAAGGCTGAGAAGGGTTTGTGAGCAGGTGTGTGGTAAGAGAAGTCTGTAACTCGGTGAGTTTCAGTCGACTTTCTCAGGGATCTGTTTTAGAAAATCATCCAGTCTTGGCTACGAAATTGTCATCCAAGCCTCAGTTGGGTTTTTCAACCAAAAAGTGCTCCTGCACTTTATTTCTCTCTAATTTTGCAACAAACTTTTAAAACCAATAACAATTACCTACTGGAATGGCACCACATGGATCCTTTGCTTATATACTTGAGAATTAGATTAACTCACTTAACCAGACTGTGATGGATTAATTAACCACAGATTAACTACTGATTAACCTTCTGGCCTTTTCAAAGATAATGTGCTCCAAGATAATCTTCAACATTGTATGACCAGCATTCTTTGCAAGGAAAGGTTCACAGTAAAAGCAAATTTCCTTATTAAACTGGATGATAGAGGTGGAGGAGTGAAGACACAGACATAGCCAGGAAGATAGTCCACATTTTTAACTGCATTCTTTGATCTAGTAAAGAATAATACTTCTACCTTCTTTTTTCCCTAAAGCCTTTGGCCATTAAACATTCAAAAATAGTATTACTGTAAACTCTTTCTTCTTCGGCGTAGGACTTCGTAGTTGGCCGTAGATGGGATTTGTGTTCAGCTCATCAAACATTCACAGACTAACTGGAAAAGTGAACTATGTCCCTCATCAGTAAATTCTGCTTTGATCAACTGTAAACTTCATCGGTGATAATCTTGTACTTCTTCCTAGATGCTGAAAAAATGTTAAATTGCATGTGACTGAGGAACAAATATTCTGAAAAATTCTACCACAGGATGACAGTGCATTTACAATTAGATCTTATCATCCAGCAATAAGAAAAGGTTACAATCCATTTAATGGGTGTCATGTGCATTTTATGTCTTTCTAGTTTCTTAATGAAAGTGTTATGCACTATCAAGTCAAATAGCTTGCAGGGTATGGTACATCAATACTATTACTTTAAAAAGTAGCTTGCAATCCAAAAAAAAAATATTTCAGGGTAGTTTGACAGGATCTCTTTTCCATAAACTCATGTTGATTGGCATTAATTCCATCCTTCAGCTCTTTACTAACTGAGCCCTATATCAGATGTTCCCTTATTTCACCAAGGATCGATGTTAGCTTGACAGGACTATAATTACCTGGGTTGTCCCATTTACCATTTTTAAATATTACCACAATATTAATTTTCTACTGGTCGCAATTAAATCCCTTTATTTCTGCATATGGGTGTCTATCTTTCTCAATATACGGCTTCCATCACAATGCTCTGACATTCTAGCAGATAGCGCAAAACCAGAAACTCACATTGGAAATGACAGCACTAGATCAAAAGAAAGAGATTTCACAAATAAAAAAAAAAGGGTCATTTCTCTCTGAAATAAAAAAGTCTCATCTCTCCCAATCCAACTTCATCCTCTCTCTAAATGTTCCCTCCTTCCTGCAGCTGGAAAAGGCTGAGAAAAGTGGTGCTCCCTGTAAGGTGGCCAGGCAGGAGCCTTTGAGGAGAAGCTGACTGAAACAACAAAAACGCCAGAGACAGCTCGGAGTCACATTGATTAATGTACTCCTGGAAGGCACCCAGTGAGGAGTAAGGCACACAAAGCCAGCTAGAATAGAAAAATCTGGCTCTGCCTGATTTATGTGACAGGAGACAAAGTGCTTGGCATTTAGCAGGAAGGTAGAAAGTTGCAGCTGTGTATGACAGAGTCAAAAGTCTAGATTCAGGTGCCCTACATTCCAACCAAGGACCAGCCCCTGCTGTTCCCTATTGACAGTGTGTCTCTGTAGGTCTGCAGCCAGACAATAGGAAATGCTGTGAATGGGGACAGAGATAGAATTTAGGCCGCATTAATTTCCATCAAAGAGCTGACGTGTGTATGAGAGAGAGAGTGAGGCCAATGAGGGAATATAATAAACTTTGGTTTTTAAAATTCCAAAGCGGGAGTGGTCAGTCACTGGCTGTGGGATCTCCACCCTTGCAGATGTTCAACCCTCAGCTGGATGCGGTCCTGAGAAATGAGATGTAACACTGAAGCCGTGTTTTGAGCAGGAGGTTGAGTTAGACAACTTCCTGAGGACTTTTCAGGAAAGGCTGAGAAAATTGACACTGTTCAGCCTGGAGAAGAGAATGCTCCAGGGAGAGCTTATTGAAGGCTTTCAGTATCTGAAGGGAGCTACAAAAAGGCTGGAGAGGGTCTTTTTAAAATGGCATATAGTGACAGGACATGGGTAATGGCTTTAAACTGAAAAAGAGTGGGTTCAATTGGATATTAGTAATAAATTCTTTCCTGTGAGGGTGGTGAGGCACTGAAACAGGTTGCCCAGAGAAGCTGTGGATGCCCCATCCCTGGAAGTGTTCAAGGCCGGGCTGGATGGGGTTTTGAGCAATCTGGTTTAGTGGAAGGTGCCCCTGTCCATTGTAGGAGAGTTGGAACTCAATGATCTTTAAGGGTCCTTTGCAACCCAATCCATTCTATGATTCTATGATTAAAAAACTAGATTACTCTTCCATTCCAATTTTAGAGTCTAAATTATAGATGGAGCAGAGTGCAGAAGTGTAAGTAAAACTACAGTATGATAGAACAAGCTTATTGACAGCGAGACACAAAATTATAAGGTTAGATATAGCTATTTTTTTTCACTATCTGATTGTTATTCTTTTCTAAAGAAATCATGGGGGAAAGCCAATGACAACAGCACTGGTTTGAAGCAGCAAACCCATCAGAACTGTGTCAACTACTTTTGGATGCAGTAAGCACAGGAAAAGTCCAGACAAGCAGAGCAAAAAAGACCTTCAGTGGCACTTCAGAGAGCTTTAAAAGTAAAGCAGCTGAAGGCATTTATAAGAATTCCTTGTTTTTAAAATATTTGCAAGATTTTCAAATCCTTATGCTTTAGCTCAAAAGCTAAATTCTAACTGAGCAAGCTAAATACAATAAAAATGCATAGAGAGAAAATTTCTATCATTTTGTAGAAGATTCCTTCTGTGCTTCTCTTAAGAAGCTGATACAGTCCATGACCAGAAAGAGCACACCAGACTAAACCACTTTAATCCCATATGCCAGTCTTTGTAATTCTAAATACCCAGTCTCAGAGAAATGTTGGTTATTAGACAGAATTTGAATGAAAATAAAAATGGCTATATAAGACATATTATAATGTGATTTTAGGGTCCTCATGATTTGCTTCCATTTAGTGTCAGAACTTCGGAGTCCACCACACGATACAAATCCTCCCCAGCTGTACTCAACCTCCTTTTAAGTACATACATGTCTTAAAGGTTATATTGCAAGATACCAAAAAGTGAAACTCTTTTTGATGTAAAATACAATTTTATGAGCACAAGGCACTAAACTTATTATTTCTTTTTTTCATTAATTCTACCATTTTCCAGCTTCTTATTAAAATGGGGCATCTCAGCTTGCTTAAAGAACTGATCATAAAATCATTAGGTTGGAAAAGGCCCTTAAAATCTTCATGTCCAACTATTAACCCACCACTGTCAATTCCACCACTAAATCATTTCTCTAAGCATTCTCTAAGCATCCCATCTTCAAAGCTCTACTTCAGAAAATACATACCAGACTCTGGCCAGTTAAAGTTCAAATTTTCTAAAGATTTTCAAAATTTATATTCCTTCATTCAAGATGTACTGAATCAATTCACAGTAAATATCTAAAGTTAAAAAGAAATTAAAAATCACACAGAAGGCTGAAACCAAGCAGTGTGTGTCTATGAACATTTGTTCTGGCATAACAGGTTGCTCAACAAAAAAACCAAGGAGTTCTATCTTTTTTACTCAGTCAGAGTTTTGGATTTTAAAGTTGATTGCAATCAGAAGGTAAATCAGAAGTTGTTGAATATTCCACAGCATGCAATAATTTAACAGAAACAACATGCAACCTTACAGGCACTACCAGGCACAAGAAGTCTTGATGTCATCCAAGGTGATGATGACACAGGTGCTGGAAAACTAACTAAGTTCTGGGTCAAGGTTTCATACCCTAGCAAATGTAGGAAGAAATTAAATTAAATTCCGCCCCTCCCTGTTCCAGTTGCTGTGCATGAAAATTAGAAGCTTCACTTTCCGTTCAACCGAATGTTGAACTCAGCAGAGTTTCCATTCCTAACACAGGCAGTCTAAATTTTAGATGTCGTCTGTGCCCCAATGCCCCAGGCCCTTCCTGTAGCCTGTCTTCACAGAATACTTTACTGTAGCATGGTAGCATTTTGGAAGGTATGATTGGTGTTACCAGCCCAGCTTAATATCTGAGAGAGAAGCAAAGGGATGGCTTCTGCAATTTGCCACAAAATCCAGTGGTAACCAGCTGATCAGCATTTCTAACTGTTGTTTTACTTGGTCTTGAAAATAGCACCAAAATATATACTTTGATGTTACACTGTTTATATTCCAAGTATTTTGATGTGCATCCAGTTATTCTAAGCCAGTTCTGACAACCCAAATTTGAGTCAGGGATGTTCAGCATAACATCAAAGTTGGTAGACTTAATGCATCATCGAAGTTCTTCAACTTTGCTCTCAGTAATTGGGACAAAACAACCCAGGTAATCTTCCTGTAACATCAAAGCTGCAGATATAATAACCTCCTAGATGAATGAAACAATAGCAGCTTCATTTTTTTTTTTTCTGGCAATTGTGAAGTTTCCTAGGTATTTGTTGTTCTTCAGCTACATCTGTTTTGTTTTAAAAAATTGAACTAAAAGTCACCTATTAGTTCTAACTTTTGTTAGTAGATTATTCTGCCTTCATCATAACAGGCATAATCATGGAAAAGGGATGTCTTGCAGAGCAAAGCTGAATGAAAAAATCATGCTGTGAACTGACAAAGAAAAAGATTTAGGAGCCTTGTAAGAAATCCTGAAAGTATAAGTTATCTGTTAGAAAGAGAGAAAGAGAGAAAGAAAAGAAATATGTGTCAGTGTAGTGGGTTGACCCTGGCCAGATTCCATGAACTCATTAAATCCCTTTCTGCAACTAGGCAGAAGGGAGAGGGGTCATCCACCCACCACCCTCATGGGCAAAAAACAGACTCAAAGTGAGATAATACCTACTTTTATTACTAACAGGATAAATGCTAAACTAAATAGTGAGGGAAAAAAAAACAGTCTTAAAACAAACACNTCCAAAACACGTTAACAGCTTACTGCATGGGGATAGCAGGACTTTGGAGTAGCAGTCAAAAGAAATGAAAATGTTGTCAGATGAGATCGGTATCCACTCACTCAGTGTTCTTATTTCCATCTGGCATGACTTCCTTTTTTTTTTTTCCTTTTCTTTTTTGTTGTTTTTTCTTTTATTGCCCTGGAGCAGCAAATCATATGTAGGTGAAATGGGGGTGAATCAAAGTCTCCAGAGGAAAGGTCAAAGAGCTTCATCTGGTTTTGTGCTGCAGAGAGAACTCTCAGACTTACCTTGTGGATAATATTTAGGACATGCTAAGCAGAGATTGACAGCATGTGTTGTGTGTAGAAAGGTGAATTCACCTGTCATAAATAAATTCAGAAAAATAAGTACATAAATTCGACACCACACCAACATTAAAATTGCCGAAAATTTCATATTAAAATTCTGTTTTCAAATCTATATAAATATCAGCTGTCATGGTGACATCATCTATGCTATTCTACATGCATATTAATTTTCATTCAAATTCAAATTAATAGTGAGAATGAGACTAGCATGAGTACACATATCTTTTACTGACATACAAACACTCACAGCAACTCTTCTTTGAAATGCTCACCATGCTTTGGGATGAAGAAAAACAATTTAAAAAGGAAAGGACTCTCTCTCATGTCTGATGTGCTTCTTGACACTTCTGTGGAAAATCTGCCTGAATTTGCCCAAAATAGATGTCAAAACTAAATTTTAAAAAATTAAAATAAAAAATTTTCATATCAACATAAAGGCCTTCTGCAATTTTAACAGCAAACTGGTGTATTAACTCTTTGGTGATTGCTTTTGCACTTTTCCAGTTTTCCATATCAAAAACACCTTTCATAAGATCATGAAATGGCTAAATACTCTCAGGTCTCCAGGAAATCATGGGTTTCCCTCTGGAGGCTGCATAAAGCTGAATAGGATTGAAAAGAACAGAAAACATGACTGCTTTAGTCCACTTTCAACTGTCCCCCAAGCAAGGGCTCCTGTGAATGCTCCAGAATCTGTTTTCAAACCAGGAAGGAGAGGATGGAGGTTAAAGAAAGAGATGACTGGGATTTGGGGACAGGATGGGCCAGCCATGCAAGGCACCTAAAATAAGGAGGATGGAAGACAACTTCTGGACAAGAGCGATCATGCAAGGAGACCAGCATTGAACATCAGTGTAGAAAAGATGTGTGCCAGAATCTGATGAAGGAAAAGTGGGTTTGGAATTGACTTGGGCAGAGGGACTAGAGTCCTTTGGATTAAGAGCTGGTGTGAAAAGCAGAAGATTGACGACTAAGACTCCTAAAGAAAGAGTCATTGCCTAGCAAATTATGTTGAAAGCTGCAAAATTTGAACAGGAGAAAGAATAAGTGGAGAACACAAAAAGGAACAAGACTTTCTAAGAAAAGTTTAGGAGCAGTCAGACAGGTATGCCAGCCTGGGGCATGCAGCTGCTGCTGTGCACCTGAAAGTCACAATTCTGGTAGTCCACATCAAAAACCTCCCTTAATACTGGCTCAGGTTGGCTCTCAGGGTAACACACTGCCCATTGCCAAACTCCACTGACAAAGTGGGCAAAGTAGTTCCCCAGTGCAGTGCACAGGCTGGATGTGATTCAACAGATCAGCACACGACTGAGAGCCCAGGACAGCAGAGTTAAACAGGGAGGGATGGAGCCTGGGAGCATGAGCAATGAAAAGCTGGTTTTCTTATTGGTTCCACTTAGGAAGCAGAGCAAGCCTGCAGGGTCCAGCCCTGCCATAAAGCAGATATGTAAAGCAGGATGCCTGCTTGCCTCATTCCCTCCTGCTCTCAGGTACACCCCGTAACCTTTGCTTTGCTCAAGGCAGAGAATGGACAGTGCCCAGATCATCCCTGTTTGATCTCTGGTCATTGCACAGTGTATGGCCCGTGGCAGTCACTGCTGGAGGCTTGACTTGACAAACAACACAAGGGTCTTTCAAAATAGTCCAGGATATTCTTCTGTAATGTGAAAAGAGATACCAAGATACACCATCAAATCTCCCAATTTATCATTTTTATCCTTTTGAGAAAAGACTGTCATAAAAATAAACAAATAAGGACAGGAAAGATCAGCTGCAAACTACATGAAATTCTCACTCACTGTAGATGCAGTAAGGTCAGACTAAGAGGCATTAATCTGCCTTGCAGGTCAGCATAATGCAAGTAATAAAGTCCATTGACAGCATTTTGTGACCGAGATGGGTCAGGCCTAAAGGATTTTGCATCTTTACCATCCCAAAAGATAAAACCTAAGCTTAAATAAGCACATATAAGTACTTACAGTATTATTATCGTGGACAGAAATGACCCTTATCTCTCTCCTGTTCATGCATATTCTGCAGACTTGTCAGGAAAGATGCAGAAGAAGTAAAAACGCTTGAGATGTTCTTCTGTCCATAGCATACAAAAATATGAGTTCTCGGATACTGAGAAGCATCTGATATACTGTCTGCAATGTCTGGTGTGCACTTCCAATAATTTAGTAAGTAGAACTATAATAAAAATTTAAAAAAATCCCACAATTAAAAAACCAAAGCAGAATAATTTCTTTTCAAAATCATACCCTATTATTTAATACATAAGGAAATACTATGAATTAGGTGCTATCGAAAAATGTTAGAAGGAAATGCACCATTTTCCCCTCTATTCCATAATTTTGCCTCCACAGTGTATCAAATTAGGTAAACGAAAATTATGTCCAAGGCACTGCACAATTTTTGTGTACACTTCCCAGTATTTTAGAGAAATACTGGAATATTTTATGCCTTATTGTGCCTCAGTTTGCATTTCCTTAACTAATCCTAGCATTCACACATGTATTTATAATAAATCAGTTTATATATCCCTAGTTAATATTTGCTTAGGGCTTATGTTGATTTCACAATACATGCAATTTTCTGGCTCCATCTCTATCTTCAAGGATTAGATTGAATTGAGCAGCCATGTAGTAATTTAGTTTTATCTTGTGCCTTACAGTTTTATGTTCTTGTAATAGCACTTCTCTATTTTATTTAATTAAATATATCTTATTTCACAATGACAACATTTTTATTTTTGAGTTTATTTGCTAAACAGCTGCCATTGTGGCAAGAATTTGTAGAGAGAACACTTAGAGACATTTAGAACAGAAATTGTCAAATATAGAGGGGAGAAAGGGATTTGAATTTGGCATAAGCACACTCTCAGATTAAATTTGAATTGCTTTGGATTCAGTGGTTGGAAACTGAGGCTAAATAGCTATATTTGGGTTACCTTTCATCTGTCTGGGTTTTGGGGAAGATAGGGGTTTTGTTTTGGTTTGGGTTTTTGGATAGTTTGCTGTAGGTTTTTTTAATAAAGGGAAGACTTTCTGAAAACAAATGTAACAATCTTTGCCAGGTTGCACTGAAAGGTTTTTGATGATGATTTTTCATCTTTGGCTTCACTTACATGAAAATAGAAGGTAAACGCCGATTATTTTTTCAACTCCATCATTTTAGCACTACCCGGTTAATTTTGATGCTGATGAGGGCAAGGCTAATTGACAGCATATCCATAATAAAAAGCAATGGGTCTGAACACAAGGACTCAGAGTTTTTCCCACCTTCTTAGCTTAAAAGAGCTAAATAGTTCTGATAAAACCAAATGTTGTGCAGGTGCATTGAGTCCCTGTTGCAGAGGATGTTAAATGGGTTTGATCCTCAATTGACTAGTATGTGCAAAGTGGATGTATTTTACTCACAGCACTGGCAGCTTCTCCAGTAAATAGTCTGGCAGAGTACAGAGCAAGCACGTCGAGCTTCAAGTCTTTTTTTGATCTGCAGCTGTGTGTGCTTATCTCCATTCTTAACAGAAACCACCAAGTAAAACGGATATTACATTTCTAAAAGAGTATCTTGGGTTTGCCTCATCACTTTGTCTTCATGAAGTGCCTTTCCTTCTTGGGCAGATTCTTCTGACATCATGGTAAATACGGGGCCTCCTTTAACCAAGAGGCTTCTTACAGTTGGGAACCCCCTTTGGGTAACTCTTCCTCTTGACAAACCGCATTTTGTCTTTTCTTTTTTCTCTCCTCATACACCAGACACCCTCTCTCTGCCTGGAAATCCCTGCCAATAGCTTTCAAGGATAATACCTTTTCTCAGCACCAGAGCATCTGCACCTGCGTGTTCTTATCAATTCCCCCACATATCCCACCAGTGTAAATTAAGCTCACAGATTTTCGAAGGGAACTGACTTTTGCAGGTTTTCTGAGTTGTCTCTGATTCCAGGCACAAGTAGGTTAACTCAGCTCCTCTTGTGCTATTTGATTAGCACAAAGTGAGCGTAATCCCTGAATTCACAGCACCGCCTGCACCCGGACACCACTGCCCAGGTGGTGTAAAAGCCTGTCCCAGCACAGCTCAGCCCAGGTAAGGCTGAGCATTCAGCACGTCCCTTTGTTCCAACGCAGGTCAGTTGTACTTAAACCCATTCCAGGCTGAAAAATCCCTGATTTAATAAGAAATGCTGTTTACCCAGAGACGTGAGCACGTGGTTGTGGAGACACATTGCAGAGGTGTACAAATACATAAAAAATATGGAAAAGGAGAGCAAGGGACAGCACTTCACTATGTGTTCTTGAAATGGCCAGGGAATGCTGAGGCTCTGAGGCTTCAGGTTTACAAAAAAAAAAAAAAAAAAAAATCAGTTGCTTCTACATTAAGTTGTAAAACTCTTGTTTATAGCAAGGCAATACATTCCCACCAGAAAGAAAACTCATCTTTTATACTAGAACTGATTATAGGGAACATGCAAATAATTTGGGAAATTGCAAACATGTTTGGTGCTGGATCATACCTTATCCAATTTTTTTTTCTACCACATAAAGAAGATATACAAATGAGAAATGCATGCTGGAGGTAACACTTTGTTTTCATAGAGCCTCAAATGCAAATGCTATGAGGATGTATTTCCTTACATACAGTGCAGACTGGGATATGTCCTAAAGAGAATGATTAAAGTCCTGGGATGCAGATAGTGAAAAAGATACAAAATATAATGCAAAATATATGCTTTTCATAGTTTTCTACTTTAAAGGTATACTAGGTTGACTTTCTAATGCTTTTAAAGGTATTTGTAACCCTGGCTGCCTGCTTTTTAACAGTTTGGTGTTTTTTCATTGTTGCACCATGGTAAGCTTACTTGGCTCACGATTTGGCCACATTTTTAGGAATAAAATGTTTGAGAGCAGAATATGTTTTCTTTTGGGCTCCCATTCGTTCAAAGCAATGCCCAGCAGCAGTACAATCACAATGTTATGTCTAACAATAATCATATGCAGTCATTTCCAATCACAGTAGCTACATGTAGAAGCAGCTACAGACTGTTGGAAATGTGAGGAAATGTCAAACTGTATTAAGCTGTCTGGGAAGAAAAAGGAAGAGGTTCACAGTTTGATGAGGGAAATTAAAACCTTGCTGAACCGTGCTGAACACCTGAAAATATCAAAGAACAAAAGATAAATGGGGAAAAGCCTGAAAAAGTTATGAAACGTAAAAAGGAAGAAGGTTCAGTAGAGTAATAAATTATATGTAATAGCAAAGAAAGTAAAGATAAACTAGCAAAATCTCATGGCCTGCAGGAAGCTGCCAATATGGATCTAATAACTGGGATCTAGAACATTATGTTCACCTTTAAATAACCTGAGTCTCAGCTAGTCAAAGACAGGGCGAAGGGACTTGGGGATGCAGTCCATCCATACAACAGATTTCTATACTACCTTATTCAAATTCAAGAGAGTGCTTTAGACATTCCATTATTCCATTTGCAGTGAAGAGCTGGTATGTAGGTATCAAATTATGGCTGTTTGTGTCAGGTATTACACTTGGTAGTCTCTGTGCCAGAAGCCTGTGCCTGGCAGCCTCAGGTACTGAGAAATCCGAGCCAGTCACCACACTCAAAAAGAAGGTGCTGTAACGTCGCCGTAAGTCGAGTTGTGATTATCTAGGATAGTTTGTGTCCAGCCCTTTTGCAGAAAGAACACAATTCCCTTCTGGGTCCTGGGTGAGCTCTGTACTGCACCGTGTTGGGTCCAGCCTATTGCTGGACGCCAGAGCCGAGATACTGGAACAGATAAATACAAAATCTGTGCCAACTGACATCCCCAGAGCCTCAGAGTTCAGGGGTCTGCAAAACCCATTGGAATGGGATGTAAAGCACATTGCCTGGCTCAGGGCTGATGGAGCAGACCGTGTTCACTGAGGTTCATGCTGACTGTAGGAAGCAGAGAACACCTACAGAGCAGGATAGTCTAAATGCACTCACGGTGCCTTCACACAGGCTGCAAATGGCATCCCACTCAAGAAACAGTTTCCATGTATTCTAGGATCTTGTAAATCATTATTATCTTTATATCATTATGAGTCTATGAGAAATTCAAGCTTCAGAAAGCTAGTGTGAAGTAAGGCTAAAATATCACCCCAAAAGAGGAGGGTCATCGATATCTGCCTGAAAAACTGAAAAGCAGGAAACAAAAGATGAATAAAGGGGGGAAAATGGAAGAGAAACAAGACCATTTAATTTAGATGAAATTCTTGACATTAAGGAAGAGAAAACAGCTAACCATCAGGGAAAGCTTTGTGCTTTTGAGAGACATTAAAGTGACTCCAAAGGAAAGATTTGGGATGTTAAAAAAAAAAAAAAGGTTGAATAAAAAAGTGAGAAATATATTTCACAGAACAATCCTCCAGTTGCAGGGCAATGAACTGGATGACCTAATAGCTCTGTTCCACTCCTTACATCTCTGATTCTGTGATTCTAAATTCATATTCGAAATTCAACAAGAGGCAGTGAAACAGTAGAGACATTGAAGAACATAAGTGGAAAGTTAGTGACAGATGAGTCTGATTCTGCTGCAGGCCTAAATGAATTCCTACCTCATTATTCATTGCAGGGAGGTGGGGAGAAAAATTTTTAAAAAAATAGGAAAGTAGCATCACCATGACTGAGAGACATTCTCCTGGAGGGGAAAGTAAAATGTTAAAAGGCTTTGCTATTGCACTGGAGAAGATAATAAGGCAATTAGGACTGTTACATTTGACAAAGCACCAGGCTCAGATGAATTGTGTCCCAGAATCCTGAAGGAAGTAACAAAGGAAATAAGAAAGCCTTCAGCAAAGGTTTTTGACAGGCCACTAAGGAGTGCAGTCGTACCCAAGGACTTAAAGGGTACTAAAGCTATTCCCTGATTCAAGAAAGAATCAAGGGAAGATTCCAGGGACAAGTCCTCTAAGTCTCATTTCAGTTGAGAAAAAGATATTGGAAATATTGCTAAGGGACCATGTTGAAGTAATTTTAATGTAAAATTTAATACGAGTAATGAGGAAAATCATGAGAAATCTGTACAACGCTTTAGCATGTTTGGGGAGTCGTGGACCACAGTGACTAGACTGATCTCGTTCATACAGTAGTCAAGATGATAAAAAAGGCAAGACAATATTCTGTATAGGCTATGGTATAAAGAGATGGGAGTAAATATTTTCAATTCAGCTGGACACTGCCTTAAAAGTTGCCAAATTAGATCTATTTTAGTATTGCAACATTACGGAAAAACATATAAAGGCTAAAAGGGAGAGATTCAGTAATTTATCCCAGTGGTTAAAGACACTGGAAGAGCCTGGCCACTATAGTTACATCTACATTGCAATCTCGTGTAGAGACATCAAACCATAATAGCCCTAAACTAGCCAAGCTAAGTCCTACTAGCCGTGCAGTCAGGCAGCACCAAGCTGGACTGGGACTGCAAAGCCTGACTGACGTCCAGGTAAACACTGCAGCATGATCCTGCCTACAATCGACTGTTATCACAACTGCATTACCCCAAACAGGATTAACTAGTTTAAAGCTACCTGAGATGAGCCTGTAAAAGCAGTGCTATCTGTAGACATGTTCCTAGACTACCTGTCCTCAATTTTTTCAATTTGGGGAATCCTTTGAAGCTTAAAAAAACCCCAAAAAAACCCACATCAACCCTACTTAAATTCTTTTATTTGTCTGCAGAGGTAAATTTGTAAAACAGAAATCATGAGAACTGTATTCCCAAAACTGAAATAACACATTGAGACACATGAATCCTGAATCTACCAGATCTAGACTGTCATTATCTGCAGGGTGTGACTGTACCCACACTTCTTCAGGTAACTGTCTTCTCTTTCTATTCATCCTTTAATTCCATGATTTGCCTCTCACCTCTTTCCTTTTCTTTTCCACATCCAGTTTTCCCTCCAAGAATCTCTTGGAAACCTAGACCTCATACCTGACCAAATCTGTAGCCATGGACAAGTTATAAAACCTCAGACCTCTGGACATCCAAATCTGTTACTGCTTTCTTACAGGGTGTTAAAACCTTCCAAATATGAGATACAGTATTATTTTATCTCTTGTTTGGGTTCTGTGTTTATGCCATCAAGTAGCATGTAGTCTTTTAACAATTGGCAAGAGGAATGGTAAAGAAAATGGTGTTTAACTTAGTTTAAAGATATCAGTTTAAAAAGCTTGATCTACTGAAAGCAATAGGAGGTTTCCAATATCCAATAGGATATTAGGACAGGCAAAAGTGGACGAAGATTATTTCTTCTGATCTGAGTCTTTATTTTAACCTACTCTGCCCCCAAAACAAACTGTTAATTGCCCAAAATGGGGATATGCCACTTCCATGGGTTAGAAAGCCAAGATTTTTTGTGGGGGATAACTTCACATTCAGTTTAACAATTGTACATACTGCCATGAGGCAAAACTTTGTAGGAAACGTAGAAATGTCAATGCTGTTAACAGAAGTTTTCTAATTAGTCTGATCAGGATATTTTTTCCTCTTTTCATCTTTGAAGGGCTTTTTAGTTCATTTCTCAGCACTGCCTTCCTTCCCTCCCCTCCATCTCTTCCCCTCCTCACTGTTTCAAGTTGGTTGTCAGACTGTTTGCTGTTTGCCTGGTATTCAAGTAGGTGCCAGACATTTTAGTAGAGGGCTGACTCTAGGCCTGCAAAAAAAACCCCAATTTTATTTAATTTATATGACTGTAAACACCTATTCTAGATGGACAATTTAGGGGATTGTCTGGGATTTAGCTTTTGTGGCACTTTGCCCTGAATAGAGCAGAATATTTCTAAGAACTGTCTGAGCCGTGTCTTTTCATCCAGCACACACAAAAGGCCACCACCTGAAGGTAAAACTGAAGTCAACAGGGTCCCACTGGGGTGACTAAAAGCTCCACTTGGCCCAGAGCTTCCTTCATATTCACAAGGACAGATGTTGCCTGTGGATGAATATATGCCAACGTCAATGAAACCAGCTAGAGTTGTGCAGAAAAAAAAAACCAAGAAGGAAAAGGGGAAAAAAAACCCATACTCCAGTGTTCTTGTGAGTTTTCATATTTGCAGCAAAACCTGTGCCTTAGGATTAAACAAATATAATACGTAGCATGCAGAGGGATGACTGGAGGCCATAAAACCATCTGCAAATGTTTGAAAGATTTTTGTGTTTCCCTGCGGCGTGAAAGAAATTACTTCCTATGTTACCAGAGAAATTTACAAGAAGTAGTGGGCCAAAGTTAAAAAAAAAAAAGGAAACTTAAAATAAATTTCAGGGAACTGTTTCTGACAGTGAGATTCTGCATAATTTTTAAAGCAAGAGCAAAATTCCAGGCAGTAGGCAATGTAACACTTCAAACTTTTGTTGCCTGTTCTCACCAGACCAGTTAGGAAGAGAGTTAGGAACCTTAGAAGAAAGAGTTTGGGGATCAGTTTTCCTGGGAGTGGTCTAATGGGAGCATCCTAGAAAATCAGAACAAAGCTCCAGGTCTATATTTTAGTTGATGTCCTTCCAGCCTCACTACTCCTGAATTCTTGACTGCTCAAGGACTAAGGTTCATCAAGACCAGGAAGGTTTGGGCACCGAGAGTTCAGTATTTGGGAGAGGTCAAGTAAAGAAACTCTTTGCATGTTAATGATGAAAGTACAATAAATTAATACATAGAAAGTAAAGGAGAGAGAAGAAAAGCATACAAGTAAAACGAAAAAGTGCCAAAAGCCACAAGACAGTTGGCAGATGTCCAAGTGGTCAAGTTTTTTGAATGGGTATCAAATAACCAGTGGACTTTCTGTGTTGATGGTAAAGGCAGCTCACGGCTTGCAGGACAGGAATAACAAATGTGCCGTAGTGAAGGGGAGATGTGTACAGCCAAAAAGTAAATAAATTAACAAGATCAAAAGCAAAATAAGTTAAAAAGATCAAACCACACCCCAGAAAGCACAGGACAGAATTTCCCTGCTCAGATAAGGGAATTGTCTGAGCTGTACTACTGCCTGCACAGTTTGATAGCAAAGACCAATAGACTCCAAAGGGACATAGAGTAGATTAAAAAACAAAACAAAACCAAAACCAAACAAACAACCCCCCCAAACAAAAACAAAAGAAACATAAACAAAAATGAAACAAAAGTAAACCCAACCCCAAACAAATAAACAAACAAAACACCACAGAAAAACAACCCAAAACTCCCATGTTACTGGAAGACTACATTTGCAATAATCATAAACAACAGCTTTCTGGAGCCAGAAACCCGGATGACAGTAAGCATTCCCATGTGTTTTCAGGACCTGCTTCAAAATGAGACTATAGAAAAAAAAAAAACAGTCACTAATAAAAATCAATCAACAAAAGTAATGGGGACAAAAAAAAAAAGAGAGAGAGAGAAATACGCAGCAGTCATGTTTGCTTTTAAAGGAGAATTACAAAAACAAACAGAGTTAGTTGGAAAAAACATCAGGAGTATGTAACAACATAAATTGTTTGCAAGTGGCACTAGGGAGTATTTAAAACAATATACTAGAAGCTCAAGATAAACAAACAAAAAACCTAACTCCAAAGGGATCAGGAAACAAAAACAACCTCTGTATGGGTAAACAGAAAAGAAGTTTATTGGAAGTAAAAATCCCTCAGAAAAATTGGATTTGTATCTACTTAAGAAAAATAGAAAAATATATCAGCCTTGGGAAGGTGAATATAGAATTGTACTGAAACAGGCACAAAAGGTTTTGAAGAACAACTTGTTAAAGGCATACAAGATAATCATAAGACACGCCAGAAGTGGGAAGTCTACTAGTGATTATCAGCGGGGGATCAATGTGCATCAAACACCATTCAGGAAGCACAAGGTCAAATGGCCTGTATGGGAAATAAGCCTAAAGAACTATCTGTGACTGGAAAATGACAGATGTTTCAGAAAAAAACCAGCCAAACAAACAAACAACTAATAAATTGAAAATTAACCATTTGCTAGGGTCCTCAGTGTCAGGTTGCTGATCTAATAGCAGTTCCATCCTATGCCTTAATTGCTTCCATAGCAGAGAAGCAGGAGGTGGCAAACAGTCCATCAGCCTTTAACAGAAGTTTCAGAGCGATCAGGTCCACAACTCACAAGTAACAAGTATCCTGGAGTTTTGGAAAAACTAAAAAAGAAAAACAAAAATCATGACAGTGATAAATATGACATGCCTGGGAAATGTCAACATAATTCCTCTGTAGAGAAGCTGTGTTTCAGAAGGAATTCTTTGTGGATGCCTAAAAGAACACAGAAAACAATGATCCAATCTGTGCAGCACTCTTCAATTTCCAAAATCCATTAACATGATCCTTCACAAAAGCCTCTTAGAGAAACTGAGCTGTCTGGGTAAGAGGGAAGGTCCTCTTATGAATTAATATCCAGCATAAGACAAGAAACAAAAGGTAGGAATAAATAGTTAGTCCTCACAATGGAGAAAGATTACTAGAGAGCCTGTGCTATTCAGCATGTTAAAAAATGATCTGGAAAAGGAGGTAAATAAGGAGGTAAGAAAGACTGGGGATGATACAAAATTATTCAGGATATTTAAATTTAAAGCTGACTGCGAGGACTCGCAGAAGGAGCTCATGGCACTGAATGAATAGGCAATAAAATGAGAGATGAAATTCAATGTTGATAAGTGCCCACAGGAAAAAATAGCCCTAACTATACATACACAGTGATGGGCTGTAAATAAGCCATTACCACTCAGGAAAGAGATCTTAGAGTTACTGCGGATAGTTCACTGAAAACATCAACTCAGTGCTCAGCAGCAGTCAAAAATGCAATAGAATAGTAGGAATTACTGGGAAAAGAAAAGAGAACAAAACAGAAATCATTTTTATGTTTCTATGTAAATGCACGCTGTGCTTGCGTCTTGAATGCTGTGCACAGTTTCAGCCACCCGACTAAAAAAAATTACATTAGGGTTTGAAAAGATACAGAAAAAAGCAAAAAAAAAAAGGCAATTACAAGCATGGTCTGTCTCTTCCACAAGAACAGACTGAGCTGATTTAGATGTGGGTAAGAAATGAGACAGTTTTCGAGGGGATGAAAAGGGTTACATACAAATTACAGAGGCATCAGTGAAATGATCGACAAAGAAGTTTAAGCAAAAAAATTCCATTTTTTTATACATGGCAAGCAAATAAGCATCATCCTCTTTGTCACAAGATGAGGTTGAGAAGCAATTATTATAAATATACATATTTTTAATAGATTTGTGAAATTAACAAGTCCAGTGGTCTGAAAGAAGATTCCACTTCAGAAACCCCCTCAAAGACTTGCCGTGCAGGCAGGTGATATACTGGGGAACGCACTGCTTCACAGAGGCGTTGACTTCCTCTGGTCATCCCTGAGCAGTCACTACAGGGTTATGTTGCAAATAAGAAAAACAGCGTAATGGACCATTGATCTGAGTCTGAATCACTCCTACATTAGAGGAGACAGAAAATGCTTCCCTCAAGGCTGGTCTGCAATGTGGTGGTTAAGACACTGTGCTGGAGATGAGAAATTGTGGGTTGAAAACCCATCAAGGAGAGAAAGGTCCAGACTGCAGGTCCCCACAAACAGGACCAAACACATCCACCTGGGCCAGCAGGGACATCAAAAGGTCTGAGCACTCTTTGGCCTCGCTTGTGGAGAAGTGGAGATTAATGACACTCCCAAAATCTGGGCTACAACTAAACACAGGTAGTAAAGTGGTGCCTTGCCTCCACTGTCCATAAAAGATGTTTACAAGGAACCCACAGAGCCACAGAAGTGTAGAAATTGCCGCAGAAAAGGCAGCCCACGTTGCTGCCTGGGGTCTGGATACTATCTCTACCAGCAGGCTATTGGCATTTGGGGGGACAGTGCTGCAGTCTGTGGATAAATGAAACACACCAGCACACAGACCTCCCTCTTTTGATTCAATACAGGCAGCAGAAGTGGGCTGCTACCCTACCTGGTGCTGAGCTAGCAGACATAAGAACATGCATCTCCCTGCCTTGTTTTTTAACAGTAGAACTGAGTAGTGCCAGCAGGCAGAGCCCCCTGTTTTTCCTGGATCCTGGATACAATTATGTTGTGTCCCCAGACCCCTTCTCACCTGCCCTGCCTGCCCTTCCTCTGCCCCTTCGGACTCCCTGCCTCTAATTTAACCTTCCTTAATAGGTGGAAAATTGTCCCCTCCTATACTGGCTCTGCCAACTCCTCATCCTCCAGAACTAAGAGGAGAAAAAAGGCAACTTGAACAAACCCAGACAAAACAAAACAAAAAACAAACAAAAACCCCAACAAAAACGGAAACGAAAGTGAAAACAAAATTGAAAAAAAAAAAAAAAGCTAAACGGATTACAGCTCTTTCACAATGTCAGATCATAAGGAAAAGCAGCATCAGAATCACAGGAGGCCACATTAGCAAGAACTGTGTTTTACCATCATATATCTCTGACTCGTCTTTAGGTTTAAACAGATCAGAAATTTTCTTTGCACAAAATCCTGTCTCCAAGCCCGGCAGCAGCACGATCAGAAGGATGTAGGTGTGCATTGCCTGAACCTTCCCTTTTAAGATTTCATCGATTCTTCTTAACTTGTTGGACCTCCTGCCAAAACTGTACATGAAGCTGCACCAGAGACAAAATCTGCATACAATTTCCTTGCAAAGCTGACGGGGAAAGTCTGAGGACACAAATAGGCAGCGTTTTAAAAAAAAAAACAACACAAACAGAGAGTGTGGATTTGCCTTTGCATGCTCCTGCAAGGCTGCACGCAGGCTCAGCTACTGTTTTGCAAGAATAGCTTTCATCTATAATATAAGATCAGATATCTCTGGGGATAAGTTACGCCTCATTACATTTTCAATACCATGATCCCTCTGAGACACTACCTTCTAGTGTCTTGAATAGCCCAAGTGTTTAAGTTCAACAGTGTTGCCTGGTAGGCCACTTCACACATTCCTATTCTTTTGAGTAAAAAAGTGTCTGCACCAAATGTTTGTGGTTTTTTTTTTCTTTTGAATTTCCATTTTTACTTCCTTTGCTTTGTTTTCTGTGCATGACTGAAAATATTAACTCAGCTTGACACAGGTTGTACCTTTTAGACTTTAAACTTTCCTCTCACACTCCCTAATTCTAGGCTACTGTAGGTTTATGGGGTTTTCTTATCCTGCATTCATATCATAGTTCATTTCTCAGTAGTAATAGAATTGGTTTCCTTATCCTTGTTTTGAAGTATTACCAAATTCTTACACTAGTGGCCAAAACAACAAAATAATAGTTCTGCAACAAGCACACTAGAATCATAGTATGTCACTCAAGTATTCTCTTTTTTCCTATACCATTCCTCTCCCTTCATGAAGCTGGAAACAAGCCTGTTTCCTATGGATGTAATTTAAAAACAAATAAAACTTTTATGTTGGGAAATATAGTTTTGCACGGTTATGCAAAAAAAAAAAAATGCCTAGCATCTAGGAACATACATTTATATTGTGATTTTATAATCACATCCTACACCTATTTGGTGCTTTGGAGCTAATACAGACCATAAAAGGTGCATAATGGCTTATTTTCTATTCTGTCGAGGACAATGATTGATGAGGTACCACAGTTTTAATAGTGGTCTCAGGAGCAGGGAGAAGCATATTGAGCTCCCTACTCCATCTTCTCCCTGCACTCTCGGCTGCCCCACACACTGTGGGGAGCCCCCAGTGCAACCCCCCCCCTCGCAGTCCACCGGCGGGACCCACTGCCCTGCAAAGGGCCCTCTTCTCTCTCCGTCCCTGCAGCTGGAGAGATGACAAACCTGACTTAGTCATGTGGACATTGGAGTCACAGCCTTGTCTCTGAGCTGAGCAGTGGGACATCTACGGAGTAATTGTGCTGAGGTCTTTAAAAATCACCTCTGCTGGGATATGTTCTGACATGAGGAAAAACCTCCTGTTCTTTAATCACTGCTTACTACAGTAATGTTAATCTCATTTTGTTGCATTCTTATCCCTTATCTCTCTTCTAGCCATCTTGTTCCTCAACTCACAGATAAAACCCTAAGGCTTTTTGGGGAGGATGTCACCTCTCTCATGCATATCGCCTAGAATTGCACATCCCAAACTCCTTGATTTGGATCATTGGTGAATAAGAGCGCATGAATGACGTGAGCAATCAACAGAGCTAGATTGAGTTAAGGCAAAATGTTTCTCCCTTACACTTGAAAAATTGTCTGGGCAGTAGTTTGGATAGATTAGTCATAAAAAAATGCAGTTTTGGACTATGCTGAAAATAAAGATTAATTTAGTAAACAGTTCCAACTCAGCTGAAAACAGGCACTGTTTTCTGAAAATGTCAGTATGATTCATTTTAGCGTTCTCTAAATGTTTTGCTTCTTTAGGCCAGATTTGCCATAGGCTTTAGATGGCTTTCACAAGGCCAGTAAGGACTGGTTAAGTCTTTATATACTCTGTTATACTATTAAGGCACCCATTTAATCTGCCTCCCAACCTGAATCAATGAGCTTTCCCATTTATCACCTTCATGATTAAATGCAAGTCAAAATTGAGATTGGGATATTCTCCATCTCTCCAATTCTTTTTATTTAAAGTATTTATTCAACAAAGTAAGGAATGGAGCAATTCTCCCCTTTTCACTGTTCCTTTGCTCACACTGTCAATTCAGGTCAATGCAAACATTAAAATATATTGTTTGGGTTAGTTTTAAGCACCGAACTAAAGTACAACTCTTGTTTCAGTGCAGAATACTAGCTATGTTTTAAAGGTGTAATATATTGCCCTCAAAATTGGAGCCATATCCCAAAAAGTCATCCATCCAAAAGTTTTATAAATATATATACACACACACACACACACACACACAGAGACTCAAAATGGGTGTGATATAATGATATTATACCTGGTAGGTTGAGTGGATGAGTTTTTAATCAATGTTTTGAAAGGAGAGGGAGCATTAATAATAAGGGGGATGAGTCTCTGTTGAGGTGATATAAAAATTAAGTGTTTCTACAACTTGCTAAACCGTTTTGCTCTGCTGACAACCCCTTAGAAAGAAAAAAAAAAAAAAAGTTGTATTTGGGCTTTGGAAAAAATCTCAAAGCCTTGCCTGTAATATGCTTCATAATTTGTTTGCTGCATTACATGACAGTTGCATGTTCCAACGAAATTGCAGTTACACAGTAGGTCTCATCTCTTCTCCAAAAGCCCTGTAAACACAATACATTTCAGAAATGGTCTGCCTCTAGAGGGTCAGAGTCAGAAAGATGATTCTGTCAATGGAGTAAGTGTGGAGCTGCTTTTGACCTTAATCTGAGGGCAGTAAAATGCATTTTTATTCTTTTTAAAGCAGTGCAGGTGAGCAGTTTAGAAAAAAAAAAAAAAAAGAAAAATTTAAGTATGGTTTGAAAGAAGAGGGTGATTTTGTTGGTGCGTTAAATATATCAACTAACTGCAGCAGTTGGAAAAAACAAGCATGTTTTTAAGTACACTTTTCCAGTTTTGAACCAGAGACACCAGCCTTCCAGCTAAATACAGGTAGAGAACAACTGTTTTGAGTTTAATTCGATTTTATTAACTAGTTAAAACCATTGAGAGAGAAACAATTGGTACCTGTGGAGCAGGAAAAGGAGGCATAATAACTACTGAACATTACATATTCAGCACGGTGGTTCCTGAATTTGTATTTAGCTTGAAAGTTTCTCCTAATAAGCGATATTGTCTTTCTTACAAAACTTTGATTGATTGTAGCCTTAAATAATCATGCCTATGATGACATTGTTATTTTAACCAAGCAAATGAGAGAAGTCCATGTATCTGCACAGCAGATTCAGCAGAAGATATTTCCTTGAGCATTCATCTGTGCAGTGAAGGAGGCATTTCACAAGTGAGATGATTTAACATTTCCAAACTTCAGCTAAACCCTTATAGAAAGGTACACTTATCATTAGGTACACTTTAAAGCATCTATTACTAATTACATCCTTTCTACACAATGATAGGCAGAACTGTAATAATAACTTTTTTCACTCCAACCCATAGAAGTCTGATTTTCTCACTTAAAGACATTAGAGTTTGTTCCCTTAAGTATGATTGCACCTGGAATTAAAAGTGCTTGTGATTTTCAGGAGCTTCTGTAGTCATGTCATATACCACAATGGCAAGGACACAGAGTATTCTCTCAGCCCCGTCACTTGAAAATGTTTAGCCTGGAATAGTAGAACTTGGGGTTCTCTAGCACATAAAGGAAGGCGACTCTACAACCCAATGTGTGAATCATTTTCTGGGAGAGATGCATAGTTTTCTGCCTCTTCTTTATTAGCATGTAAATATTTTTATAAAAATAGAGCCAATTGTGTAAAAATAAGGTCCTCCCTGCAGCTGGAATTAGAAAGCTGGAGTCTTGTAGCCGTTGATAATAGGTGGTCTCTCTGCACCGTGAATTGTTTTCATGGCCCACTAAGCCTAAACCTCCAGTATTAGCATGTAGATGGAGATAACTGTGAACGGAATAGTTGGACTCCTGCCACTATCTCATTCTACATAAGCCACTGAACTGCTCTCCTATTTTAATGTGTTCAGTGACAACTGATGGCCTCTAGGGAAAACTCTTCAATCCCATTAGCTACCCAAGTCCCAGTGGAAGAAATTACTTCATCTTACCTCAACTGTATAACTCTTCCAGCGTCTTCAGATCCCACTACAAGCATGTGACCAAAATCCTGTGAGTAACAGTAAAGGCTAATTTCAAGACAATGACTGATATCAATGACTGTCCAAGCAAAAAGTGTTTATTCTCAGTCTACCGCTGTGGATGATTCACTTGTTCTTCCTCTGCTTCTTCATTTCCCCCCTCCCAATTAAATAACCAACCTGGTGCAAACAGCAATTTTTTATTTTTTTTTACTGACTAAATGAAAATGGGTTTAATTAGAGCATCCAGTACATGCCATAAACAGGGCAGGCACATCTGAGACAGCTGCAGCAATAACTCCATGTATTAATATTTCAGAAATCTCTGTGAGTGGGCAAATACACTGCCCTTCACTACAACAATTATTATTTAATAGCATACTTCATCAAATGAATTGTAAAGGGTAAATGGGGAAATATATATTGTAGTGTGAGAAATTAGTGTTTGTCAGTTACAAAAATTGACTTAAATCCCCCAATTCAGCTGACAAAACAATTCGCATGGCCCTGCTTCAGAGTTTGAAAGGAAGCCGTTAAAGGAATTGCAATATTCCCTCGAATTTACATCCCAGCACACATCTCAGCATGTTTTGCAAGTAACATTATCTCGACTTTAAATACAGGGAAACAGTGTCTATAACAAATTAGAGAAAGCAGTGCAGAGCTTCTCAAACTGCTGTCAGCTCAAGCCGAAATAGAAATCCTGATCAGGTTGCCATAGCTGAGGAAAGCACCGAGCACTGCAGCTACACAGATTTCAGGTGCAAGCTCTGGGCAAAGACAGCTTGAGTTTTTCTGCACCATTTTCCTTAGCATTAGCAGTCTCTAGTCACCTCAGGCAGAACCAGCTCACATAAATAAGGCTCCATCTACCAGTTAACCATGCCAGCCACACCAGAGGGCAACCACAACCTCAAGGGAGATGCCAGACTCTGTGACATGAACTCAAAACTTCTGAACCTCAAGAAATCACTGAATACTTCCGAATTCTGAACAAAAATCTTGGTTCTTCTTGGTTCAGAAAACTCTGCGGGCTCTAAAACCTTGGTATCTTCCCATGACATAGCTGTGAAAAGATGGTGTTGGTTGGCTCTGCTGCCTCCAGGGATGGATGGGGGTGATTAACATGAAGGAGAGGGTACCGGTGAACCAGGCAACAGCTGCAGAGAGAGAGACGGGAGCTCAGCGTGGAGCAGGCGTGGGAGAGGAAATGTTTTTAAACTAAACTGCTGAATCTTCTGAGAGCTGTTTCTTCTTTTCCTGAAACTGCCACCACTGCTGAGCAAATTCATCAGCCGAGTGACTAATGGGAGACACCCTGAGAGGCAGAGGTGCAACTGAGCCAAAACTGCTTCCCATAAAGCCCTATTCAGTGCCTGTTTGTCTCATTTACTACCGCATAAAATATCCTTCATGGGAAAGTGACTGACAATTATACTTTCTCCATATATCTTCGCATTCTACGTTGTCTTGACAAAAATAGGTAGCTTCTGTCCCCATCCCCCTTCCTTCAAAACCATCTCCTTTCTTTTTTCAATTACTAAGTGAAAGAAAATGTCATTCTCCTGAATTTTTTATATAGTTCTTTCTAAGGGAATCACTTCTTATTTTTTTCCTGCAAATCCAAAACATAGCCCCATATGAGCTCGTATGAAGAAAATTAACTCTATCCCAGCCAGTACCAGAACACCTTGGAAGTGATGTCAGCATCAGCTGAAGCATAAATCCACAGCCAGAAGTCTCAGTTCCCAGAAAAAAAAGGGGAGACGCAGGAGGAGCAGATGAGAAACTGAAGTGCCTTCTGTTGCCATAGAAATCAGGTAACGAGTGACCTCATCTCCTGGTTTTGGTCCTGAAGCAGGGAGTTTCCAGGCCTGTGAAGGACAGTCCATCACGATACAGCCAGTGAAATTGGCTTAATGGTGCCTTCTGTTACTTGAGGTTTTAAGCCCCTGAGAGGGCACAGCGAGCAGACGGGTATTTTGTTCTCAGGATAGAAAACACATGCACTGTTTGCTCTCTTCAAATATCTTTCCCTTTTCTTTCTGTTGCTGCTTGTGACCTGCTGCATTTCCACTGTCCTCCTCCTTTTGAACTTCAGTTTCCAATGGCTTTTGCCTCTCTCTGATCTCCTCGTTTTAGAGTCTGTCTTATCTACATCGCTCAGTTTTGTACGTTTTACTTTGGGTTTTGGTGAGAACAGGAGGCAAGGTGATGTACTAGACAAAGTCATCATCATCATCATGGCTAGGCTTTGCGAACGAAGATTTGGGAAGGGCTCTCCCCACGCTTGCTGCAAGCGCGCTGATGGCTAAAGAGGCCGATGCGAGATAGGCAAGTCCGGTTGCAAAAGGCACAGCAGAAAGTCTCCATAGGTGGTGTTGGTGAGGCACGGTTCTTCCTGCGTTGTCTTTTCTCCTCCAGACTGATTCTGCGTGCGTTCTCAAAGGAATCAGCAGCGTTATGGATGGTGTGTCTCCACGCCTCCCGATTGGAGGCCAGAGTGGACCATTGATGGTAGTCAATATGGCCAAGGCTGAGGTACTGTTTCAGGGAGTCCTTGTATCTCCTCTTTGGGGCTCCTCTCTTGCGGCAGCCTGTGGCAAGTTCACCATAGAGCACCATAGACAAAGTCACTGCACTGAGATTTGGAAGACTACAATTAACTCAGGCTCAGGTCCTGAACAACAGCAAATTATTTCATCTCCCTGAGGTCTCCCTGTCTGTTCAGCCAGGACTGTGAGCTGCACTGAGCAGGGACACGCATCCATCGCCTGAGTCTGTAGCATCATTAGGAAAATGTCTGAATTGCACTCACTGTCTGTAGGCACCAAAACAAATCAGGCATGCCATCAAATGGCACCCAAAAAGGAGTTTTGCCTGTGTAGTACCTACGTGTTTCTTCAGAAAGTGCACACTTTTTGAACTTCAAGGAATATTATACTTTCTTCAAGACTGCAACATGACCCCCAAAAGCCCTCTCCTCCATTTGCTTTTTGCCTCTGGCCATATCTGCATCTCACCAGAAACCCAGGGTTGTACCCATGAAGAAAGTAAGACAGGCATCCAATTTAACAGACCGTGACTGCGAGCTTCAGAATTAAAATCTCAAAGGTAACTTATAGTAAATTAACTCCTCCTTGCAGATACCTACAAGCAGCGCTGAGTGCTTTTTTTGGGGGTGTGATTAGCCTGGCAGGCCACACGAGTGAGCAGCACTTTGCACACCCAGCTGCTCAGCAAGGTTTTTTAGCTGGGACCCAACCCAGTACCTTATTCACATGGGTTTCAGTCAGTTTTGAATGCAAGGAAATTTTGTTTCTTTCCTTCTGCAAAATACAGTGTTAAAAGATTTCCAGTCACCTGGTACTACAGAGGGAGTTCATGAGTTGTTCCCTGGTGAGTTAATATGACAGTACATTAGCTTCAAGCAACAAAATGGTGGAAAACTTGAAATCTGGGGGGAAAAAAAAAAACAAAACCCAAGAACTAAAAGAAAACTTCCGATTAAATTATGCAAATGTGAGAGGAAGTTAAATATTTAGATTTTTAAGGATATCTTCAAAATACTTCCCCTGAGGATAGTAGAATCTGTACTAAAGGGCCTAGCAAATATATTAATTTAACAGAAGATTTCTTGGATTGAATGCAGTACACATTTAACTGGGCAGTGACAAGTAATTCAGGAGTTTCAGAGTACCATATGACATATTTTATTTTTTTTATTACCACTGACATGTCAACAGATTTGAGGAAAACATTTTTTTAGTAAGCACAGCTGCTATCAATTTGGATAATGATAGTCCATCACCATTTTTTGTGTGTACAAACAAAGGGAGCGAATGTTCATGCAAAACAGGGAGTCTGTATAATTCCCATTCATAAACCATTTGCAGACTGCAGAGGGTCAAGACAAAATTATTATTTCAGTTACTGGCCTCAGCAGTACAGATGCAGAAATAGAAAATTTTTTCTGGTCTTGGTAAATTTAATTTCTGTGAACTCTGTCCCCATGATATCGTATACAAATAATAAATAGACACCCCCAGAGTTCCTATCACAGTAACAGCATATCCTGCCGGCGATGCCGTTCGTGGTATATTTTCACTGCTCTACTTTTTATATCCTTCTATTTCTGACTTTTTCGGTCTGTCAGACCAAGATCAATGATGTTCCTGCACAATTGTTGTTAGTGGCTGCTCACTAAAAAATGTAGCTGGGTAAGCTAATTTTCTTCCTTTCCTTCTTCATTATTCTGCAGCAAAGGTTTAAGTATAAGATTCTTCATCTATCTCCATACCTGTAGGTAGCAAATTATGAGGCTAATGGTAAGAAAATGTGAATATTTATGGCACTTCCTCATTAGCACAAAACTTTGACTGGATTTCCCACGGCTCAATTGAATTACTTAAGCCTTATTTTAAAAGGCAATTGTTTATTTATGCAATTGCCTCGCAGAACTTCTGGCTAGTTGAAACTCTCACAGAGGAACATACTTGCAAAAAATACTGTTTTCCTTCTTTTTCTTTGTACATGCAGAAAAACCTCAACAATTATGTTACTGAGATTGAGGGCTTGGTCTCATGTTTGATCACAAACAAATAATTTTTATCTGTATTTTAGGTAAAATATATCTAAGATTTGTATCACATTAAATTCCCAATCTTCCAGCAGTTGGATTAAGATCCCTTGACCTTCCTGCCACACTCTCTTCGAGGAGACTGTAGGTGGAAGAAAAGCTCTCCCCTTTCAAATCTGGGGTTTTAAAATTTAGTTCAAAAAGTATCATACCAAGCATGCAAAAAAAGTGAATACAAATTGAGTAGAAAAGAAGGGAAATTCAGCTTAATCCACTCTGTAACTCACACCTCTGGGGGTTTTTTTTCCTAAACCAAAATGTTTCTTCCCAATTACTTTTTTTTCCTTAGAGTCCTTCTTTCCACAGAAGTCACAGATGACCTATCTGACAAACACCTATTTTTAACCATGCTGAGCTCAGTCTGTTTGTGAAACGGGCCCAGGAGAGAAATCTCCAATGTATCCTCCCTGCATGGGAGAAGTAGACTACGACATTTAAAATATTGCCACTTCTTCTAATGAAGCATAAGTCAGCCTACAACAAGCATCTAGGGGCACAAATACACAGTAGTGGAAGAGATCTCTGAAGTTTTGAAGCATCTTCCTGTTCAGGTGACCATGTCACAGAATCTCATTAAAAATGTAATAAATTCTGCTGTGAAATTATTTAGCATTTTTCTTCTCATTGCTCCTATGGGAAGACTGCTTCAGAATTTAACACCTCTGGTGGTTTAAATCTATCTGTTAATATCCAGATTAAATTTATCTTGGGCCCATGAGAACTTATTTGTCTTTTAAGCAACTTTGTGTTTCAGTTTTAGTTTCTTTTGAGTGTGGATGTAACCTTGGGTTTGATCAGCTATAGAACTGAGTAGAATTCCAGATGGAGAGTCATTATGGTGGTTTCCAATGTCAGTATAATTCTCTGCAATATCTGGAAATGTTTTCTCCTGATCCAGGCAATGAATACATTTAATGTTTTGATGGATTCATCCCACATTCATGCTCATACAGGCATTCTTAAACAATCTTGTGCTCCCAGGATCTTCCTTTGCTTTGCTGATTCTTGCTGATGGGCCTCTGGTTTTCAAAACCAAAAAATCTTGATAGACTTATAACTTTAATTTACGTGGTACACTTATAGTCAGGCCATTTCTAGTACACTAAATGTCTCAATGTCATCCACTTCTTTCTGAGATTTTTGTCTTTGTCTGTATTGCACCACCTCTTTTTTGCCATCATTCCACTTTTAAAAACCTCTACATTTTTTCACACAACTTTTGTCAAAATATTAAATAAAATTAATCTGAAAACCAGTCCAGAAGAAACATCAACAGCAGTTTCTCTTGAGAGCACTATGTTCTCCTTCAGCAAAACCAAATGCCATTTTATTTAAATGCCTCAGAAATTACTCTGATAGCTTTTATTCAGTTTAACTAATAATTTTCAAGCAGTGCTTTTATCCAAACAAATTTTAACTGCCTGCAGGTTCCTTCTGCTTCCTCTCTGGCTACAATGGCAACAGAGATTGGCTACACAATTACCTCTGAATACACATCTAATTTCTGGATGGATGAAGTTAAGTGAGACGAAGATAATCCTATTATCTGAAATTCTGTTATCCCATTCAGACAGAGCAGTCAGATTGTATCATTTTTGTCTATAAAAGTATATGTTCTTCTTATCTATACAATAAGACCTGTTTATGAAAGTGATTTTGCATAGAATGAGAAATAGTAAACTAGCTTATCCAGTACCATATAAATCCCAGCCACTGGTAGCTCAGCAAAGGAAATATTCATAATATCAAACTGGGTCCCAAAAATGTAGGGAACTGCATTTTTTTTT
>VWZG01000565.1:125677-195012 GCA_013396735.1 Grallaria varia
TTATTATTATTATTAAAATCAGAAAGGGTCAAAAGTATCAGATAAATCAGTATTTTATACTTGCTTCTAAGCCAAAGAACTATCATATATTATGAGTTTTTTTCATTAAATCTATTTCTTTACGAACATCTCTATGATTTAATAGAGAGAGAGGGACTTCATACCTTTCAAATTGGAAACTAGAAGAAAATATGCAATGTAGACACTAAAGTGACACTAGAATTTAGACATTTAGAGACACTAAAATTGCATCTAAGCGAAAATGTTTGAACACGTTATGGTCATTAAAAGTTTTGGCAATCAATTTACTGTGAGGACCAAGTTATTATGCATTGCCTATGACACAAGATCTATCCATATTCATGCACTTAGTGATAAAGGAAATTTTTTCACTCAGCTTAGGCCAAAAGTGCAAGAAAGCAGCAGGAAACCTTTTTCCTTCAAGAGACATATATACTACATACTTCATATCTAATGAACCCAGTTATATTTTCTAACTCAGAAGCACCAGCTGTGATCCCAGGGTTTAATTTTTTTCATGTATTCTTATTTTTGAAGGAATGTTTTCTTTAATGTCTGAAAGAAATAATTGAAGAGCAACTGTTGAATATGATTTAAAAAAAAAAAGGCAGGAAATTAATCATGACTTTTTAAATTCACTTTATTCAACAATATTTTTAAATGAACTGAATTCAATTAATTTACACTGACCTTTAAGATTTGCCCCAACATGGAGGGTCGGATCCAGGCACATAAGCTTTGATTATGTAAGCAGATAAATGTGGATTAGTAATTTCCAGCTTGAAGTTTCAAAGTGCTGGTATAAATTCAAGGGCATTATTGTAAAGGGATCCCAAAGGTATTAATCCCCAAAGCTCAGAATAATTTCTACGGCTATGCCTAACATTAAAATGGATACAATTGCTGCTTTTACTATAAATAATTGAAGACAGAAAAATAGTCTAAGCTTCAGCACTAGTGTTTGATTGTCCAGAGCATTTAACTCTCATCACGTTTTTGTCAGCTAGCCCTCTTCCAAATAGTGTGCAAGCATTGATCAGAGACTAACACACGAGAGAGGGAATTTATTTGTAGGCAATAAGAGCAAAATTGCACCAAGTTTGACTCCTTTTCCCTTCAGAATTTACCACTTGTCCCCTGCAGACTTTGCATCAACAGATATTTCCACATGACCTCATGCTACGAACTAGGACACGCAACACCTATTTTTCTGTTATGAAAATATCACTCTGATGGTTTGCAGCACAACTCTTCTACAGTTTCAGCCACTTTCAAGCAGCAGTGACTTTTATGTTTTCTGCTTCTTGTGGTCTCAGTGGAAAATATTGTGGTGGACTTGGAGGTTGGGGAGGATGGTGACAAACACAAGGGAGGGTTAAGAAAAGAGGAGCATGCAGGGGAAGAAAGAACATTGCATGTTATTTGGGGTTTTTGTTTGTTTGGGGTTTTTTCCAAGAAAATTGTAACAAGAGAAGACTATTTAGTTGTTACTGGAAAACAGAAAACAGTTCATTACCTTGCAAAGGACCTTGAAGTTTTCTCCTACATAACGCCTTTCACACTCAGTCTGAGTTGTCATATACCTGTCTCTGCAAGTTTAGGGAGAGCCAGCAAAATCTGCAAGAGTTACACAAATGCACAAGAACTCTGTAGCACATTAACTGAGCTTGTTTTTTAAAACAGTAAGTCTGTTTCCACCAATGTCATCATAAAAAGTTGGGTTGAAGTGCACACTCACACAAGGAGATCTCACTATTTGCATCTTGAAAAACACCCCAGAATACAGACTGTCGGGACCTTCTAACATCCTTCTAAGCATGTCTTTCACACTCACTTCAAGTTGTCTCATGCCCATTTCTCCAAGCTTGGGGGTAATCGCCGAAATGCCTTCTGAGAGCTGCTATGTAGGTACAGGGTGTCCCCTTTGTGGCACAGACCTACCAACCTGCCTTTGTGCTGCTATGCTCACCATCCACACCTAGCAGAAGAGAGAAATAAGGCTTGAAAAGATCTTACTAAAAGATATAAAAGTCTGATAGCAATGGACCCCACTGACTCACAGGAGGTGTCTCTGCAGTGCTCTGTTACTCCATTAATTGGAATTTCACTGTGATCTTGTAAATAGACACCAAAATTTCAAACGGAGCCAAAAGTCTCTGCAGTTTTAACAAAGCATGATGGATTCGTAGGCTGTGTCGAAAACACTGAACAAAATAGGGCCAAGGACTCTACTCTGCTTTGAGGTCCATCGGCAGATTGTCTGTGCCTACGCCGCTGAGGAATCAGCCCTGGGTTCCCCCTGGTCCCTGCACGGTCCCCAAACGGCTGTAGGGCATAGATGGTAGCTCTAACTGAGGGGTACATGAAACACACTCTTCTTCACGTCTCGTTCTCTGTGTGATGCTAACATGCTTCTTCCTCCCATTCCATTCCTTCTAAAACTGGAGTCATCCCTGAGCTTAGCCTCATAAACTACAGCTACAGTGAGAATGTGCCATTGGCTACCTGGGCATGTTCGAGTAAACTGGAAAATTGCAGACAATGAAAAGGGCACCAAAAAAAGGCCAGAAGGGGATAGGAGGGGATTTTACCTGTGTAGGTACAGAGCAGAATAGAACCTACAAAGTGAAAGACATAAAGCTGTAGATATGAGGAGTCTGATTTATAAAGACCCTATGATTAATTTCTATGTGTGTGACCCTTCACACTGCTCCAGGAAGTTGTCTTGGCAGTGGGTTGCAAGACCTTTACCTTTATTCTTCAATTTACAAGACCAAAATTTGTTATAAACAATTAGAGTACTTCTCAGTTGACTATTTTCTTATCTAGGGCTCCAATACACAAGTTGACTAGGCTGTACAACTCAAGCTGATGCTCACACCTGCACTTGCACAATTTTTATCCATTTTTAGTGTCATAGAGAAGTTCAGATAAACCCAAGTTTTAAAGAAAATCTCCACAGCTTGAAACTCTTTTTCATTAAATCCCTTTTTTCTCTTTATATATTTTATAGTGGAAATTCTAGGCAGAGTCCCAAATTGTGCCTCTGTGACTATCCTGAACACAATGGCTGACCCCAACATATCTCCTTCTGTGATATTTGTTCCCGTAGAACTCCCATAAGAAAGTAATATAATTTACTTCAATCAGCAGCAGTGAGGTGCTACATTTCTGTGGCACATTTTTAAACAAATACCGGAGAGGTGTTTGTAGAGCAGAGACCAGATAGATTTCACTGGTTGAAAGCACATCTAGCTTCATCATCACCATTCATCTGCACTAAAATATGAGATGTGCACCCTTTTGAAGCAATGCATAACCAGTTAGTCCGTAAAAAAAAAAAATATTTTCTGTTTATTAGGAAAGTCCAGGATTGACATTTTCTTTAAAAATTATAATGAGAACAAAACATAAAAGAAAATCAGCAACCTGAAAGCCCAGTCTCCCTGCTTAAATGCTTTGATGTGCAACTGTTGAAATTATGACAACATGTTTCGGAGTTGTATCCTGTGTGCTGACTTTATCCAACAGAGATGTTCATTCTTCTGAAACATCTGTATTAGATGCTTTTTGTTGGTCATCACATGTTTTTATGTATAAGTTCTTTCGGAGGCTACAGGCTATTTTCACAAACATATGAGTGTCTTTTAAAAAGTCGTTTAAAAGGCCATCTAGTGTTAATATGACTATTAAATACAGGGAACAAAGACTCAGTTCTGCAGAGACTGACATGTACTAGAACAAACAAAAGGAACGTGGCAAACAGTAGAATCACTGATTACATATTTAGCCTTAGGAAGGTCAGCAACATAAAAGCAAAACAACTTTCATTCCAGAAAATGTATCCAGCTTTATTGGCTTTGGATCCTGTAGCTACAGAGGGTTTTTCCCTATTGATTTTTGTCTCAGCTTACACTGTGGGCCAGGAGTGAGATGGCTAACCTGCTAGACAAAGCCATAACTGCACTGTGCACGGTCCCATTCAGCAACTTTTCCTAGATGTAAAAGTAATTGACTGTAGAACTTGTTTTCTAATCCCCTGAGCTAGAGGGCTGCTGCTGGCTGCCACAGAGCACTGGACTACTAGATTGTTGGCTATTTCTTGGGACAAGTTCCAAATTTTAATTTCTTTTATTAACCGTTTCAATAATTCTCCCTTCCACCTGGCTCGAAATCTTATACCCCAATGTGGTCTTTATGGGCTTTGCAGCACCTAGGGCAATACAGCTTTTCTTTTTGGCAGCTAGTAAGAGCTATGGACTCTCTGCCTGCGTTTCCTTCTGCATGTCATATCATTATAAGCTAGTGTAATTGAGTGTAGCTGGCATATGTTTTCAATGTTGTTCAGTTGGCACAGTGAAGGGACTTCCTGAAGAAAAGCGAATTTTTCCATAATGTTTTCAAGTCTGCCCATGTAAACTTTTAATTGCCTGGAACCTGTATGTTGGAGTAAGGCTCTGACCAACAGGCAAGCAGACCTCACACTGTTCTAACAGATGTAGATGAGCAGAGACTGCCAAGTGAGTGTATTTGCATCTATTGTGTTAACTGAAAGCATAATTTTCAGCAGAAAAGGCTATTTACAGTTTAGATAGCTGCAGGCTTGGGACTAGTTTATTGCCTCTTAGATGTTTTTTTTTTAAAAACTCAGCATCTCTGTAAACTTTTAGGTAGGTGATGTCTTGGAGTGGAACAGGGCATTATCATGGAAAAATGCCTTGTTCCTTTTAAATATGCCTTCCCTCTTTTCTCTCTTTTAATTCAGCATCTGAAACTAACCAAGCCAATCTTCTGCATTCCTGCTGAGCTTCATCTGACGAGGTCAGCAGTCTTGTTCTCTGCATTTGTTTTTTTTTTTTTGCGCAACAGGGGTACTCACAATATAGTACAACACCCCCAATAAGGGTGATACTACGTGGATTCTCAAAAAGAAAAGCATGTGTGCCAATATGGCTGGAATTCTTTGAACACGTTGCTGGATTGTTAATGCATGGGAAAAGGGTGGTCATAGAATCCATCTGCATTTCACAACTGCTCCTGTGCCACAAGACACTACAGAGGGATTTCTTTAGTAAGTCAGAGAGCGCATTTACAAAGGGTAAGTGCACTGAATTGGATTAAAAGCTGCCTTGTAAAGAGGAAATGGTTTGTTCTGGAAAAGAGCGGACAATTCAGGAGCACGAACAGTAATGTCAGGGTTGCCGCAGCAAAGCTTAGTATTAATAACACTGATGATGATGCATATTATTAATAATACTTTACACTTCTATAGCACTTTGTTTTTTCAGAGTACTTTACAAACATCTAATTAATCATTATCTAATTAAGGATGACTTTGAAAGGGGCTGGGGGGCATGTATGACAATATTTAAAATATGCCTTTGTTTGATAATGGCACAAAATAGTAGGAGGGCAGCAGTCACAAAGGCACAGAGCATACGCATTCAAAATGTTTTGGATAGATGAGGTTTATGGTCTGATAATTGGCTTATGCAGTTCAGCACAGAGAAGTATAAAGTAATGAGAGAAGGGAGGATCAAAACTGTCCACAGAGACTATAGCCTAAAATGAAGCACAATACAAACCAAGAATAGACTTGGACGTGATAATGGATAATGCAGTAAATCCCTCTCTACAGTGTTTGGCAGAAGTAGAAAAGGCCTTGGGATTTACACTGTGTATATAATCAGTGTCTTTTTCTGTTAAATAGGGCAGTAATGAGAGTACATTAGGAATATTGTGCATTTCTGGTCTCCTTAAGCCAAATTCCCTATGAATTTACCTGTCGCACAGCTCTTCTAGCCATCAGAATAACAGACATTATATAGTTAATGTTGATCTAACTGCTAAAGAAATTCAGGGCCAAATCAAGGTGTCATTGAGTTATAGATCAAGCCCATGGGCAGAGAAACAAGTCAGCATCTGCAGAGTCTGATATCAGTGCCCCATCCATCTTCCAACACAGTGAACTGGGAGCTGTTTGGAGGGACTAAAGGGGTTCCACTGGCTCATCGTTATATCAAGCAAAAGCAGGATTTTCTTCCCTCTGTAGGGTTATGTTGAGGGGAAAGTGCTAGAAAGCAAAGTGATCATACATGAAGCCAGCACAGCATACAACCAAGCATGACAGCTGATTCACAACTGTGTAAATTGATATTCAAAGTCATTGCAAACCAAATGACACTTAAGTTTGGGAGATTAGATTGTTGTCTCCCCCACTTTCATCTCCCCATACCTGAAATCCCTCTGAATATTGCAGGAACATTTGGTATTTGTAGGAGACAGCATATCTAATGAGTATCAGCTGAATCAACTCTACATATTATAGGAAGGACATTGCTGATAATGAAAAAGCACAGCAAAGGCCATGCAAGATGATTAAGGGTCTGAGTGCATAAGTTATGAAGGAAGATTTGCTCATAGTAGAGAAAAAGAGCCTATCTTGGAAGTACATATGACTCCAAAGGGATCAGATGGACACCAGAAAACTGATTAGAATGGTAATTAATTTCCTTATAATACTAAAGTTTTTTTCAACATGGGCAGGGGAAGTGGTTTTCACAAGAAGAATTGCAGGCAGAGGCGTTGGTGTAAAAGAAACATATAGAAAAAGCCGCAACTAAACACAACACAAGCATACTCAGACAAGCAGTTCCACACGAAATGAGTATGGTGGCTCAGTTTGAAGAAGAAAAGGATACAGTTTCCAAGGAAAAAATGTGTGATTTGTGCGAGTTTTTCTGATAAATTTTCCAACTACCTCACATTTATGTAGTTTGATCCCCACTTCTATTCATGTATGCAATTAAAGAATTTATACCCTGGAGAAACAGCGGTGTCAGGTGGCTCTACCCACAGCAGAAGCATTGTGGAGACGTAATTGCAGCTACCAAGGGACTCTCTGTATCTCAAACTCAGATTTCCTTCAGCAGGTTACAATTACTCTTATCCCAGCTATTTGTACTTCTGCAGGGCATGGGTGGAAGTGAAGCCTTAATGTATCAGGTTAGTGCAATATCTAAGCATACCAGGTCATGTGCAAAACCTTGAGAACAAAAGGCCATAAGCCTGAAGAACTGCCGAACCCACAGGGAGGGAACAGGGGAAATGAAGGGCATTGTCCAAGTCCTCAAGATGAAGTCCTTCCAGCAAGTTTGAGGAAGTAGGTCACAAACCAGTAAAGAAGAAAGAGAAAAAAAAGATCTTGAAATTATTGTTTTCTATCTTATGTGAGATAAAATTCATTCTTAAAGAAGTCTAATAATCAATTTGACTCTGAGAATATGAACTTCCACCACGATGACAATGCAACCCAACCTGTGGGCTGAGACAAATACTGCTTGATAGAGAAAGCAAAAGCATCCTGTGCAAGCAAAGCAGAACAAGGAATTAGCTCTCCAGTTCCCGCGGGCAGGCAGGTGTTCAGCGCTCCTCAGGACAGCAGGGCTCCATCACACACAACAGTGACCTGAGAAGACAAACACCCCCACTCTGAAGGTTTCCCCCTTCCTGCTTCTCCCCTCAGCTTTCTATGCTGAGCATGACACCCGAGGGTCGGGGACACCCCTGGGGACAGTTGGGGTCAGCTGTCCTGGCTGGGTCCCCTCCCAGCTCCCTCTGCAGCCCGAGAAACAAAGACTTTGATGCTGTGCAAGAACAATTCAGCAACAGGTAAAACATTGGTGAGTTATTAACACGGTTTTAGCCGCAAATCCAAAAGATTTCTCACAGCACCATAAGAGCTACTACAAAGAAAATTAATATCCCACCCAAAAGCAGTTCATACCCTCACTCTCTGCGACTCACACCTCTTTTAGCTCATCTTCCCCGTTTTCTTTACAGGCTTGATAAACATTATTTCCTCTAAATGAAAACATTGTTAAATCTTCTTCCTTAGTGAAACTTTATTTAGAGAAAAAAGACAAAATTTTATAAAAAGAAAAACAATCTTATAACACAGGATGATTCTATTAGTATATTTTAATTTGTATATTTATTCTTTAGGAGTATCAAAAAAAAAAAAAAAGAAAAATTCTAGAATCCAAACGTTAATACAGAGATAAAGGACCTTTTGCAAAATGTATAGCAAGAAGTGAGAGACAGAAAAAAGTAATGAAAAGTCAGCAAGTTCAAATTCTTTACATTCTTCACACTCTTCTTTCACAGCAAATAGGTAGATTAAAGGAAATTCAAGCAAGCTTCTTAGAAAAAAAAGAACCCTGCTAATGTCAAGTAAATGAATTTGGCGCTGTCAAAGAAAATTTGATAATATGATTTCTAGATGATTCATTTGTTAATGTGCAAAGTATGAATAGAGTCTCTAACCCAAGTGTGTGTCCACAAATTTGACATGCACCTGGCATCAAAGGACATCCTGACAGAACAACTTAAAGTTCTCATCTCAAAGAATAAAATTAAATTAAATTAAAAAATACATAGCAATTACCACACTGGGAAATTCAGAGGGAGAATAAAAAAAAAATGCATTAACTTTTCCACTAGACAAGATCTTAGAAAAATATGACAACTCGTACTGTCTATGATGCAGGCAATGTCATTTATCAAATCCAGGTAAAATGATAGTTAAGGCAAGAATTCAGACTTGCCTTTAACTTTGTGTTATTTTATTAGACTTCATCCATTTTGCATTGTTATTGGACCATATCAAAAGCAAATTTAGCATTAAAATTGATTTTTGCCCAACACACACAAAACAACAAAAAAACAACAAAAAAAAAAAGAGGGTTTTGTACAGAACAATTCAGGTGTGGAGACTAATATTACAAAATATGAATTTCCAGGGAAGTGTGTTTTAATGCAGTTAATTGTAAAAGTGTATTTCTTGTTATGGCAGCCTTACAGTAACATAGATATTATATACTGAGCTAACATACTAAAATACAGACCAACTTGTCTGTGCCTGTGGAGATTTGTTTGTCTGCTTAGATACATATACACATATAAAGTACTTACACCTACCAAAAAAAAACTTTTTCCCTCTGTCTTTTTCCTCTTTTTTTCTCCCTAGTTTCAGTAAAGTAAGTCAAGTTCCAGACAATAAACAGCTTAGTTAAAAAAATAAGTAGCCCATTAATCTTAAGATTCAGCTAAACCTCTGTGGGCTTTCCTGAATTTCCCAGGGGAGTTTTTAAAACCTCATATTTGTAAGCCTTCAAATTCTAAACCTGTTAATTTAAGCCAGTCAGTGAAGAAAAGACATAAATAGTTCACTCCTCCATATCCCTTCCCATCTCTCACGCTTAACCTGCCTAACAAAACCGGGGAAGAAAGGCACAGGTAGTGTTAGAAGAAAAAAGGTGTTTTAAAAAACATTACGGAAGGGCAAACACAATGGTGGACCTCATAGCCAGAAGACAAGAGAAAAAGAAAAAGCAAGAGAGGCTGAGCCTGCAGAAAATAACCTAAAGTGTAGAGGGACAGCCAACGTACTGAACCCACCAGGGGGGTTGGCAGTGAGGTAGCTGTGGCCTGCCGGCGTCAGGAAGGACTTTGTGCCACGTCAACTCCAACACAGCTTTGCTGTAATGAGTGTAACCTCATTACTGTAACGAGAGAGACGCATTCACAGAAACTGCTGGTGGGCTGCCTGACCACTGCTTACTGTGGGATCAGACATAAATAGTTAAACTGCAACCTTTGTCATCAATTTTGAACAGTGAGGAAAAAAAAAAAAGGTTAGATGTCACAGTTTGTGATCTGTTAACAGTGGCATGGTTCAGATATAAAGTAATAGGCTGCTCCTAGTTCTAAACTGTCTTAAATAAAACCATAAAAAACAATTTTCTGTCTCTGTCTCTATACTAGCATGTGGTCCCTTTATTTGTCTTTCATCATTTTTGCATATCATTCTTCTCATAAAGGGAAACAAAACCACTGATTTAAGAACCTAACCTTGTACTGAAGCCTTGCAGCCCAGAATTCAGCTCTTGAAAAAAGCTCTGGATTTATGCATTTGAGTGTGATATGTTCTAAGGGGATTTTAATTTGATTTCATCATGTGATCTTTTTTCACTCTTCCCACATATCCTGCATTCCTAGTAGCTGCATGGAGGTAAAGAATAAGATACTGGCTTGAGGGAGAAAAGAATTGTTTTCTGATTATACCTGAAATGAAAAGGAATCAAAGTGACAGATACTGAGGTTGTCATGGAGGCCAGGAGCTTCAGAGAAGAACCTTTTCACATGAGCAGTGGCCAGAATCTGAAAAAAAAAAAACAAAAAAACCCCCAAGAAAACCCTCCCAATTACATTTTGGATTTTCAGTAATCAACACTTGTTTTCCTAATGTTCACTGAAATACGTAATTGAGTTGAAATTAAGAAGCTCTTTCAGAAGTTTGACTCCTGGAACTGTTGTGCATGGTTGTGTTAGTGTCCCTCTGGCTTTCCTCTGAATCCAAACAACTTAGTTCCTTTGTTTATAAAATGTTACATGTGCCAAAAGATGCGCTGTTTTGTTCTAATGCGACAAGTAGCAAACGACAGTGCTCTGGGGAATTCCAAAGAAAAGGAACATAAGCACGAAATGCTAATGTGCTTCTACACTGCCTTTCCGGATTAGAGGATCTGCCACAGATATTTTGACTGCTATTGCACTGTAGATAATTTTGATAGAATTATACACTTAAAGAATAATTTGATTTGAAGAGGATGACTGGAGATCTTCTGATCCAACCCCCAGTATAAAACAGGACAAAATCAGAGTACGTAGAAGAAGCACTTCCACCAGCCAAGTATTGAACATCTCTGAGGGCAGAGATTTCACAGATCTTTGGGCATCCTGCTCCAATATTTGCCTGTCCTTATGTAAATATTATTCTACAGAAATCAAATTATCTGTGGTTGCATCTTCCATCCTGTGCTACTTGTTGTTTTACCACACTCTTCTGAAAGGAGCCTGACTTCATCTTGTCAGCAGGTTGTGGAAGACAAAAATTGGATCCTCACCATCCCCTTCAGGTTTCTCTTGCCCAGGTTACACAAGCCAGACTAATCAGCCTCATTTCACCAGTTATATTCCACAGTCTCCTAACCATCTTAATGCCCTCTCGCTAAACACTTTCCAGTATGTCGATATCTCTTTGAGTAGGAGCCCAAAAAGACCATAATCTTTTTCCCATGTTTCAGGGGGCAAGGTGACAAAAAGGTAAGAAACATCTTCCAGATAGTGGTGCTGTACCAGGCACCTTGACTTCTGTGTCAGGAGTGGATTCATAGAAATGTAGAGCTCCTGATTTAAGAAAAAGCTAAAGGTAAAATTGCATTAGAATGTGCTCTCATTATTGAGGTGAGAGGGAGCAGCCCTCGAACATTATAGTTTGAGCTGCTCAAAGTCGTGCATGGTGAAAACTGCTGTAATTTTTGATCCAGTAGAATAGAACAGCAGAGTAACGGAAGTTTTAACAGCCAAATTGAGTAAGGCATTTAAATATTGCCTTAACTGGACCATTTATATATCTGACCATAGGTGGCATCAACAGAATGAAAGTTAAAACAATTCAAATGCAGAGAGATGCAGTTTCTCAGTTCAACATGAGAGGTACAGAACTGCACTGCATTTTGAACTGATCTACAGATGCCTCTTTTTTCTCATAGATAGTTCTCCATGCACTAAACAAACAGAGACCAAGACGGGTCAGAGACCAAATGATGCAAACACTTTATGAAAAATCACTCTGCTGATGAAACTTCCCAGAAGCTGGAGTTTCTGTTTCATTTGAGTGTCAGTAAATTGTTCAGTCACAAAAATGCGTGAGGTCAGTGCCTGACCATTGCTTTAAGGGAAAATCTTAAAAGAACACACGACTTGTTTTCAATTTGCATCAGTAGCCAGATTCTATTGTGTCTGCTTTGTGCTTATTTTAACCCTACTGACTACTCTGTACCTGCCAACCACTTGCAGCTAAACATGCTCCCTGTTAGAAGCTCTACACATTGGCTTCACTTCAGCAGTGTATTCCTGTGCTCGCCCTGTGTGTGCTTGTGTGGGCAGAGGGGAGGACAGGCAGTGAAAATTGGACAGTTTTAACACACCATTAGAGCATCCAAGCCTGAAGTCACAGTGTTTAACGCTTGGAATGGGACGGTCAAGCAAAATACTATTACTTTTATATGGAATCTGGGGATAAAGCCAGATCAGATAAAACAGAGAGGAAAAAAAAAAAAAAAGAAAAGGAAAAAAAACCAAAAAAAAAAAAAAACCCAAACCAAAAACAAACAAACAAAAAAAACCCACACACAAAATAAACCAACCAAAAAACACCAGCCCTGACTAATCTGACATCTATGGCAAAGCATATTGATAGCAAATGCCAAGCAGGCCAAAAATTCAAATACTGGACTGGAAATGGAGCATGCATATACTGTACACTGGTGGTGTATGCAGGCAGCTGAATAGAGGTGGTCAAATAGATATTTCAGGGATCACACCTGTAATAACCTCACGTTCACTCAAGGATGCCTGCAAGTACATTACTTCAATTCCTGTTTGAATTTTTAAAATTTTTTCTTGGATAAGGGCATTTGAAAGGAATTCCTCGTCTCCTTAATGTGGTCAACAAAACTCAAAGGACATACTTGAAAACCTAGAGAGGATATTCCAGGTTTCTTGATCAACAGTTCTCCTGCAAATGTTCTATGAAACACAGTTGCATGGCTCAGGCAATTTTGCATAAAAGGCATTATATTTGGAATAATTTCTCTGACATAGAGACTTCTGTATATACTGAATCAAATTCAGATACAATGCAAGATAATCGAAGAGTATTGCTGTATTATCTTGCAATATTATGAGACACCAACACTGCCAACGAGGCTCCAGTGGAAGACAGAGCTTTGTGATACTCAGTATGAGGCTGAAAAGAAAATCTTAGATGAGCATTTGGGGGAGAGAGCCTGGAATTCAGATGGTCTGGTCACACATGGAATGAATAAATTTGAAAGAATAAAGAAAATGGTTAAGTCAACTTCAGAGTTCAGCCTATGATAGCTCCGGTATTTTGATTAACACAGCAGTCCAAGGGCTCATCATAAGAGTAAATGTCTTAATCAGGGATAAAGCACACATTTTATTTTCTAAATGTGAAATCCCCAAAAGTACTCATATGGGTTTTATACTATTACTTGAGTGAGAAATCTGATATGGGTGCCCTTGGTTTACCTGTGATAGGTTTTAGATATGCTTGTATTTCATTGCACTTCATATACCAGCTTATTCTTTGATTTATAACCTTGTTTTATACAGAAAGTATGCCAAAAACAGATAACTAAAAGAGTGGGATGAAACTATGTTTGGAACTTTTTAATTGTAGTCCAGCAAGTATCTTCTTGGTACCAACACCTGTTAACTTGGAGGTTCCTTTAAGTGAGAGGAGATGTGTAGGCTTGAACATGCTTATTGCAAAGATATCAGCTCATCCAGCCTAGCTGCCTATCAATTTCAGATTAATTACCAGTTTGTTCTATTGTCTTGCATAGGAGCTTCTCATAGGAAACTACTCCATCTTTTCACATTTGTCATTATCACATAGACTTTCCTGCCACCCAGCACGACTTTTTTTTTCCATGATTTTGTGTTTTGCATTGTATTCCCCAAAAGTACTCACAGCTGTGCCTCTGTTTGAACCTCCTTTTGTAGTTTCTTACCACATGTCTGTTTTTTTTCAGTATTTCTATGAAGCTTGTTCTGTATCCTCTGTGACACTGGCAGTATCACCTCTGCCTGCTCCATCATCCGGAAGCTCATAGCCCTAAAGCAACCCCATACCTTCCACCTTCCAACTGAATATATGATCTCATCTATAATTATCTCATTTAATGGGCCTTCTGCCAGTTTTCAGCTGATATGGCAATTTCCAAAGGAAAGCAGTTTCAATTAACTTTTTATAGTTTTTTTACTTGCTGATCTTATTTAATTTGAAATGCAATTTTAACCAGAAAAATTGGGTCTGATTCTACTTTGATAAGACAGAAGCTTCACCTATTTCATGGATATATTATGGGTATGAACAGCAATACAAAAATACATGCATTAGGAAGATTTGCTTTGGCCTGCAGTGGGTCTGTTCTGGAGCTGTATGGAACTGGCTCTGCTCAACACAGGGCAGCCCCTGGTCTCTTCTCACACAGTCCAGCCCTGCAGCCTCTGCTCTACCAAAACCTTGCCACAGACAGCTAATACAAGCGCTGATGACACTTTGACTGTCAGTAAAACACATGAGGAATCAGGAGGATTCAGCAGGGTGATCCCAGTACTCCAGACCTTCAAAACATAATCTTCTTGGCTCAGGCTGTCAGGAAAGTCAGAACCTTTTTTTTATTTTTTCCCAGGATTCAAAAAGATTATGTTTTGTTGGGTTCTTTTTTTCTGTACACGTATTTTCACTGGAAAACCATAAAGAATGTGATGACGATACTTGTTTTCATTTGTTTATTTGCAGCATGAAGTATTGTGCGTCACTAAACGTCGCTGGCTGTGGAGCAAAGAGAAGTCTGCCATGTGCCTGGATGCAGTGATTAAGCAACACTTTCAAGAGGAAAAAAAGTTGAAGCTAGAAATGTCTGAAGGATAACAGAAAATTTGAGAGAGGACAGGGACAACAAAACTAACTGAGACACACCAGGATCTCATCAAGGGAGATATTATTGTGGCCTTTCAGTATTGATAGAGGGGCACCCTGTAAGATAGAGGGGGATAAACTTTTTAGCAGGACAAAAGGACAAGAGGTAATGGGTTTAAACTAAAAGAGAGTAGATTTAGGTTAGATACAAGGAAAAGGGTTTTATCAATAAGTGTATTGGAACTCTGGAATAGGTTTCCTAGGGAAGTGGCAGATGCCCCATCCTCGGAAACATTTAAGATCAGGCTGGGTGAGGCTCTGAGCACCCTGGTCTAGTTGAAGATGTCCCTGCTCATTTCAGGGGAGTTGGACCAGATGACCTTTAAAGATCCCTCCCAACCCAAATTGTTCTCTGGTTCTAAGAAGAAAGAATTATTTCATGCTCTGTTGTACTGGGTTTATGTGTCAAAGTTTTGAGGGGTGGCCTCTGTGAGAAGAGGCCAAGGGGCTGCCCTGTGCTTCACAGAGTTGGGTCCCTCAGCTCCTGGTGAAGTCTGTGGCACCCTGTGAAAACATGTTTTGGAAAGATAATCAATGCCAGAGGGAGAGAAAATCTCCACACTGTGCAAGCAGTGGGGATGGGGAGTAACCAAGCAGCTGGGTAGGTGCTGGGCTCCGAGTCCAGCCCAACAGATCTGTAAAACTTGAGAGGAGGTAGCACAGCTTAACACCATCTTAGCCTTTTCTGGGTGCTTGCTGTTGGCAGATCCATCTTAACACCTGAGCTCTCATCATCACTAAACCACGTGAACGACTCATGGCTGCATTTGCACATCCTGGTGAAAAGAGAATCCCTGCTGTGGATAGTTTGGACAGATTTCATAAGGCAAATGGAAGGACACAGTTTTGAAGTGTCATCTCTATTTTTAAGTTTGAATAATTGAAATTCAACTCTCTGTTATATGTGCCATTTGGTTTTAACCCTCAGAGGTAATACCTCCTGACACACACATGTTCGGAGTCTGACTTTTCTCATTTGATGATTCCCATTGCCCATACATGGAAATTTAGGACAGCTTGAGGATTTCTAGTGTATCCTGTCTGGCCTTCAGCTGCCAGGCCAGTCATGTGTCTCTGGGTCTTGTATGTACTTGATGCTGTGCAGGTACCTCATTAAATCTAGGACATTGCAAATGGCACCAGGCATACGTATTAAGGAACCAAGATAAGTTTGGAGTGTCCTTTTTAGGATGGTTCTTTAAATTACGCAAGTTCGCTGCTGAAAGTAGAAGAAAACATTGGAAACAAAATAAACAGCAACAATGCAATAATGCAGTAGTTCCCAAAACACATTTTATGTCTTGTTGTGTAAAAAAAATCGCATAATACTTATGGGGCCTTGAGTATTCGCCCGAAAGTTAAAAAATCAGGTGCAGTCCATGTGACCCAAGGTGGATAAGTGCAGTACACAAGTTTACACTTGGACCACTGCTATCTGTGTTATCAAATATGTGCAAATATATATTATCCTAAAATATTACTTTTATTCTTCCTAAATACACATTAAATGAGCCTGAAAGCAACTATTGCACAGTCAAAAGATCAACTACAGAGGGAGTCAAAGGGGACAATCCATTGCCAGCGTGTAAAGTCAGGTGTGGTGAATGGTGTATCTAAAGCCTCTGTAAAATTTAAGCTCTCTGTCTTAAGAATTTATGCAGATCCAAGTTCCCACAACTGATTTATTCTAAGAAGGAGCGAAAAGCTCACTGACTACGGTTTGTTGCTCTCTTGTTTGCTCTGTAATTTTCAAAAATGAGAAACAAAATGAAAAAAACAGAACTTGTCTAGCAGTACTTCATGATCTAATTGAAAGTGTTCAGGGAAGGAATATGATAAATCTAGAGAAGCCAACAGCCAAGGTAAGGGCCCAAGATAAGACTGAAATACTGAAATTTGAGTCGTTGATACTGAGCTCTGAAAGATGCCAAACACACTTCCTACAGAAAACACCAAGGGATAAGAAGTTACTCAAGATTTTATATTAAAGTTCCAAAAGGTGTCATTTCACTAGTACTGGAACATTTTTCATTGACAAGTTGGTGAGAAAAACACTGGCTTCTTTTTCTTTACTCTGCACTGCCTATGAATGTATTACATTGACCTTTAGGAAAAATAAAGCTATATGCTTGGGATTTTTTGCTCACTATTTTGTTCAGACCTACACAGAAAAAAAAAATCAAAACCCTACCAATACCATTATATTAAAACAGTTTAGAAATACTTAGAACAAGGGATCTGAATATTATGACAACAATGGATATTTTCTGTATGCATAAAATATTTTTTAAAAATCTGAATATTGTCTTTGTCTTCAGGCTGATTAGACTTTAGGTTCATTAAAAAAATAGACAGATGCCATATTCACGATTATTAGTTCTGAATGCAGCAAGCATTTCCTTCTGTGCCTATGAGGTACATTGTGGAAAACACAGTTTGATTTGATGAGGAAACTTTTCATTGCTCATTCAACCCTTAGGACAATTTCAGCTTCTCCACTGCAGTCACTGGCACCTTAAAGGTTTTATTAAAAAATTTACTGCTTATAGATGTTTCATCAGACTTGATCAAAATAAACCTAATTCATGCTCACATTAGCTTTATTCTGTGCCTGTATTTTGGTGCAATGCCTTATATCTGCCCCAGAATTTTCTACCTATCAGTATGTAAGCTTGGGAATAAGGAATGCACTGTTTGCAGCAATTTTACATTCAAGAACCTCGCCAGCCATTCAAGTGACATATGCCAATTAATTTATTTTTTTAGATTGCTTAATATGAAAATAATTAATAGTGTATATAGTATTTGGACTGCAACTGGTTATCTACCAGAAGGATTTCTGAGTTAAATTTTGCAACCTACTTTTTCTCACCACATGGTTCGTTTAATCATAAACCTTGTATGATTTTCTGATTCTAGACACAATACAGCAAAATATGCGAGAACAGATTTAACTGTAAGTATGCAAATGTTTCCACAGACTCCAAGTTAAGCATATATTTAAGTGGTCTGCTATCTCAGAGCCTAAGTAAATCTTGATTCTTGATCTAAAATTTGCTTTTCATAAACATCTGTGAGCTTCAATTCATACAATTGTTAAAGAATCAAAAGTTCAGCTACAAAAGTTACCAACAAAAGGTAATTCACCATTGTTTGAAATTCACCAATATGTTTGCTAGTCATTTTTTCAGTATTTGCCTATGTCTGTTCAAATGTCTGAGTTTTGGCTTTTCATCTCTTTCAGGAATANATGCCTTCATGTAGGCTGTGGAAAGCTTAAATGACTTAAACCTCCTTCCAGGAGTCTCTGTTTTTCAAAGAGCTCGTTCAGATGTAGCTTATATTTCAGGTATGTTGTTAGCAAAGATGCCTTTATTCATATAAACGCCACTGCTTTACTAGACCTGGGAAATCTCTGGGTGTTTATATTTCTTTTAACATGAGTAGCTAGAGGCTTTCCATCCCAACATTACCTAATGAGCTGCTCTGTTTCTTACTTGTTACTGTGTCCTTACTGAAATACAAGCGCCTTCACCATTAATTGGGGAGAAATGGCATGTGCGTAGAAGCTTACATCACAATCACAAAGCTTAATTTTTTATGTTTCTAAAATAGCTACTCATCCCTGACTTCAGATGAAAATACTAGCATTAAAGGATTTTAGCCTTCAAAGGCAGTATAATTTAATCTAAATATTCTACCGACACATAATGAAGCTGCTGTAAATACTCATCGGTGATTGCCCCATCTTTTCATTTTCAGTGCTATGTTTGAGGGTAGATAAAATGACCTCTTACCTGAAAGACAAATTAAATGCAACAGGAAAACAAATTAGCAAATTGAAACATTTATTAATGAATGGGAAAAATCTTCACTTTTAAAATACACAAACTAGCATAAATTACATATCTAAGTCTCTTCGTGTTTGACTGGAGAACTAATAAACAGAGAAGATCAGCCTGAAGTATTTCAAGTTACTGTATGAACAGGTTAACACCAGTACTGCCTATTCACAATTAACCTGTGCTGTGGTAATTTAAGTTTGCTGCTTCTTCTCTTAATTTACAATGCAAAGTTTCACCATCCAAGCATGCTGTTAATAAAATAAATATTGAGTACTCCTAGAAAGCTCTTATAGGGGTTGCCAGCTACACAAAACCTGTGAGCCTTTATAAATGTCCATCATAAAAAATGCAAGTGTTCTAATTATGTTATGCAGAAAGGCAAGAAAAGAGGGATATCTTTATTTTTCTTAAAACATTCATTGATTTATATACTTCATTCTTAAACTTTCTCAGTCCTGTTTTCTGACTGCTGTATTATTTTTTCACTAATATGACCGGGAGACCACAGTATCCAAGATGAGGGAAATCATGATTTATACAACATCATGAAATCACCTTCAGGACTGTTTTATATCCTATGCCCTACCATAGCACAACATGCAATATTTTGCTTTGTATACCCCTCCTCTCAACAGAAGGTCTCCCCACACGGTCTGCAGGACTTTGCTTGCAGAGCTTTCCCCTCCTGCTCTCATTTCAGCAGTTTCAGCCACTTGCTGGTCTCATGTCTCTTTAGTTGTTTGTCTTCATTAAACAGTGAGAGGAGAGAGATGGAGAAAAAGTCCAGCAGCAGCCTCAGATACAGCTGGTCCACCACCTCTTGTCTCCTCTACACTGTGCTTGGCCAATCCACTCACCTCACCCTCGGTTTGTCCCACAACTCCCTGCAGTAGCTCAGCTCCAGTGACAAGGGGAGGTCCAAGGCAACAACAAGATGTTGAGCAGGGAGAGGAGGATAAAAACTTCTGGCTTTGAAATAGGAGGTGGAGAGAAGTATAGGGAGAGAGTAACGGGGGTTTTGTAAGGTGATGGAAGTCTGATGGGCACATGAAGAAACAACGGTAATAAGATTGTTCCAGGATTCAATGTGAATCACAGAGCTACAGGAATGACAGAGGGTTTATTTGTTTGGGGAGTTAGAGTTTATTTTTAACTCTTAATTACTTCAAGTTATTCTCTTTTTTTCAATTGGATTTGAAATTTAATTTACATTTGTAATACCTAAACAAACACTCCTGAACATTGAATTCTTCATTTCTCTCCAGTGAAATAATTGCATCACATTGAAGTGTTATCATTTTGCACAGTTTATCTCTTCACTGGCTCATTAATAACTGATATATCAAACTATGCAGAACATGGTGGGTTTCATCAGGTACCTCTATATTCAAAGGTGAGGTTGAAGCTTAACTTATCAAATCTTTTGCCTGCCTAAAAATGCAAGATGAAGTCCAAACCAGTCCTCAAGGCTCCCCTGAGAGAGTGGATCACCACGAAGCACTTCCACAAGGTGAGACATCTCATCCAGGATAAGATTATTCAACCCTTGTTTTCTGTCTCTTAAGCAGTTTCTGGCACGTAAGTGCAATTCACCTCTAATGTATTAGGGCTACTTCATTTCCTTGAAAGCCTCCTTCAAGGGGTTTCATAAAAGGCTTCTTGAAATTCCAAATTAGTTATAATAACTGCCTTCATGTGTCTACAGTTCAGCTCAAACACTTGGAAGCCAGAGATGTGTGATTTTCTTTTATGGCAGCCGTATTTCTTCAGCTTTATCTTTTTATTCCAATCCATGGGTTCTGTAAACAAAATAAATCTTCATTTATAATTCAAATTTTCTTTTCATACTGAAGCAAGTCTGAAACTTACAATTTCTAACACTTTTTTAAAAGATGCTTATACTTTCTCCATCAAACTCCTCAGCTGGCGTTGATTAATTTAATGAGGGATTATGTCTATTTTGACAGCATTTTCTTTAAATTCCTTCAGCATGTCATCCAGTCTTGATACCTTGTCACCCTCCAGCCCCTCTCCAGAACTTTAACCACTGCAACCACTTCCTTTTATTGACTCCAAAGGTTATTTTAGGATACGTATTTTTCCATCATGCTTAGTGAGAAAGACAGTCTGAAAGAAATGTAATTATTTCTTGACACTGCTCCCAACTTTAAGCACATTAATTTATGATAGCGAGTATTACAGCAGAGTGCAGGTTGAGGAGGAGGAAAGGAAGCAGGAATCCAGATCCATTCCTCCTGAGTATCTGAAGATACACTGGAGCTTCACTGCCAGCAGGTTGAGGGACATGATCCTGCACCTCTGCTCCACCCTGGTGAAGCCACATCTGGAGTGCTGTGTCCAGTTCTGGGCTCTGTACAAGACAAGGAGCTACTGCAGAGTGCTCAGCAGAGGAAAACAAAGATGACCAAGGGAGAGAGGCATCTCTCTCACGAGGTGTGAGACACTGGATTCCAGTCTCATGGAAGATTATTCTGTGACTGGCTCAGAACCAACTCAAGCATGTGCGTGGGGAAGGGCTCACAAAGCCCACATGGCAGCCTCTTGGGGCAGCCTCAAGGGGCAGCCCCGTAGCAGATGTCAGTCAAAAGGGCAGCCTGGGAACCCCCACACCTCACCCCCTGGAACCCCCAGCCCCACCTCTGATGGGCTACACCACCCCTCACTCGGGCATGGAGGCACAGTGGTCAGTGGGCCTGGGATGGGGGTCACAGGGGTCAAAGCACATAAATACAGGAGCACATGGTCTCTCTTTCCTGGGACTTGCCTATATCACAGGAAGCTGGACTTCACAAGGCTCTTTGGTGGTGGCTATTTTTTCTCTTATTCTTCTCTTAATCTTTTTTTTAATCCTCTTTTTCTTTACTCCTGTTTTTTCTCTTAATATTTTTCTTTCTTTTCTGTTTTAATCTCTTTTCTTACTTAATATTTTGGGTAACTTAAAACCGGTGGGTTGGATTTTGCTAAGTTCTGTGGGTTAGCATGTGCTCTGTCAGTGCTTTGTGGAATGCTTTACTTTGGTTGTATGTTACCCTTTTAGCCAAACTTTTGCCAAGATCCTTATTTTCTCCCATATTTCATCAGTGAAAGTATCTCCTGAGGAAAGGTGTGCGGCATTCTCCTTATGCAACCTCAAGGTATTAAAGAACCAAAGGCTCTGCAAAAGTTCAGAGGTCAAAATTTTAAAGCCTTGTATAATTTTGAAAGTAAAATGCCTGGGTGACCTTGTGCCTCCAGGACTCGGGGTCTTACAAGGGGGAAGGCTGAGAGACATGGGCCTGTTCAGCCTTGAGAAGAGATGACTGAGAGAGGACCTCATCAGTGTACACAAGCATCAGAAGGCAGGATGCCAAAAGAATGGAGGCAGGCTGTCCTCAGTGGTGCTAAGCAATAGGACATAGTGGTTCAAAAGTAGAACAATTGTTTTGTGGAATTTCTGTTTTTTTCAGTTCAAAGTGCATGGAATAACACGCAGTCTCTCCAGCAGAGCAAGACAGGCATTGTGTAGCCTGTGATGCAGCACAGGGGCATTTTCACAGAATAACGGAATCACAGAATTGTTTGAGTTGGAAGGGACCTTAAAGATCATCTCATTCCAACCCCCCTGCTGTTGAACACTTCCAGGATGGGGCGTCCACAACCTCACTGGGCAACCTGTTCCAGTGCCTCATCATCCTCACAGTAAAGAATTTCTTCCCAATACCTGATCTAAGCCTACCGTCTGCAGTTTAAAGCCATTTCCTCTTTGTTCTATCACTACAGGCCCTTATCAAAAATTCCTCTCCAACTTTCTTGTAGAACCCCTTTAGGGACTGGGAGGTTACTATAAGGTCTCCAGCAAAGGCTGTAGGGACAGAGCTGAAAGGCTCTGCATGGTGCAAAGTGCCAAAACTGGATGCTCAGAACATTTCAATAGCTGTTATTTATGAAGTGCAACGGTGTACCAGGATCTGGCAAACAAGGGCAGCCTAAGAGTACACTCAGTGTGCTAATATCTGGTCGAGATAAAGAATTATAAAAATATTATTATAAGAATTATAAAATACTGGGGAGTTTTTGTGGGGTTTTTACAGATATTGATGGGGAATATGGGGTTTTTTTCTCCATGTCATTGCCACACATCATGAATTTAATTCAAGACTATGCAAGTACAATCTCCCATGTTGTCATTTATTGTCATTTTCCCTGATGTATTCCTAATTCACATTTCCACTGTTCCTTTGTCATTCTTCATTGTATTTTTCTTTCATTTTATCAGGAAAAAAATCTTGGATTTCAAAAGGGGGAGGAGTTTTGTACTTTAAATAGAAATAAACAGTTCAATTGGAATGTCTCCAATTCAGGACTTATAAGTAACGGAACCATGTATGCATTTGGTATTCTCGTGGATAAAAGCAAAATACTGCAAAGGGATTTCCCTCACATTTTTCTAACATGTGCTCAATTATCCTCATTGATTTAGAGATAAATGTCCAAGAGAAACATCTCTCATTTTATTCAAGAGTTAAACTGTCAGTCTAAAATACAATCTCTCCACAGTTAGACTAAATTAAAAGATACTACAGCAATCCCAGGAACTTAAGTGGATTTGAAACAAAAAGAAAATACAGCATAAGTTAAGTTTCATAAAGCTTCATCAGCTCTCAGGGTTTTTTCTTTCCCCTCCTTCTCCTTTTTTAATCCATACAATAAAGGAGATCCTCTAACTTGTGAAAGAGATTTATCACAAATGACAAAACTGTGAAAGACGATCATAATTTCTGACACTTCATTCCCATTCTTTCCTCTTAGACCCAGCATAAAATTTCCAGACAAGTTTTGTAATGACCTAGCAGGTGCTGGTTGTGCAGCTCCAGGTAGTGTCACAATTCAGACTCAAAACCAACTCATAGCTTTCCACCAAGAGTTATAACATTACTTGGGTGACTGGCTGTGATTTGCAGTGTGCCATTGCTGTATGTGTTTTTACAATAATGTTTCATAAATACACTGCTGCCTCAGCATCTGATAACTGAGCCATTCCCCACAGATGCATTATGGAAAACACTTCATGTTTAAATTATTGTGAGATATTGTCCCTTCTTATCTCCCACATACATTATCCCCACAAATACTATAAATGCTGTAGCAAAAGGTTTATCTGTTCTAATTAGCGTGTATGAAGGAATGAAAACCTGCATAATTGCATTTTGTTCCTCCTGAGCATTTAATTCTCTATGTGTCCACTGAAAAGGAAAAAAAAAATTATTCAGCCTGGAAATTATCAGAATGGTGATCAATTAACAATTTTAAAGATTAAAAGTAGCTGATTAGCTGAGCTAATATTTAGGAGGATACAGAACCTTATATCTGCAGCTTGTGGATTCAAAACCAGTTTGTTAGTGGAATCTGAAAGGTTTATCAGAACCACAGCTTTCAATACCAAAAAAAACACCTTTTGATCAAATGTCCTGACTTTACATAAAAATTAGCTCTTTATCCTCGCACTACAAGCATCTTTGTTTGATCAAATTGTGTGCCCGAAAAATGCATGAAAACAGTGAATGGATCAGAGAACCCATCCCTGCCAAAAATTTATTTCAGTCAAAACCAGCTACGTCTTTTTTTTCAAGAATCATTGGATCTGTAATATCAGGCATTCTCTTTGCATTGCTGGGTTTGTGCAGTATCGTCCACTTCATGAACTACACCAGCTGCTTTTTCACCTCATTTTTCCATGTCTATTCTATCTTAGGTTTTCAATATTCCTTTATAAGCAGACACGTCTGCTGCACACAGTGCTCTTTCTAGTGCAAGTCTCGCTCACCACTCCCAATCTTGTTTCTCTATTTATGCTCAAGGGGTCATACCACTCCTTTTGACAACAGAATGCTGTTCAGTCTTGTGCTGACTACTTTGCTCCCTGGTTTTCTTTTCAGTATGCTATTTTTGCATGACGTGAGTTAGTTATGGTTGATATGCTAAGGATGAGGTCTAACCTATCCAAGAACGTGACACCTGCCAAGTACAACGCATTTCCTGAGCTTTCTAATCCTGAGGTCACTAAAATGACCAGAGACCTCCCTGCCTGGCTTGGAAGGTAATGAGATTTTTTCGTCCACTCATGGCCAGAAGTGCTTGTCCATTGGAGATGAATATGGCCCCACCTATCTCAGAGCTAATTTAGGTAGGTGGTGGAAGTTTAGAAACAGATACAAGCATTCATTGTTCCAATACAGCATATTCACAGCAATGTGTAGCAATCTGCTAATTTTTAATATATCATTTTGCCTGAACAGCTGTTCTCCATACCATAATTTGGCAATTTATTATCCTCCACCTTAAATACAAAATAAAAATAGGAGTTGATAATAAACCATACTTTTCCAGTATTGCTGATTGATATGATAGAGGCCTATATTTATCACTTGTATTGCACTAATACAAAACCATGGGGCCTGGAATTGAGGCCCTTCTGTGCTGGACGCCTGCCACATATTTAATCAAAAAATGTAATTCCCTGCCCCAGAGAGACTACTTTTTAAACATAGAGTTGGATAGAACAGGTGGAAAAAACCAAAAGTAGACAAGGCAATAGTGAAACAATCATTTTTCATCTGACAAAATTGGAACTGTTATACTACACAGCAATTTAAATCTGTTTTCCCGTGCACAAAAGGCAATCTTTTTTCTAGTTTCAATAACTATCTCTTTTCCCATTAGTTAAAAATATTTATATCATTCTTATTTCATTGGAATTAATAATTTTTAAACCACTTTCACTGAAGTAAGTACAAAAGGATGTTGAGCTTCTTTGTTTAAATATGAAATATAGCAATAATCATTCTTTGGTATTATTCTAATTAGGTAGATCTCCTCATGGAGGATAACAAATGCATACTAACTCAGGACAATTAGAAAGATGCTAATAAATGCAACATCATGGTTCCTTGCAGAATGCAAAACCAGCACCAATATGTAACCCAGTTGTTTGCAAAGAAAATTACCACATTTTAGGAGCTAGAACCTAAAGTTCTCATTGGGATGATTTCAGGAGACAAGGACTCATTATGCTTGTCACTCAGAATTCATACAGTTACATTTTTGTCCCTTTGGTTGATGCTAGACTGCAGCGAAAAAGAAAGCTATCACAATAAAAACAAAATAATAAAAAAGCTGTTGAATCAGAAAATTTGAAAATGTTGGTACTTATTCATAGCTAGCAAAACAGAACAAAAATCCTCAAACTGCCACAGAATTACAATATCTTCTCTTTGTAATGTATCTGACACGAAGTGTAAGATAAACTACTAAAAAGTCTGGAAATGAGAAAGAAAAACACACGTCAGTGGATGGGAGAGTGAACTGTTTCATTCTTTTCATTTGTTTTTTCCTGAGATCAACTTTGCTGCAAACAAGCTGTAATGTCCCTTCTGTACCTGCTTTGACACACTGTCCTCAGCTCAGCAGGGAGCTCCCAAAAGGTTTGCCCTGTCCTCTGCAAACATATAAACTTCCACTATACAGCCCACAGAATCCAGCAGAAATGTTCCTCCAGGCCTCAGTATTCTTTGGATCAGACCATAAGAAATAATCCAACTAAAGCTACCTTTTAAAATATGAGAAGTTAAATTATTCTGTTTGTGTGTGATTCCAAAGAAGCCCTATCCCACCAAAAAAAGCCTTCTAAATTCAGCATGAATCCCTTTCTCGTTTGTCATATCCACAGAGCAAGGACAACAATTCTGCTGGATTTCAAAATTAAGCCTTTGGGACCAAACACTGCTGTCTTTCTCCATGAGAAGTCCCTATGGTTTTCAGTCCATCATCATGTCCAATACCCAAGACAAGCAATTAAGAACACGAAACAGTTTAAAACTAAGGCACAAGTTATAAAACTGCAGTATACCTTTGAGATCCAGGCAAAATATTTGCTATTGTAACTTTCCCATCTTTCCAAAATATTTGTTATCTCAGAGGCAGCATTTTTCAAATCCACTCTCAATGGCATCCATAAGGTAGTCCCACAGGTGTCAAGCTGGCACCTCAATAACAAATGCAGTAATACTCTGGGAATCCAGAATAGGAATATAATAAACATGTGGTCCCAGAACACAACAAAACCAAGAAGAGCTCCAGGTTGTGCTAAGAAATATGTATATATGTTACAAATATGAGGCCTGATGCCCTTGTCTTCCCTCAGATTTAAAAATAAATTTCTGAGATTTTTCATGTAAGACAAAACATTTCCTAATCACAGTGGTATTTTTTGATTCCAAAGATAATTTAATCCTTATTTTTCACTATCATCTTGTAAATAACAGAGTTCTTGATTTAACAGTTCTTTCTAATACTAAGGACTTGCCTACCAAAAGAATTCCAGTTTTTTTCACTCAGAGTGCTTATGGATATATGGATTTGGTAATTTAAGGTTTCTAGGACTGGGGCCCATTTTAAATGAAATTGATCCAGGAGAAAATTCCAACTAACCTAATAATGGGAGGGAAACTCTGAATCATAGAGAGGGTAGGTTAGGAGGAGGTAGGAGGTGAGGCAGCCTTGATTTTGCGTGCAGCATATCATCAGAGGTGTCCAAAGCAATCACTGCTATTTTTTGGTTAAAAGCAGCAGTAAAACCCTGCTTTCAGAAATGCCCCATGCAAATTTAAGGACGTGACTTACCTGTTTACTTGCATCACTGGCTAAAGAGCAGTTTTCCCTGCAGGCTATAAAGCCATACATTTGTGTCCTGCTTAAAGCTCCATCACTTTAAGGTGGGATTGACAGTTCAGCATGGATGAAGGTGTCCTTGACTGTCAGAGCAACATGGTCTTCCTCCTCTTGTGTCTCATCTGTGGGAAAAGGAAGAGATACACACAGAAATTAAAGGCACTGTGGAAATTTCCAAAGAAAAAGAGTTCTGGAGTGGCCTCTGTTGTATGCCCTCTCCTTCATTTTGCACCAGCACCGATCAATGGTCTCATTGCCTGCTGTAATTCCCTGCAGTCATTACTTTACAGGTGAGTAATTTATGGCTTTGTAAAGGGCTCTGGGATGTTTGATTATGTCAAAGGTGTTATTGAAGTTCAGATTGTAGTTGTATCCTAAATAGGACGAGATTACCGCTGGGATTTATATCATTACTTTCACTAATTATTTACAACATGGTGCCAATCACACTGTAGGTGCACTTGCAGCAAAAGAAGAGACGGGTTTGTGTAGGTGAACACAAACCCTATCAGACAGTAAGCAATTCAAAACAGTGCATGGCATTGACCTCCAGTGGCAGAAGCAATGAGAGGCAGGATAAGGAAATCCAACATCAAAGACATTAAAGCGAGCTCTCAACGGGAAGTGTTAACTGTGTGGGAATTCCTCAGTTCTCACCTGACCCAAGCTCCCTGTCCCATGGCAGTGTGGGGGAAGGGACAGACTATTACAGAGCCACAGTATCGAAGGGTGACTGGAGAAAAACTTAAGAACCGCTCTGTCACTTTTTGCCTATGGGAACAAGTACAGCAACTGTGGGTGGAAGTCTCCTGTTTAAGAAGGGCAGATCTTCCAGTGCCTCCCAGCTAAAGAGGCAAGAAAAAAGAGAATGAGACATGATTATTCTCCGCAGGACTCAAGTTCTTATCCCTGCAGAGTCTTCAGTCAGAGTAGGAAAGCTCATAGCACACGGTAATGCTTTTCCAGTGTGTCTGTAAGCGGGCTGGGTCCCTGGGGATTACAAGCGTAACTACATCCTTCGATCCAGCCCCAATGACAGAGACAGGGGAAAGCAGTAAAATTTTCTTTTTAGTGGCAGATACTACAATGATGTAAGAACTCCTTTCCCTCAGAGAGCTCACATTAGCATTTTCTCTCAGCCCTGAGAGTAAATCATGCCATTTGGTCACAGTCTATAGCAAGACTCCAACATTCCCCTTTTGAGCTCTCACACCCTCACCTTCACCTTTCCTGTCTGATGAGAGGATCCCAACTTTGTTCAGCGAGCCACAAACTCCACTTCACTATTTTCAGTGGATGTTCCTGTCTCCTACTAGGCCTACAAAATTCCACTTCCATGGAATGCTTCTTTTTCTCTATCCGTAGGAGGGAATAGTACAAATAAGTATTCAGAGGGACCCTCAGCAATAGCGCCATCACTGGGGACAGATTCACAAAGTGACTTAAACATCATCATACCAACTCTGTGGTATTTAATAGTCAGGCACTGTGCTCCAAGACTCGACAGAGCTTAAGAGATATCTTAATCTTCCCTTTCATTATTTAACAAATAATCATTTTATATTTGGTAGCTCATGACTTGCTGAAAACAAATCCCTCCAGAGTGGGTCAGGGGGAGAGGAATTCTACTGTGTTTATTCTACGTATTGCCTAGCCTCTGCTTTCAATTGTGAGAACATGTTTTGAGGGATTAGTTATTGGATTTGGAAGAATTATTTGTTTCCACTTTCTGACTGAAGAAAAGGAAAATCTTCTAGGCTACTGAAAATTAAAGGGTGATGTTGAATGCATAAGGCAGGGCTTCTGTGTCAATTATAGAGGGCATGGGAGATTACATTAAAGACTCAGTGAAGAATCAGATGGGAAGAAATGGAATGAAACACATTAAATTTTTGTTACTATTTATTAAATCTTACTTTTTTAACAGCTCACGTCCTCCTGGACATGGGGGACAAGATAACCTTATTTCTGTCCAAGAGTAAGGGAACTATACTTGAGGAGACTGTGGAGTTTCAGACTGGAATGTGAAACGCCTAGACAATGTCCTTGGAGGATCAAGGATCCACAAACAAAGAGTGAAAAACCAAACTTGACACGTGTGATGAATGTGTTTTTAAGACATGCTACAGGCCAGCATCAATGAAATGCAGAGGCAAAGGAAAGCCTTCTGTTGTTTTTCCAGGAAAGACAACACATTGACCAGTTATGGTTCTCTTGGCCATCAGATCTGAGTACCGATTATTATCTGACTAATAAACATCAGCTTATTTGGGAAAGACTATGTCCATTTCTGGAAATTATAACTGGATGCACTAACAAACCAGAGATATTCCTTCCAGAGCGTAGCCAAGTGAAAGTCATACACAAAATAAGACAAGAACAAGGGATACAGAGCAGCAACATCTTTTCTGATGGAACAAATCCTCACTTGTCAGATTCTGAACCAATGGCTGGGTCCACTTGCAAAAGAATCTTATGATAAGAAAGGTATCTATATCATAGGACCATAGAATAACCTAGGTTGGAAGGGACCCTCAAGAATCATTGAGTCCAACACTTAGCCCTTGCACAGGGCAGTTCCAAGAATCATACCATGTGCCTGAGAGATAGAGTGCAGGAAAACAATTTTGGTAAATTGGTGGACATTATTCAAAATAAACAGTGATTTTTAAAATTGCACTTCATTATTAAACCTTACAAATTCCATGTGTCTATTTTTTTCCAAGACCATTTGCCCCAAATGGATCAAGGTTTCTGAGAATCAACCATCTCAAAATCATTATGCTTGAATGACTTCAACATTCAGAGATCCAAAAGTCATCCCAGAGGCCTCAGGAAGTAAAACTGATAGAATATGTAGAAGAAAATTTCCCAGGAGGTCTGGCTACAGAGGCAACAGAGAAGGAAAACCCAAGAAAGTCAGAATTGCTCTGGGAGATAAACACAACAACCTGTGGAACTATTAGCACCAAAGTTGTGTACCTGGTGTAGAACTGGCAGGATCCTTAGTTAACCAATCAAAAAGAAATCAAAATTGAGCAACTTTAAAAAGAAATCCTTGTTAGTAAGATGGTCATGACTGTTGCTGTATTTCCTCCTTTTTCATTCAATTGAACATAAATAACAGCAAATTACCACGATCTATGAGAGAATCAAATATCAGAGATTCATTGCTCCCTTCATTAGCTATGGGTTGGGTCTACACAGTATTTTCCTGGCAGGAGCCAGACCTATAAGTGTTTTCTAGCTGGCCATAAGGTGCTTGTACAGATTTGGCAGAGGCAGGGAGGAATGGGCTGGGGGGGCAAAGAAACAGGACTGCTGTTTAGATACCATTACTTATGGGACAGGGACACAACTGGAAACATCATATCCCTCTCAAATTCTGAAAGCAACAGGCTGAAAGGATCTCTGTAGTTCCAGTGATTCACCTGAGCATCATTTGCTGCCCTTCTTAAGCCAGATGGACAGCCCAGACAAGTTGCAACAGCAAATACGGTGAAAGCACTGATGTATTCCAACCAGACTCTCAGAACTGTGCTTATAAAGGACCAATGTTTCATAGTCAAAAAACTGTTTCTATGACAGCTTTTGGAAGGCTCAGTAACAGCTAGGGAAGAGGTGGAGGTGGCTGTCATTCATTGTTATGATTCAGAGTCACAGAACCTTGAATGATTATGGATTAGCAGAGAAAAATTACTGACGGGTATATTTTCACCCAGCCTCCCTAAACTCCTCTCCTGAAGAAGCAAAAAGAAAGCCTGATTTGTGATGGGTGACTTTAACTTAAGGGGTGTTTTCTAGACAACTGGTTCTGTTTGTTACTAAAATCAAAAGGTGGGAGTTATACACCGTAACACAGATATCTAAAACTCAGTGGCATTATGTCTAACCTAGGGACCTCAGGGGAGAAATAAGCTGTTCCATTAGGCACTTCATCCCATCCTAAAAGAGATGTTTAAGATAAATCAATTGAATCACCCCCTAGAAGTACTTATTTCTGTCTGTAAAAAAAATTTCAGAGTGGTTTGCTGAAATTTAGGTGTTTAATGCTCATAAATCTCAAAGGAGAGAGGAACCCCATTCCTGGGTCTTTAAAATAATTCCACCAGTCAAGACAGTTTCTTACAAGAATGTCAGTGTTTTAAAATGAGATTTGAGAGAACAATAGATTATATGTAACATGGGTAAACAGGAAATTAATGAATGGTGAACAACTTAAAATATAGGTGACTCCTGAGAAAGGTAGTTGAATGGATTTAATGTTAGCCACAACTAGGGATTTGGGAAATGAGAATTAGTGTTCATATGTATTAGGAAGAAGGGTGTTAGGTCCAAACTTTTTGAAAGGACTGAAGAATGCTTGTAGTTTAATTTTAATTTTTAGCAGATTTTAGAAATCTGGGGTACTTAAATGTCTTGTAAAACTGCCAAAATAATTCCAGTGTTTAATAAGGCTAAAAATGATGACCTAGGAACCATTGAACAATTTCTCCAATGTGCATTCCAGAAAAAAATAATGGAACAGTTAAATGAGGATTCTATCAACAAATAGTGGGTAAACATACAATTTATGTCAGTCAACACAATTTTGTAGAAAGTAAATCTTGTCAAAACAAATGTATTGTTTTTATGACAATTATAGGCCCTACTGATAAAGGTGAATGTGTTGGCACAGCATTCTTCATTTTTAAAAAGGCATTTGACTTAGTGCCACAAAACACTTTGGTTTAAAAACAAACTTGAATTGTGCAGAATTAACAGATTGTACATTAGATACAATTAAAATATCGCACAGTATTCAGAAAGTAGTAATTAGGAAGTCAGTGAGCACAGGTGCTTCTACAAAGTTCCCCCAAATAGCCATTGCTCCGTATATATAAAGAGCAATGAACTAGAAAGAGCATATGAGCAAAGCATAACAGGGTAGTAAGTAACAAAGATGAGGCCCTGCAGCAGAACTAACTGGAATGTCTGCTAAAACAGTTAAATTCCAGCAAAATTAGTTTACGGACACTCAAATGCAGAACAATGCATCTGGGGAGCAGGAATACAAATTATAGGTCCAGGGAGACTAGTTTTTGGACAGCAGTAACTCAGAAAAGGACTTGAGATTCATTGTAGATAATCATCCCCAAATAAGCTCTCAAAGTAGTGCTTTGGCTAAATGGCTAATATGACCCTGGGCTATATGAAAGGTCATCATCAAGTAGTTACTGCTGTTCTAAAATTGCCACTACAATAAGAAACCTGTGTCTGAACTCAGATCTTCCAGAAGAACAGGAAAATCACAGAGAGAGCTTAAAAACCCAAATAAACGAGCACAGGCCAGAGACTCAAAAACAAGTACAAATATGTGAGGCTTAAAGAGCTTAACTTAATTTACCAGAGAAGGCTGGAAGTTGACTTGCCCTGTGTTTATAGATCCTTGCATATGAAAACCCATTCAGGAGTATGATTTTCAAACCTGCTGACAAAATCATAATTAGACATAATGACTGGAAGCTAGAGTTAGAAAATTTAACCTTGAAAAAAGACACAACATAGAAAATGAAATTTTATGAGGAGAGATGCCAGCTCACAATTAGTCTGGATTTTTACGGTGGGTTTAGACAGCTTTCTGAGAGCTATCTTTCTGAAAGACGTTCTATAATTCTGCTTTTCAGAGAAATTACATCTCTGGTCTGAGGAAGGATTTAGATGAGACAGACCACCCTTCTGGCCTTGAAATCTGTCAAATCATTAATACCATCTTCTCTACAATCAATATTTATGTGCTATAGGATAACCAGAATTACCTACATTAGTCAGCATAATCACTACCTGGGTAGATATGCACGTAGACCATGACTGTACTCAAATATCATACCTCAGAGTTTCAGCCAGTTGTCCAATGGGATCCAGAAACATTTATTTAAATAATGCCACACTGGTTAGATGTAATCTATTTGCCCTGGGTGGAAGGGGAAGTTTGATTTTGTGTCTGTGTGTTTACCAACAAAACTGTTACCTTTCTTTGTACAATTTGACAGATTACAAGTCACTTATTTTCTTTACTCTTCTACTTATCTTCTAGGGCATTCAGCTCTTTCAGAAAGTCATAGTTCTTTTCAAAGAGTAGGTAAACACCTACGTGCTTAAATTTATTTTTAATGGGTACAGCTATGCCAAAGCATCCTTCTCTCACTTGTGGCATCATCATCTGCATTTATTACTCCAGAACAGTGAACACACAGATGTTGTGTTGCAACTCTTAGGGTTTAGTCCATCCCCAAGTAGAAATAAAAGTATTTCTTTAAATAAAGCTTATTTTTCTGAAATTCTGGAAATTAACATTTACTGTAAGGTCTCAGAATAGGGATTTTTATCTTTGTATCCATCACCTCTATAGCAGACATCCAGGCTGAACTGGACTCCAGCAGGCATCTTTGCTGTTTGCAGGCTGTGCTTACATGGATACCTGTGCAGAACCATTGTTTTCCATGTGCTAGCACAGGTGCCTTGTGGTTGGAAAACCATTTGCATTAGCAGAAAAGAGATGCCACCCGTCACCTCTCAGTTGGCTCTGCAGGATGAATAGGCAACACAACTATTTTTTTGAATGCTGTAGTAGCAGACATGACTCTGGATACACACAGCAGGAGGAAACACTGGGTAGGAAGGTGTCGTTTTCGGGCACTCTACAGTGAAATGCCATCTGTCACAACATATGCAAGTGCAGTTACACATCCAGTTACAGAAGGTGAGAAGGGTAATTTTTGACCTGAGAAGTATGGGTTCTGCCTGCTCCCCTCCTTTCACCAAGCCTCAGCCACTAGCACCACAGTCAATCCACTGAAAATGGAAGAAACACCACCATTTTTCTGTCTCCTACTAATGGAAAAGGAGACTCAAATCCCTTGCTTTGTACTGGAATAATGACACAGGTGGTTTCTAGATGAACAAAGTTAATTTCAAAAGTCCCTAATAACTGGAAGAATTTGAGAGCAGGAGAAATTCAAAATGAGACTAGAACCAGCAAAAAGAAAATTAATATATAGAATTCACACATAAAAATTTAATGAGCCTGAGCTTCCAGTTTCCTTTATTTGAATATTTTGACAGATACATTATTAACGCTAACCTTATTTTCCTAGCTGAAAAATTAACATAAACAGAAACACAAAACTTATGATGTGCCAAAAAGAAAAATAAAATAGAAGACTTATGGCTTGAAGACCATTTCTTTGTATGGAAACACTAGACTCTAATTTAATACAAAAAAAAACCTCCACCAACTAAGAAAACCCCCCTAGTTTCTCTGCCTGACAAATCTACTCCAAAAAATTATTTCCTCACTGATTATAGAAGCAGACAATTGGTGCCCAAACAATCAAAGAAGGTTGTATTGTCAGCATGTTAATCATAGTGTTTCTTAGCAACCATATTTTATTTACTAGTAACAATACTTCTTCAGAAGCCTGTCACATTTAATGGCAAGTATCTGTGGGGGAAGGACTGGAATATATATGTGCGGCTCCTGCCTCTGATGATAAGCAGTTTTGAGGAGGATAGAGAAGTGCTTTTGCTGATAACCAGGTAATGATGGTAGTAGATAGAGAAACCTCTGAGAAGTGAAGCTGTGGGGCAAGGGCTTGCACAAAACTGGCACCTGCCCTGCTGGTCTTCTGCACCCACCCAGGTTGGTGCTTTTGCCCCTGTGAGCCCATAGGTACCTTCCCCTTAGACATCTCATTGATGTTTTAAAAAATTTACAAGGTAGCCAAGGAGTTTGGGGATCAGAACCTTCCAGTTTCTTTGCCCTTGGAGCCCTCAAAGAACCAGGTTCTGCTCCCAGTACTTTCTCAGCAGCAGACAGGGTGACAGCTCAATGTCTTCCATGCTTTCACATCACTGTCAGCCAAAACAGTGTTCACAACACCCTCTAAAATACAAAAGATAGTGTCTGAAAAAGTACATTTCACTCTGATTCAGTTTTCTTCTGCAGTTGTAAAACTGTGCCTATTGATCATCTTCATGCTAAATACCAACACCAAGAGATTGTTTCTTGATAGAAGATGCCATTGTCAGAAAGAGAGAGCGAGAAAACAGAACATTTTGTTGCTCACTGTGAAGACAGTTTGCAGCAAAACTGTACATGGGACAGCAGAGGTACCAAAGGGCTTCATTCATCTTTCTTTGTCTGTGATCAGCCATAGTGATAGGAAGGGCTGTGTCACCCAGTAAAAGCCAGCTCAGCTCAAGTTGACCTATTATAATATCCTGTCTCTATTCATGAACATCATCAGATGCTTCAGAGAAAGCTTTAAGAAAAGATAAAAACAATCTGTTTCCACAAAGATCTCAGCCTAACCCCTTGGGGTTAGGGTCAGCCTTAAACCCTTAAGCATGAGCTTTTATTTTGCCTCGTAGAAATGTTGGTAGTATGAGCTTGTATTCTGGATATCCTTGGTTTCTATCTTTTAATATTTCAGGAGTTCCACACTCAAACACTGGGTTGCTCCATCATTCCTTTCTTTTATCCATTTTGCAATAATCACCTTTAAATTTCAACAAATATCTCCTTATTCCTGAGATAAAAAGAACAAGCAGGTTGAAGAATCACATGATAGTTTGTACCAGTAATACATCTGTGGACTATCTGAGACACTTTTATTTGAAGAACTTATGTATGACACACACAGCAGAAGGACAGCGAGGACATCACCACAAGGGTCTTGTAGGCAGAGTTGAACACTGGAGCTAAAGTGGAGTCCCAGTAGCTCTTCAGATCACAAAAACCTCTGCAGACTTTCAGAGGCATAGCACAATTCATAAAAAGAAGTTTGGAAGAAAGGGAGAGTGGGCTAATTTTTTGATGATTGTTGTCTGAACTTGCCATATTTTTCAGCTAGTCTGTCCTTTCATGACAGAATAAAAATAGAAGCAAGAATAAAACTCAGGGATTGGTCTAAAATGAAACAATAGATCATAACCTGGGAACTCTGGCTCATCCTTAAAAGAATTTCCAAAATTATAAATTGTTAGTCCAAACCCACATAAAACCTCTGTGGATTTGGCCCATCCTAGAAAAACGCATTCACATAGTTTTAAGCTTTCTGCAACAGTTGGAAAAGGAAAGACATTCCTTGTAAACCATAAGCACTTGTAATACTGTCTCTGAACCCTTGGCCTGCTTGAATTAGTAAGTACTAATTATAAAAAAGTGGGGTAGCTAAAACAGTTCTGAGAATTCACTCTTGCAAACCAACATATGGAAACCATTCCTATGAAAATCCTTCACAGTTATGCCAGAGGATGGCTTTTATTACCCAGAAATCTGTGGCATCAACAGTGAAGGAAAGTGCAGACAACAGCAGAAGATTTCTGAGGAATCTAATAGTCCTTCTTTAGCCTCAGTCCCATCATGGAGCCTCTCACCTCTTCACTCATTCCGGAGGCACTGCTGGGAACTCTTTGTGGCTCCACCTGGTGAAACAGACATGTATGTTCACTGTATGTTCACTGTGCTCCACCACCCCGGGGCAAACAAACGGCTCCCAACCACGAGGCAGCATTCTCTTCAATCTGTTACATGCAAAGAATTTGACTCTCTCTGGCCCTCATACACACCATCGAAGACAAGCCCATTTCAGCCTCTCCATCACATTTCTAAATAGGGACTAATTTTAAACAGAGTTTGTTATCCAGCTGCCAAAAACTCACCTTCGGAGGATCCTTGTGGCCCCCAGTGCCCCCGCACTGGACCTGCAGTAATTATTTCAGAACAATAGCAACACCTGGCAGGGGTTAGTGTTTCCTCTCATATAGTTTATCTGGCTGTTAATGGTGCTGCTATGGAAAAATAACCAAATTTAAAAAAAAAACCAACCAAAAGACAAAAAACCACCAACATTTCAAAGCACTGACAGTGAGCATTATTGCCAGTGAAATTCAGGAAACATATTGAACAAACCTGGCTGTGGAACATTTTAATAAAATTGAAAGCATCAGGGAGCTTTGAAGTCTTCTAAGCATACAGCAAAATCAGTTATTTACTATTGCAGCATCAAAAGAAAGATCCACCAATACACTGTACAGACATCAGGAAGAAAGGCTGTCATGGTGTTTGTTTGCAGTTTGCTTGTTTTTCTTAAAATCTGTGCTAAAGGAAGAATCATGACTCTATGATATAGCACAGCCCTCATGTTTATTCCTAGTACTTTTGCTTTGAAGATCACTAGGGAACAGGAGTTCTTATATTGACTGCAGTCCTACATGAGGTTAACATCTTCCTGTTTTTATAAAAACAGGAGGGGTAACATGACCACAAATGACAAGTCTAACAAATATTTTTTTGGCATTTCATTGTACATTGACTTTTCAAAATGTCAGCTCTGATTTGAACATAAGCAACATCTTAAATAAAAATGATTTATCCTTTTAAAGATTATTACATGTTTCTGCAGAAATCTAATCTGCAGAAGTCCTGAGTGTTTGAAGTTCACAGTCATTTCAGTAGAAGTCACAGCTGTTCAGCCTCTAGGAGAGTCAGAATATTTACATAGGTGTCTGGATAAATGGGTTGCTTCATTGACCATTGACCATATAGAATCATCTGCTTGTTCAAGTTGGAAAAGGCCTTTAAGATCATCATTAACCCAGCACTGCCAAGTCCACCACTAAAGCATGTTCAGTGCCACATCAACACACCTTTTTATACCTCCAGTTATGGTGACTCCAGCACTTCCCCAGGCAGCCTGTCTCAATGCTCGACAACCCTTCTGGCAAACAAAATTTTCCCACTGTCCAATCTAAACTTCCTCTGGCACAATTGAGTCTATTTCCTCTTGTCCTATAGCTTGTAACTTGGGAGAAGAGCCCCAGCTGGCTGCAATCTCCTTTCAGGTAGTTGTGAAGAGCAAAAAGATCTCTGCAGAGCCTCCTTTTCTCCAGACTAAGCACTCCCGGTTCCCTCTGCTGCTCCTCATCAAATCTCCAGACCCTTTCCCAGCTCAGTTGCCCTTCCCTGGACATGCTCCAGCAGCTCAATGTCCTTCCTGAATTGAGGGGCTCAGAACTGGAAACAGGATTTGAGGTGATGCCTCACTAGTGCCAGGTACAGGGGGAAGGTCACTGCCCTGGTCCTGCTGGACACACTATTGCTGACATAGACCAGGTGCCATCGGCTCTCTTGGCCACCTGGTCACTCTCTGGCTCATCTTCAGCTGCTGTTGACCAGCATCTTCAGGTCCTTCTCATCTGAGATGCTGAAAAACCACTCCATCCCCAGCCTGTGGCACTGCTGGGTGTTGCTGTGACCCACGTGCAGGACCTGGCACTTTGCCTTGTTGAACATCACACAACCGGCCTTGGCCTATCAATCCAGCCTGTCCAGATCCCTTTGTAGAGCCTTTCAACCCTCCAATAGATCAACTCTCACCCCCAGCTTGGCGTTGTCTATATATATGTTAAACATATATTTTTAATTACTGTTATCACTTAAAAATATTACTCATCGCTATTCTAGAGGAGTCAATGCAACTGTGCTCACGCTGTCTGGACCTGGCACAGACCTGCAGGGGAGAGGGGTTAGCACAGATAAGACAAAGGGAAACATCTTACTGTTACACCCTTTTTTCCTGTACCAGGTCTAGATAGACAACAAAACTGCACAAATATAGAAAGGTTAGAAGGCACTTGAAGGGATTATCTAATTCGTTTTTCTTCCTATAAGAAGAAACTACTGTAGCTGTCATATTCCCAAACTATCTTATCCCTGTTTGCTGAGCCTGCTTTTTAATACTTCTAGTCATGAGCATTGTAAAACATTCTTAAGCAACCACAATGCCTATCAATTCCTATCATAAGAAAAAACATTCCTAAAATTATAAATAAAGATTTCTATCTGCAGCTTGAGTTTTATTTCTTGCCTTACCCCTCACGGCTTTAGGAAACATTCTTTTTGCAGCTTTTTTACATATTCATACACTGATATAATCTCTCCTTTGTATCTTGTGCCTTCTAGGCAGACCAAGCACCCCATCCTTTGTAGATCACCAGACTCTTCTCATAGCCTCTCTCTGCACGCCCTCCAGCTGGTTCACATCTCGAACACTAAAACAATGTTGTGAAGAAGAATTACATTTCAAAATTTATGGACTATGCTGCTGTTTATAAATCCCAGTGTGATGTTTGACCTCTGTGCAGCAGCGTGGTGGGTTGACCCTGGCTGGATGCCAGGTGCCCCCCAAAGCCACTGTCACTCCTCTGCTCAGCTGGGCAAGGGAGAGAAAATGTAATGAAAGGCTCATGGGTCTAGATAAGGGCAGGGAGGGATCACTCACCAGTTACTGTCATGGGCAAAACAGACTCCACTTGGGGAAATAAGTTTAATTTTCTACCAATCAAATCAGAATAGGGTAATGAGAAATAAAACCGAATCTTAAAACATTTTGCCCCCACCACTCCCCTTCTTCCCAGGCTCAGCTTCACTCCCAGTATCACAGGGGGATGGCAGTTGTGGTCAGTTCACCACACGCCATCTCTGCAGATCCTCCCTCCTCATGGGGAGGACTCCTGACACTCTTACCCTGCTCCAGTGTGGGGTCCCTCCCATGAGAGACAGTCCTCCACAAACTTCAGCATGAGTCCTTCCCACAGGCTACAGTTCTGCAGAAACTGCCCTGGCACAGTTCCCTCCCACAGGCTGCAATTCCTCCAGGAACAGATTGCTCCAGTGTGGGTTCCCCACAGGGTCACAAGTCCTGCCAGCAAACCTGCTCTGGCGTGGGCTCCTCTCTCCATGGGGCCACAGGTCCTGCCAGGAGCCTGCTCCAATGGGGAATTCCCACAGGTCCCTCTCCCCATCCCTCCTACCAAAACCTTGCAACACAAACCAATACAAAGAGCATAATATTCTTAACTTTCATTCATTTCGTGACCCACTATAACATATACATACTTTTTTCTCAAGGCTGTTTCCTATCCTATCTCTGTTTTTCTTATTGTATTTTTTCAGCTGTTTATCCCTGGCTAAGTGCAGAACCCTGCCTCCGTTTTAATTAAATTCTCTGCTGTTTTCAAGACTATTTCACTAGATTGTTGTGATCATTTTGAATTAATCCTTATCTTTCAATCTGTTTGCTGCCTCTTTCAGATTCATTTAATTTGCGGATTTAATAAGCATATTCTAACGACCTGGTACTGGATTACAATGAAAACATTGAACATACTAAGCCTAGGATAGATCCTCAGTTCATCATAGCAGTTTGCCAGCAAAGTGCTGGCAACTGCTCTGAATGTGGCATCCCCAGACACTTTTGTCCCCACTTTAAAATAACCCCAACTTGCTCATGTAATGTGAGATCCCTGAGCAAAGCCTAGCTATGTGATGTCTATACCCTTAAGGCATGTTACTTCTCATACAAAGGTTTTGGATAGATCTGATATGATTTAATCCTGACAAATGAGTTAACACACTGCATACTGCCAACAAATTTACTACTTACTCATCTGGTGTTCTTTTAGGTGTCCTACAAAAGTACTGTTGGATTTCTTTATCAAGTATGTTCTCACAAAAGGAATTGGCCCATCATTCTATAACCTTCCCTTTTGCCTTATTTTTTTAAGTTGTCTTATGTTCGCCCTTTTCCAGTCTTCCAGAACTTGATCCATCTCCACACATTCTCAAAATGTACCGAGAGACTGTTGGGATTGCCTGAGCTAGGGTTTTCACAAACCTGAGAAGGATTTTGTCAAGGTTGGAGAATCAGAAATATCTAAGCGTACTCAAAGCAGGTGTTTCTTTCTTGATGCCCTTTGTCACTGATGTTAACTGTGATAGCAGCGTGAACGCCATTGCCTTCGTAACACACAGCACAGCAGAGTCACAACACACTCCCTGCAGCCCTCTCCTGGGAGAGGCAAGAGATGGTCAAACTAAGCTCCCCACAAAGCTTCTGAAGTCAGCACATAGAAAATCTGCCTCAGCTCTTTCAACTTCCAAAGTACCAAGATTACCACAAACCAGACTCCAACAATAATCTTCAACTCACAGAAGATATTTCAAGAAGTGGGAATTGTATTTTTCCTCCCACTCAGAATCATGGAATCATGGAATGGTTTGGGTCAGAATGGACCATAAAGACCATCCAGTTCAACCCCCTGCCATGGGCAGGGACAGCTTTCACTAGACCAGGTTACTCTAAGCCCCATTCAACTGCCTTTGAACACTCCCAGGGATGGCACACCTGCCACAGAATGTGAAATAACAAACAAATTTAGTTAGCCTTTTAGATCATGTTGAAAAATGAGGCAGAATTGAAGGCTTGTAACAAATGCTTTTGATACATTTGTTCAGTTTCCATGTAACAATGTTTTTCTATCTATGAAAATATCAAAAAATTACATCTAAAATGATCAATTTAAAAGGTAATTTAAAAAAAAAACAAACAACAAAAAACAAATGCTCCAAACATTGGGACAAATAGATTTATCATTTTTAATGCAATTTTAATTAGTGCATAAGGATAATTATTTTGAGAATGAAATTTTTTTTTTTTAAGATCTCAGCCTCATTGATGATGGAAGAGACAAACAATATCTCCAAACACCATGGTAAATCTGGTAGTACTTTTGTATTTTGACATAAATGTTACATACTTTTGAAAATACAGCTATGATATTCTTATCCCATCTAGCGAGAAGAATTACGTGTTCTTTTCACTCAAGTCTGACAGATACACTCCACTAGCATATGGGGAAAATTCTCGTTATCTCTAATAAAGGTAAAGCATACATGTTTTTAAAAGACAAGGCAACATCATTTATTGCCAAAAGGCCTGGCAGCAGGTGGGAAGGCACAAAAGTTTTCTTCAGCTACATCCAGCTTCAAACTTGCATAATATTATGAAAAGACAGCAAATGGAGTGGGTTTAAATTGTTTACATCACTACTCATTGAGCCAAAGGGTTCACTAGCTTTGTTTTGGCCAGCCTAAAAAAGTCAAATTGTAATTCTACAACTATGAAAAAGGTCCTATGAAATGCAGCCAAATAAACTGTAGATTTTGTGAAGAACAGCCTGAGACACATCTGGAAAAAAAAAAAGTAAAAATCTAGACATGGAAATCTAAGGGTTTAATGTTCATGGATGCATCATCAAACAAATAACTATATTGAAAAATTTTAAATGAAAATNATTGAGCCAAAGGGTTCACTAGCTTTGTTTTGGCCAGCCTAAAAAAGTCAAATTGTAATTCTACAACTATGAATAAAGTCCTGTGAAATGCAGCCAAATAAACTGTAGATTTTGTGAAGAACAGCCGCCTGAGACACATCTGGAAAAAAAGTAAAAAACTAGACATGGAAATCTAAGGGTTTAATGTTCATGGATGCATCATCAAATAAATAACTATGTTGAAAAATTTTAAATGAAAATATATTAATTATAGAACTGGGGTCCTGACATTCAGGAAACAATGTAAAAAATTATAATTTCATAACTTCCTCAGTTTCCTGGGGTATTTACAAAAAAACATTTCTTTGTAACTTTAAGTTCTGTGGCTGGTCAGATATTTTGCACAACTAAAGCAGGAGTTCAGAGATCCTTCGGAACAGCAGCAGAGCACTCGGGGGATCAGCCACTCTTTCCAGTTTTGTATCATCAGTGAACCTACTGTGGAGGCACTCAACCCCTTCATAAAAGTCATTTATGAAATAAACAATACAGGACACAGTGTCAGCCCTTGGGGGACACCACCCCCATTGCTGGATTTCAGTGGTTGGCTTGGGTCCCAGTGTTCCCCACCTTAGGCCATCCCTATCTTGGTTTCCTCGCTTTTTCCCATTTAATCCATAAGATGCAATTACAGGGGGAACAAAGAGAAAAAGATTTTAAAAACAAGAAAGCCAACTGAGTGAACAGGTTCAAGAACCATCATGTGACCATCCAGACATGCCAAGTGTCAGTGCTGATCCTGACACGGCCTTTGCCAATTCATTATCCCTCTGGCAATGCCGGGCCATTGTTCAGTTCTTCCAGCCCAAAGATGATCCCAATAGGTAGTTTGAAATTAGAAATCTTGTTAATATGGACTGGAAAGCAACATGTGTGTTAAACTGTGTTTACCTAAGCAAAATAATTTGTTCCATGGCTTCAGGGAGAGAGGATGGCCTCTAACTGTGTCCCTGGTACAGCCTACAGGGACATTGGCCCTCTGAGTGCCATGATGCCTAATCCGCTTCTTCATCTGAGCCCTAAGCATTTGGTCAGGTTTCTGTGAAGCAATGCTTTATACCATGTATACACGCCTGCAGAAAATTCTGTATTTTCTACAGCAGTGTAACAAAATGACAAGAAATGTGCCATAAACCCCTATTGTGCTTCGCTTCATAGGAAACATGCAATTAATTCTTCTGGCAAAAGAAGGGGGTGTGAGGAACTTGTCGAATTTGTTTTCTTTCTGTCTCTCATTTTTTTGGTTCAATACAGTCAAACAGATTTTATAACAGGAAGAAATCTCTTCATTCCTTTGTGTTGCACACGTTCATGGTGTAGAATGATGGGGAGGTTTCTTTACACTCTGCAACTGAAGCTACATGAAAAGGTCATCCCATGTATAACAATACATCAGGAAGACATGACAGTGGCTGGCAAAAATTTAAAAATCACATATGCAGAAATCTTTTATGGAATATGCAGAGGTATTCACTTTGGCAGTAGACACACTCTTTCATACCTTGAATTTTCCTCATCTGATCCTTTTCCTTTCAGCAGAATCAGTAGCTCAGCAATGACATTTGTCGAGTTCCAAAGCAGAGTAAGTATCTATTCAATACCATCAAAGGAACTGATAAAGAATAGGGAACTTCAGGATGTTTTTAAAAATGGTTTTACTTGCTTTTTACTTATCTGTTTTTTGGGGATTTTTTTTTAATTAAGATTTTATTGAATTTTCCATAAAGGAAGACTATAACCAATCAGCAAAAGTATTTTCATATGAATTTTACTTAAGTAATTTACCTGAGCCAATTTATTTCTTTTTCTAACAGGCCAAGTAGCTGTAACTTCAGGTGCAGTCAATCACATCTTTGGGAACATTAAGCAATAGGAAGAAAGAAGTTAGAAACACCAGAATAAATTAGATAAAAATCCTAAACAAAAGCCTGAAAAGAAAGCTAAATCCAGTTTACCAGCAAAATCTGTTGTGCTATGTACATGAAAATTTGAAACATTAGAAGAATTCATGAGTCAGCCATTCAGGGAATCATATCAGAAAGCTAATGAGTTTGTTCTCACATGAGACCCCATGAAAAAGAAATTGGTCTGTGAAAGCAACTCCAGAAAGCCAAACATACCTTAAAACATTTCCAGCCAAACCATCAGCTCTTCCTGAGAGGAATTAGGAATGGATTTTCCAGGGGCAAAGGCTGATTGGCATGCTGGCAAGGTGGCCCTGTGCCACCCCACCCCAGTGGAGAACACTCCCATCCTGTGGTCACTTTGCCACTGCAACAGAGTTCAACACTCTATGCAGTCCCACCCCAAAGGCTGGCCCAGCTCGCTGGTGTGTTTCTGCACACGGAATGGTGTGACTGCATTCAAAGGAACACATTCTGCCATTCACAGCAGCTCTTGCTGCCCCTAAGTTTTTGCAGATAGAGGCATATGAAAGGAGATGTTCAAATACATTTTCAGAAGGAAGAATTTCTGCTGAGAAACAAGATGGCACAAGAAACCAGGAATAAGATGGCAGCCTTTCCCAGACCCAGCAGAGGAACTGGGAGGTGTTTCTTTCTGTGTGTCCAGCTACATAAAATAAATCAGTCACCTCAGCCCAAGTCTGAGCGGGAATTATCTGACCAAATGTCTAGGCTCATCCCTTTCTTATCAGGGAATCGGATGTTCTTCAGTGCCCTGTGCTAGGTGCCTCCTTCAACACGAGATGAATTGCACCTTTGAGAGTGTTTATTTCTTTCACTCAACTATAAAGAGATCTTAAGGTAAATAATTCAGATGTTTCTATCAACACCAAGCACTTCAGCGTAGCTGAGAGGAATCTGTGCCTTATGTCCACAAAACCGAAAAAAGAACTGCAATTAATGCCAGTTAGAGAGAGAAGGTTTCTCAGTCCTGACAAGGAGCCACTCTGAGCGTTTCTCACCTTCCTTAGAAAAGAGAGCTCCGTGAGGAAGTTTACAGTGCTGACCATCCAACACCAGCCCATGATGGCGGTTTTTTGGTAGAGTTTTCAGTTTCACATTTTTCACAAGAAAATATTTTTATNTATTCCTTGATCTAAATTTTAGAAACCTGCATTTGGGGAATATTTATTATTTTCTTGGAATACATAAGAATTTAGATTTGACTGAAGATGAACAATACCAGAGCAAAATAAAGGTTTTAATTAATCACTGAGTGCTTGTCATTTTGACAACTAAAGAATCGAGAAGCTGCAAAGAACCAAAGTGAAACAACATCAATCATCTGGCTACAATAAATTATTTAATAAAAAAAAAAATCACTGAGTAACTATGAGGTCCAATGAGATAAAATAGAAAAAGACAAGTAAAACAGGACCATCAGACTATGTACAGCTGGCCCTGTTTATATTAATATTACACAGCAGTCATGATCTCCATCACATCCTTTGCTATGCAGAATAAAACATCATTTACCTCAGAGATGAACATTACAGTGTTATAGAAAGAAGAATAGAACAGATTTGCAATGACAGTAATATATCATTTTACCATGTTTTCCATTAACGACTCTCATCAGCAAATAGAAAAAAAAAAAAAAAAAAAAAACAACAAAAACAAAACACACAGTGTATGTAGTTTCCAACATGCATCGTTACAGGAAGGTCCAGCACCCTGCTTGGTGCCCATCTCACAGAGCCTTCAATCAACCAAAGCCAGCCACAGGAAACACATACAAAATTAAGAGTTAACAAGTGCCAAGCAATGAACACAGTGAAGAACAACTCAGCATCAGCAGCAGTGCCTCACACCAGATCATTTTCTGAAAACCTCGCCTCGACGTTCAGCAGTGGTCAGAATGACAAACAGACCATTAAAATTAGCAGCGTAAGGCAGAGGATAGAATAGAAAACAGCATTATGCCGTTGTGGAAACCCACTGTGTGCATAAGAAACCTTTCCATAAGCAGCTGTAATGGGGCAGCGTTACAAGGCAGCACTGAAGCTGCTGAGCCTCTGGTCTGAAACAGTGGAGCAATTTTTGTGGTTTCACGTTCTGTAAGATTTATTTAGACAGAATGTGGGCTTAAAGCAAGAGTAAACTATGTATGTTTTATTTTATATCCAAGGGCTTATGGGACATGATTGTGTCAGGATGAAAACTTGAATGAAAAAGCCAGATAATATTCTCTTCCCTTTAAAATAAATACATAAATAAATAAATTCCCCCCTCTCCCCAGCCAGAAGATGTTCATGCAATATCATTTCCTTTCTCCTTTCCTTAAGGGTCAATAGACTCAAATCTAACTATTCAGGTAATCTCCCATCACTTTTCCAAAATACCACAGGACACTGCCAACAACACTGCAGCACTTCAAGCAAGACTCAAGCAAGGCAGTGGAGAAGCAGGACCAACTCCTATGTGTATGGAGTGCCAGGAAGACCCTGATACATTTTCCTCCCTGAGGAGGTTTCACAGCAAAATGCTGAAATCATCCAAAGTATGGTGTGCTGCAATCAGCCAGAGGCCTTCTCCACAAGAGTTCTTCTCTAGGAGTTCAAACACTCAGACACCAGCAAGCTTTCAGCGGGCTGCAACATCTGCTGCTCTTGAGTTCTGCTCCAAGCCCGCAGGTGAACTGGCAGCTGGTCTGGCATGGCAGGTAGAAAGGGATGGCCGGGAAGCAGGAGTTTTCTACCGCAGCTGGTTCCTCCAGGGGTGGTGTCAGCAAAGCCTCCATACCTGCAGAGACCTTTCTGAATTTACTATTGTGCACCTTCTCCATTTAATCCAGATATTCCTTTCATTTGGAATATTTTTCCCCTTTAACTTATTGTCTCTTTTCATTTAATCACAGTGTGGAATGCAATACAACTTCTGGCTTTTCAGGGGGTTATCGGGAGATGGCCCATGATGGTTCTGTGGCAAGATGTGACTGCAGAGCCAGAATGGGGAGCAGAGCACATGCCCTGAACCATGGCAAGGGATGGCATGGACTGGGAGAGAGTGCGGGAGCCGTGGGCGCCAGCACCACAGCTGAGCAGCACAGAGCGAGCTGTCATTCCTGGCAGAGATCACAGGTGGGCACAATAAAATGCCATGTTAAAAGATTTTCTCGGCTAATTGTTGTTTTGTTTCAGCTAATTACACCTCTTCAAATTGCAGGGCGCAGCCCCCCTGCCTGCCTGCCCAGCAGCACTCAGGAATCCCTTGCTGCGACGCGCTGAGCGCGCTGCATGGATTCACTCGTTTGGCTGGCTGCTCATACGTCAAGCCCTGCGGTCCATTAATCATTTCAACCACTCTTCACTCTACAAAATAACATAATAGACTCCTAAAAATGAGAGATGAAGAAAGCTAGCCATACCATCCAATCCCTCCCCCCCTGAAGAAATCTTCCCAGGGAATATTTCCCCAGTATATTTTTCTTACCTGTTTTTTGGCATCTCGAGCTTAGGCCAACAATTCTTCTGCCAGTTCTTCCACTTTGTTAATGACGGAATGATGGATAATAGATTTTGTTTCTGTAACCTCTCCACTTTCTTCAGGGGGACTTTTTGCAGCAATCCCATCAGGATTTCTTTCAAACTTATGTTCAAGCCTTGGCAATGGGGAAGAGCGACTCATCTCACCCATATTCTCACGCCATGTTAAACTCAAAATGCTTCAGCAGTTTAGTTTCCCATCACAGCTTTCAGGTGCCATCAGTGCTTCACGGGAAGAACTAAGCCCTCGGGGTAAGGAGTCATTTCTTTTCATTACCATACTGACCCCAGGCTCTTCCATAGTGGAGAGTGTTGTCACTGGTGCCCAAGTATGACAAATTATGTGTAGATAATTTTCTGATACACCCATCTATCTCCCTAAGTGTGGTGAGACCACCAAAAGAAAGTGGCAGGTGATGGACCTGAAGGATTTTGAAAGTTATGCCTTCTTTTTCATATAATCGCTATGAAAAAGGTTATCTTAAAGTCTGGTAGGGTAAACCTACAGTCTCAGTTCCCCACACCCTTTTGTGTATTTATTGCCTGGTTAATAAAATTGTCATAACCTGAGAGCACATTTACATACACAGATTATTAAAAGGGTATGATTTTCCCTCCCTGTGGCATACAAAAATCAGTAGCTGCTTAACCATCATTCCTATTCCAGGAAAAACCTATGTTTAAGAGAAATGCCTCTCTACAACTAATGTTAATAGTGAAACGGTGTGCAAATTTTTAAACTGGTGTTTTCAAATTAGTTTAATTTGGTTTAGGTACCTTATCCCTCTTGAGTCTCAGCAACAGTTTCATCTCACACCCAACAGTTACCCCAAACCAGCTATACCTTGAGCACCCCATGGTAAAAGCACGATTTGGCTTTCTCAGAGGATGGCACAGAGCAGTTCCCACCTCCTTCACCAGCTTCTCCCCACACCATTGTGCTGATATACCTTTTTCCATTTTGCTTTATGAACAGGATAACTGAATAGAAGAGAAATTATAGAAAATGTTTAGAGCGCCTGTGGCTCTACAGCTCTACATCCTACCAGTAGGGTTCACAAACTAGTTTAGGGCTTCCATTCAAGAGTAATGACAACATTTTATTAGGAAATCCTAGTTTCAGTTTCCTTCAGCCTCGTCCATCTGGAGCTGAACGAGTCCAGAGAAGGCCACTAAGATGATCAGAGGGCTGGAGCATCTCCTCTATGAGGAAAGGCTGAGAGAATTAGGGTTGATCAGTCTGGAGAACAGAAGGCTCCAAGAGATCTTATAACACCTTCCAGTACCTAAAGGGGCTACAGGAGAGGTGGAGAGGGACTTTTTGCAGGGGCCTGCAGTGAAAGGACAAAAAGGAATGGCTTTAAACTAAATAGGGGTGGATTTAGATTAGGTATTAGGAGTCAAGTCCTTACTGTGAAGGTAGAGGGGCTCTGGAACATGGTCCCAAGAGAAGTCATGGGTGCCCCATCCCTGATGGGGCTCTGAGCAACCCAGTCTCGTGGAAGGTGTCCCTACCCATGGCAGGGAGTTTGAAACCAGATGATCTTTAAGATCCTTTCCACCCCAAATCATTCTATGATTCTGTGAGTTCCCTCTGCCTCACCATTTACTCTAGTTAGAAGTTTGAGTCCAAGAAAAATATTTTATTTTCATAATTTTTAATTTTACCTTATGTCAGGTGATCTGTGTGTTGGGGTTTTTTTTAAGTTAGATAATAAATATTTGAATAAATTGCATATCATTATAGTGTAGCATTTAGTTTTTAATTATACCATGTAGATTATATTACCATTATTATAAAACTGCAGTATTATAAATTATAAAAGTTAAAAATAAGTGTATGTCCTTAAAAATATCCTACTAAATATTTCTCCAGCAAAGGCTTTCAATACATCATCACCTGCTCATCTTAAGTGCATTTTAACATTTAAGGACCCCTTCAAAACCCAGATAGCTGAGGAAACTGCACTTCAGATAAAGATCCACTCCATGCTTTCCTGCCTGGCATAAATCTTAATATCCCAGAAATGTCTTTCACTGTAAATGTATAAACAACAGACCACCACAAGAATGTAAGTAAGACAAAAGAGTCAAACTTGGATGCCTTAAGTTTATTATCAGCATCCACGTTTAAGTAAATGGACCATAATACTCAAAGGTACTGAGTGCAGCTCCTACTGCCTGGTATCAGCAGAGAAGCAAGGACAGGAATCAAAGGGAAGAAAGAAAAGACAGGTATATGAGTTTTCCAGAGAGAGGCTGGATTTATGAACACAGTTATTACGGTATAGTAAATAAAGCCCTACTGTGTGATTTTCTGTCTGTACAATCTAGTTGTCCTCTTAAAATGTGCTAAATATAGAGTAAATGTACCAGCAAAGAGAAAATGAATTGATAGGCAAATAAGCACAGCAGTAGCTTGCAAGGAATGTAAAAAATAAAACACTTTAAGAGCTCTTCAAAACATATTGCTATTTATTTCTCACTCTAAAGCCTGCCTGGGAACCACTCGCTCAGCTCACAAGGTATCAGAAGGGAACAGGTGCAAAGGGGACCGTGCAATTTTTGTCAGCCCAGGAGCAGCAGGAGCATTTCAGGAATTGCAACCAAGCAGAGGTCTGACTTCAGCCCAGTCTCACACTGGCGTTCAGCCAGCTCCAGGCTGGATTTGCCAACTGCAACCCCAGGCACACAGATGACTTTGTACCACATCACAGTGTGAAGTGACCTGAGTGCAAACAAGACAAAGCAGCAGGAGAAGGGCTCCCTGCAGCTCTGCAGGAGGGCTCGGCCAGCAGTGGCAAGGTGCTGACTTGACGAACATCGATTTATTTTTATTTATCTTACCACATTTACTGTGCTCACCTACAAAAGGGGATGCAGCTTTTATCAGTCGAACAGCCTTTCCTCTTGCAGAAGGATGTAGTGGCAAGAACCTGGAGCGCCCATGTCACCAATGCGTAGTCAGCTCAGATTGCAGGGTAGGACAGGAGAATTTTGAGTCAGTGCCTGACAGGGAAAGGAGTTCAGGTGCCAGGTCACTCAGCCTCTCCAAAGTCTGGTAGGTCGTTGCGTTGAAGTAATGGTGAAGTTTAAGACAGATGTCATGAGCTAAGTTAAGTACCGCCCGTAACTCCTTATCATTGTGCTCACTTCTCAGGGCCTGTATTGCTTCCCAGCAGTTGTGTAACTTCACATTGTGTCACTTACAAAGGAAAACAGAAGTACCTGAGTTATTGGTGCTCAGATGCTTCTGGCAAGAAAACAGAGCAGTTATTGAAAATCTTTGAAAATCCCAAACTAAAACTTTGTTCCGTCTCTTCCACAAAAGAAAGCCATTCTTTTCAAGCTGCAGAGAGCATGTAATAAAAATTCACATTCACAACTCAATTCTTAACTTCCTCCAGATTTGGACTCTCTGGATCAAATACAGCTCTGAGCGCTAGAGATAATTGTCCACATTGTACTAGTATTAATTGATGCTGAAGACTGACAGACTAACATGAGCCTTCCTCTAGGGAATATGTTTGCTAAGAACACTACAAGGGAACTTTAATTTCCACCACTTGAGTTACACAGCCCTGAAGTTCCTCAGTCTCCAGAGCTATAAATCTGGTGCCAGAAGAGCTTCATTTCCACTTTCATTAATAAAATGAAGATGCATTTCTTTTCTTATTCATGCAGTGATTCCTTGCCACCTATATAAGCCATTAGTACAAATGACAATGGCAACATGTCACCACAATTTAGAAAGGTAGAGATCACAGTTCTCCTGAGATGAAATTCACGGCTATGAAAGCCCTTCAGCCATCAATAACAGAGAAAGAAAACAGTGAGATTCTGTAATTATACTCAGAAAATCAAAGAGCAACCCCTTTTGAAAATCAATGCCATATAACCCGTCAAGAGTCATTTGCATGTAATCCTATTCTTCCCAAGCCCCCAGAGGTCCAAGGGAAATACATCAGTGCAGTCAGGGTCTCTTCTGCAGTTCATCTAACGCTTATGATACTCAAAGTGTACCTGTGAAAATAAATTCCATTACCATAAGGTAAACAAAATGTAATTGCGCTGGCCAATTATAACATCATACAACACCACAGCATTTCATTTTTATCCTTCTTATTAGAGCTATTTCCGAAAGACTCTTGCTCACCTTCTGTCCTCCAGCCCAGTCCCTATTATTATTATTTATGAATTATACCTCAGTAGCAGAGATACAGGACAATATTCAAATTGTTTCTGCTTTTCAATTATGAATGTGTGTCCCTTTTGCCAATAAGAAAGCCATTTGTGTAACTGGCTCCTGGAAGCAGGAATTGCTGCTCAGGCTTATAATGAACTTGGTGCTCTAAGGCACCAGAAGGAGAGCCGCAGTCCAACAGCTCTTTGAAGCAACCCAGACATACACAGTATGTGCAGGGCACAAGATACACGAGAAAGGTCAATGAAAGTAGGACACCTTGTTCTCAGATTGATGGGCCTTCAAGGAGCTGTGGACAATGGCAAGGATCGCTGTGCTGCCAGTTAGCTGCACACAGATTCACCTTCAAAACAGAGGCATTTCTGGACCTTCTCCTTGCTGATTTTTTTTTCTCCTTGTACTTTCCTGGGTCCTTGGTCAGTGGCAAACAAGACCAATACTGTTACTTTCAATACACTCATGGAGAAGCCCCAGTGCCTGAAGCATTTCTATAACACAATCAAGGTTGAGGGTGCGTGTGGGTATGCCAAGTCAGCACTCCAGCGAGCATATGGACACCTTCTGCGCAGGGGAACAGGATCATAAGGGTATATCAGGACTTCAGAATTTCAATGCTAGGGTTCCCAGATTTCCACTTGCATAAAGGATGATGATAATATTACCACTGACCTAAGCATGCTGGTTTTGGTTGGGATCGAGTTAATTTTGTTCACAGTGGCTAGCATGGGGCTGTGTTTTGGACTTGTGCTGAACAAAGTGTTGACAGTATAGAGATGTTTTCCTTATTGCTGAGCAGTACTTTCACAGAGACCAGGCCTTTTCTGCTTTTCCTACTGCCCCACTGGTGAGGAGTCTGGAGGTGAGGGACCCCAGCTGGCCAAAGGGGCATTACATCACATATGACTTCATGCTCAGTATATAAAGTGGACGGAAGAAGAAGGAAAGGGAGGGACATTTGGAGTCATGGTGTTTGTCTTCCCAAGTCACTGTTACGTGTGATAGGTGTCTGCTCTCCTGGAGGTAACTGAACACCTGCCTACCCACAGGAAGAGATGAATGAATTTCTTGCTTTCCTTTGCTTACTCACGTGACATTTGCTTTTCCTATTAAATTGTCTTTGTCTCAGCCCATGAATTTTTCTAACTTTTTCCCTTCTGGTTCTCTCTCTGATCCCACTGGTGGGTGAGTGAGCAAGAAGCTGCGTGGTATTCAGTTGCTGGCTGGGATTAAACCATGACACTAAGACAACACTTTCTTGTAGAAAGAGTATATATTGAACATAAAAATTCCCTGAAGTGATGCCATAAAAGGGCTTTACTTTTATGAGGCCTGGATAAACAGGAAAACATCCGTAGAAGTACAACAAAGATATGCAAGGGCACAAGTTGCAGCAAAGGAAATTCTGATTATACATTAATTCTTCCCCCATGAGAGATTTAAACGCTGGAAGAGGTGTCCCAGAAGGCTGCAAAAGCTTCATCTTTATAGAGAGTTGAAACTTAGCAGGACACAGCCCTGAGCAAGCTGATCTGAGCTGGCCCTTATTTGAGCATGTAGGTGAGACCACAGGATTTGCAGTGACCCGTTTCAACCTGTATCATGCTACAGTCCTAAAAACCAGTCGTAAAAGTTATCACGGAAACATTTTCCTGCATCTGTCTGATCCACCAGTAAAAGACCCTTACAGAAAGGTCAGGTGCAGGTGTACAGCCACAGAAATTATCTCGTCTTTGATTTCCAGGAAGGTCCTAGTCTAGCTGTCCAGACTAACAATATTGCCTTTAAAAAGTCCGGTGCATGTAACGTCACTTTTTTGGAGATATCTGAGCCATTCCTGCAATCTGTGACCCAACAGATGAGCAGCCCACAACCAGGAGTGATGCTCTAGGTAGGAAATATAATCCAAAACCAACACATAATCTGAAGTGCATCAAGAATTTGTGGGATGATTCTTGATCCTGTTTTTCATCTGGGCTGCATAACCTCAATCATAAAGAGCAGATAACAGCATTGCCATCTGTGGTTTGAACAGGGACAAGATGTGGATAAACATGGGCGTCACTTAGGGGCTAGTTTCTACTTTTGGTTAGCCATAAGGGTTAACTCTTCACTCATACCCTTCAGCATGGCCTTTCAAAGGCTAATCCCTAGTTTAGGTGCAGATGGGTGCCAGGGACGTAACTCATCTAGGCAGCCGGAGGGAATCACCTCATCCTTAGGCACCATCATGCTGTGTTTGTGGGCAACCTCACAGACACTCTGAATCCCAAAGGGCTTGTAAGAAATAATGCCAAAGCCTTTATCTGGTATGTCTGGGGAAAAGGAGGAGAGGAGGGGGACTAAAATTAATTTAAATAAATAAAAAAGGCTTGAAAATATAGATATAAGTAAGAACAACAGCAAGAAATTAAACAAAGGGAAAATTAGGATGAACATCACTGAAAATTCAATAGTGAAAACTACTAGAGCGTGTCACAGTCTCCCATGGGGATGATCTACTGCTTCCAATACTTAAAACTAGATTGGACAAAGTAATATCATTGAGGGAACAGTCCTGTGCTAAAAAAGGAACTGACTTCTTTGTCTGACATGTCTTTTCTGTGTCTAATTTTGGTGGGGATATGATAGCATTATGTATGACTCAGAATCCCTTTTCAAGTCAAAGAATGTCTGTCACTGGCTCTTTGTCCACTTATTCATTATCATTTTCTTCACCTCATGCCTTCAGAAAGCATTAACTACCCAAATCAAAACACACAGTTTGTATTTACAGCTCTGACATTTCAATAACTATCNATTTTGTTCACAGTGGCTAGCATGGGGCTGTGTTTTGGACTTGTGCTGAACAAAGTGTTGACAGTATAGAGATGTTTTCCTTATTGCTGAGCAGTACTTTCACAGAGACCAGGCCTTTTCTGCTTTTCCTACTGCCCCACTGGTGAGGAGTCTGGAGGTGAGGGACCCCAGCTGGCCAAAGGGGCATTACATCACATATGACATCATGCTCAGTATATAAAGTGGAGGGAAGAAGAAGGAAAGGGAGGGACATTTGGAGTCATGGTGTTTGTCTTCCCAAGTCACTGTTACGTGTGATAGGTGTCTGCTCTCCTGGAGGTAACTGAACACCTGCCTACCCACAGGAAGAGATGAATGAATTTCTTGCTTTCCTTTGCTTGCTCACGTGACATTTGCTTTTCCTATTAAATTGTCTTTGTCTCAGCCCATGAATTTTTCTACCTTTTTCCCTTCTGCTTCTCTCTCTGATCCCGCTGGTGGGTGAGTGAGCAAGAAGCTGCGTGGTATTCAGTTGCTGGCTGGGATTAAACCATGACACTAAGACAACACTTTCTTGTAGAAAGAGTATATATTGAACATAAAAATTCCCTGAAGTGATGCCATAAAAGGGCTTTACTTTTATGAGGCCTGGATAAACAGGAAAACATCCGTAGAAGTACAACAAAGATATGCAAGGGCACAAGTTGCAGCAAAGGAAATTCTGATTATACATTAATTCTTCCCCCATGAGAGATTTAAACGCTGGAAGAGGTGTCCCAGAAGGCTGCAAAAGCTTCATCTTTATAGAGAGTTGAAACTTAGCAGGACACAGCCCTGAGCAAGCTGATCTGAGCTGGCCCTTATTTGAGCATGTAGGTGAGACCACAGGATTTGCAGTGACCCGTTTCAACCTGTATCATGCTACAGTCCTAAAAACCAGTCGTAAAAGTTATCACGGAAACATTTTCCTGCATCTGTCTGATCCACCAGTAAAAGACCCTTACAGAAAGGTCAGGTGCAGGTGTACAGCCACAGAAATTATCTCGTCTTTGATTTCCAGGAAGGTCCTAGTCTAGCTGTCCAGACTAACAATATTGCCTTTAAAAAGTCCGGTGCATGTAACGTCACTTTTTTGGAGATATCTGAGCCATTCCTGCAATCTGTGACCCAACAGATGAGCAGCCCACAACCAGGAGTGATGCTCTAGGTAGGAAATATAATCCAAAACCAACACATAATCTGAAGTGCATCAAGAATTTGTGGGATGATTCTTGATCCTGTTTTTCATCTGGGCTGCATAACCTCAATCATAAAGAGCAGATAACAGCATTGCCATCTGTGGTTTGAACAGGGACAAGATGTGGATAAACATGGGCGTCACTTAGGGGCTAGTTTCTACTTTTGGTTAGCCATAAGGGTTAACTCTTCACTCATACCCTTCAGCATGGCCTTTCAAAGGCTAATCCCTAGTTTAGGTGCAGATGGGTGCCAGGGACGTAACTCATCTAGGCAGCCGGAGGGAATCACCTCATCCTTAGGCACCATCATGCTGTGTTTGTGGGCAACCTCACAGACACTCTGAATCCCAAAGGGCTTGTAAGAAATAATGCCAAAGCCTTTATCTGGTATGTCTGGGGAAAAGGAGGAGAGGAGGGGGACTAAAATTAATTTAAATAAATAAAAAAGGCTTGAAAATATAGATATAAGTAAGAACAACAGCAAGAAATTAAACAAAGGGAAAATTAGGATGAACATCACTGAAAATTCAATAGTGAAAACTACTAGAGCGTGTCACAGTCTCCCATGGGGATGATCTACTGCTTCCAATACTTAAAACTAGATTGGACAAAGTAATATCATTGAGGGAACAGTCCTGTGCTAAAAAAGGAACTGACTTCTTTGTCTGACATGTCTTTTCTGTGTCTAATTTTGGTGGGGATATGATAGCATTATGTATGACTCAGAATCCCTTTTCAAGTCAAAGAATGTCTGTCACTGGCTCTTTGTCCACTTATTCATTATCATTTTCTTCACCTCATGCCTTCAGAAAGCATTAACTACCCAAATCAAAACACACAGTTTGTATTTACAGCTCTGACATTTCAATAACTATCAGCAAATATTAGTTATTTCACATACTACTTCTCTTCATTTGATTACAAGTAAGAACAAGTCCCTTAAAAACATTTAATATCTATATTTTAGTGTAACATTATGTGTAAAGAAAAAATAGGGAGAGAGAGAAAATTACCATCAGTGACAGGTAATTCACTGGCTACTTGCCTGGAATTCACACGCTACATTTCATAATGTTCATTTTAAAGTCACATTAAACTGCTTATCTTTTCCTCAGAAAGCTGAGTTTAAACAGGAGAGGTGATGAGAGGTAATCAATTTTATTGCGGCATTAAAAAATAACAGCAATGATGTTTAAGGGAAAAAGTCAGCCTTGAAAATATAAGTGGCTGAATATTTTAGTGTATTATTTTGTAAGTTATGTAACACTGCCATGTTGGTACAGTGGTGTTTTTTTTCCTTTCCTTCATCCCTCTACTCTCTCCCCCCTGCAAATGGAATAGCAATTCAATAGAATTTAAAGACCTTTTCTTGTGCTATAAGAATGGCATACTGAAGAGGAACAGATTTCCTTGACAATCGCAACTCCACAAAGGAGGCTTTCACAAGTAACACAGAAAAAGTGGAAAATTTTCCATACAGGGAAACAGAAACACATTTAATGGCTCCCTGAGCTTGCTTTGGTTTGCATCAGCACCACCCCAGAGCTGGATACACAGGCAACAGCACTGCCCACCCTTTGTTTATCCTGCACCAATGCAGGGCAGCAAGGCATGTCCTGCAGGAGCTGGATGCCAGCAAGGCAGATCAGACCAGGGTATTCCCTGCAGTGGCTCCCTGGTGCCAATGACCCCAGGGAGCTGTCACGTGTAAGGCAGACAGAGCTTAAGATGCTACATGCTCCAGAGATGAAAACAGATCCTGGCAGCTCCCGAACAGGAAATTGGTAAAGAGAGGGTGAATTAACTCCTTGTTTGGTGAATAAACCAACTCTGGCATAAAGAATGATTTTATCTGTAAGCATCATTTCATTCCTATTGCAAGGACAGGAAGAGAATAAATGTTTTCTTCCTAACCTGGAAACACGTGATGATGTTCTGTCTCAGAGTTTCTGTGTCTGCTTCCAGCTCTTTCTTTTTTCTGTTCAACTGCCAGGCAGAGAGAGAAAGATCACTAATGAACCACAGCTTCTGTTCAGGTCATTAGCTGTACCAGAGAGAAAGTTAATGAACCCTAGTATATAAAGACAAAATCAGGTTTTCTTTAATAGTTTCCATACCAAGAGCATCATTTTCTGTTAGTGTAATCCCTGGATGATTTAGTTTGAGTCCTTCTTTTTTGTTTTTGTTTTTTTTTCACTCTCCAGCCTAGTTTTGGAAGAGCAGCATGACAGAGAACATCTGGTCATTAAGTGCATACAGATGATATTCAGATGTTGTGGAGGAAGCACCAGAGGTAGTCAGAGAGGGAGGGAAAGATAAACCACCTTGTACAAGCAAGGCTCTGGAGGAAATCAGAAATAAAAAGTGGTAACTTGCCAAAGCTTTGTCCCACAGACTAATTCCAACAGCAACAGTGAAAAAATTCAGCACCCACCGAGCCTCTGCCATTCACTGATAGCACCTCTTTCCCTTGCTGGTCTTCCCCCTCTTGCAGACAAACATTCAGACATGGAAGACTTGTGTGCCCTTATACTTCACCTGAGCGATTTAAAGACTTCAGTGTACTTATCTCTCATAGTGGCCTATGGGGATAAGAAAGTGCTACTTCCATTCTGTGGTGATATTTATGGTTTTCCAAGCGAACCATGATCAGGCAGGATGTATTTCCTCCTGCCTCTCCAGCATCCTAAGCAGAGGAACATTCATTCTTTTCTTCACAGCTCCATCAGCTTCAAAAGAGGGTACTGCATCCCAGAAGAACTTACCCACTCCTAGAAATGCTTTCCTTTTTATAGAAAAGTGCTTGAGAAGTTACACAAATCAAAGTTGTGGGGATAAGGCAATGAAAGAGAAGAAAAAGCACCTATGAAAGTCCTATAAAAAGTATGGGTGCATTAAATCAAAGCCTAGAAATGTTGGCCAACTGTGCCAATCAACTCCTTTCAGTAAGCTTTGACAATTCTTGTACCCAGCAGTTCTACTGGGACACCATCTGGACTGTTCCCCATTTCATGGTTATGAACAGTATGTCACTTTTTACATTTATTCATGGACCAAATTGTATAATTTACATTCCACACTAAAACCAGACAAGGTGTATGAGGAAATGAGGTGCCATATAATGTAAGAAATGTGAATGGACATTATCCAATGTATTCTGCTTCTATTTAAATTTTCAGGTTCCTATTTCTAGGAAACTCTTTCCGCAGCACACTTTGGTGGTGAATAAAAAAACAACAGCAAAGGTTCTCATTCAAATGAAACTTTCTTAATCTTTTAAATAGATGCTGATTGGAAAGCAGACCACTCCACAACAACCCTCAAGTCCACAGCAATGTGTGTATTAAGCACAATGTCCACAAATCCTAATCTCCCCTTACTTTGTGTTTCACATGAACATGTACCAACACTGAGCACTGGGGAGGTTGCCTCCAGTTTTGAATCAAACACAGAACCAGATTCACTCTTCCAGCCTGCATCTTTGTGCTGGAGAAATGGATGCAGCCCAGCAAAGATAAATACTGCATCCGTCCCCCAGTTTTCCCTCATTAGGGAATATCTTTAAATTATGGAAGAAGAATCAGTGTGTTTCCAAACTTGTTCCAGCCCTGAAATGCTGCGGCCTCACCCATTGGCCAATGGGAATTGTGAAGAAGAAATCTTGTTTCCTTTTTCCTTCATTTCCCAACCATTTGCTTCTCAGCTACTTTTGACAATAATGAGCAAAAAGATCAGCAAAGGCTTGGAAAAGCCTAACCGATGCTGTGTGCATGCGAGCATCCTCCCACTAGCATTACTTTTCCATCAGTATTTCTCTGGAGTAGCTAAGCATGGTATTTTTATCCAAAGGCAATTTACTGGCATAGAAAAAGTACAGCAGACAATGCATTCCTACTCTATTATGCATGAACACCCGGTATGTACTCAACTTTCCTCTCGATCTTATTTATCGCACTGTCATTAAACCTGTGTCGCTATTACTGTTCTCTAATACACGTCACAAAACTGTGTTCTTATCAGGTCTCCTCTCTCATCTGTTGGTCTAATAATATACTGCCTCAACATTTTGGTGATTTTAACACAAATAAACAAACAAAAAAAGGTTCAGACGCAAGATACTCAGGGAAGTAATGTTCGTGTTTCAGCATAAACAAAAGCCTTCCTGTTTTTCAAGTCAACTTAATGGTTCAGCACTGCTGAAAGAATCATACAATGATGCCCCAGCAAGGAAGATGCAACCTAATTAAAACTTGCAGTTACAGAGGCCTGGTCGGCAAATGTTTGTGAATATTTATGGGGTTTTAGCAAAAAACCGCTGTACTGGATTATTTCGAGTCACAAAAAAGCAGGTTATGTTTAGAGTAGCTCTCTGAGAGCAGTACCCCTGGTCTCTGACTTGATACTCTTAAAGTGCCATGGAATCTTCCCAAGACACCAAAATTCAACTGACCAGGCAGTGACGTCATCAGGTTGGTCACTGGTGGTGGTTGTGGCTGAGGCCAACAAACATCCTCCCAAACAGAACCTGACAGAAACAGGAGGAACCACTCCTGGTGTGCAGTCCAGATGCAAACCCTCCTGTTTCCGAGGGAGGCCGAGTTCAACAGCGCTTTCACCCATTTGGCGTCTGCACCAGAGAAGAGTCCCAGGCATGCTTAATTTATTTGTATAACCAATGCTGGGTAGTCTCTGCTCCACTCTTGTCAAATAAGGTGGTGCTTTTCAGACTTGCCTGAATTTGCTTCAAACACATTACTTAGTGTCAGGGCTGCACAACCACTGAAATTGTAGAGGGCATCTGAAGACAAAAAGGACACTGGGTTCTGGTGATGTGTTTAAATAGGGCTCAGCACGCTGTTTTGTCATTGCATCATTTGTCAGTGCAGAAGGGGAAGCATGTGAAAAATCATTAGAATGAGCAAGGAGGATGAATAAATTAAGTAAATTATCATGAACAAGGCAGCTCATAATCCAGTTGAAGAAGGTGATTATATATCATACTGAGCTAACTAGAAAACACAGGCAGGAAGGATCCATAGTGGAAACATAAACTCCTCTGATTAAAAAAAAAATAATTGTGGGCAGAAAAATGAATTCAGAACAGCATTTCATTAGCAGAATTTGCCTCAACTAAGCTCTGACAGATCTAATCAGTGCAGGAGATGAGGACAGGCACCATGTTGTTATTTTACAGGATGGTGAAGGCATTGTAAACAAGAGGAGTGATATTTTTCACCTTGTTAAGCCCCTTAACAAGCTACCTGATTATATACCTTTAGAAAGCAGAAGATAGGGAGACAGTCTAGTAGGGGACAAAACCTAGTGGAAGTTGTATTAACTTTAATGATGTTTGCAGGTATGTGTTAAAAGAGCCAACTCTGACTGCTTTTCAAATGAGAACTCTGTTACTTCTGAGGCACTGGATGAATCGTATCTCTAGAGCAATATATTATATCAGTAAAAATGGGAATTTCAATTCCAGAATGTGACTTTGCCATACCTACTGAACACCAGTTTGATTTCTGTTGGACTTCATTTTTCCAAAGAGTCCTGGCTCTGTCATTGGCATAGATGATGTTGGAATCTCATAATTACTGAAACCATCCATATGACCACTAGTAACTCTACTAATATTAATAACCATGAAAATCAGCATCATTACCATTATGGTAGCATCCAAATGCCAGTGGCAATTAGGCTGCAGCCTGCTGTGCACTGTTTAAGGGGTGTTGGACAAGACACTCCTGTCCCTGGCTGCTATCTGACTAATAGAAAACGTAACAATAAATGTAGGTCATCTTGCTATTTTCACTGTTTGGCCACAAGACTTCTTCAAGTGAATGCTAAGGTAGTTTTATATATGTATAAAACTACTCATGTATACTAAGATAGAGAGGGTATGTGTGTGTATATATATGTATGTATGTATTGTATAATTCAGCCCCTGCAACAGGACCCAATACCACTAAACATCTGTATATTGTCACAATTCTGCAGTCTGAGCTCCCCTCAGTAAGAGCAAAATACACGTATGAGGTGTTTCAGAGGAGATGAGTGACATCACAGAAAAGCAAGGTCATTCAATCTCGTTCAGGCATCCTACTAAGTAGTGGCTTTTTAAAATTCCTGAATCACAACAAGGTCCATACTTTTCATCAGAAGCCAGAGCCAAATTCTCAAGGGGATTGCAGCCAGGAACTTCTGTTAGATTCAGCAGGAAGTGTGTTTGTTGGGTAAGGATTTGGCTTTATATATTAAAGATATAATAATATTTATCTGAAAAGGTTTCACAAATCTTGAAATGTTTTCAACCATAAACTCTCTAAATTCATGAGTCAAGCAATGAAAACCATGAGATTGGCTTTAAAATTATGTTCTCTGGTTTTTTGCAACTTAGTAAACATAGTTCTCTTCCCTCCCTTACCAATTCCTTTACAAGGAGCAGCATTATAAATCTAGTGTATTTTAAAATTACATCTGAGTCTCTCATACAACCTTTTGGTTCCCCTGTCTATAAGAAAAAGCATTATAATAATCAGAAAAATCTTGGTTTTTCTCAAAAAAATAGGCAGCGTCATTATGTTGTACTGCATGTTGGGATTAGCCCAGCTTTGTGCTCTATGACAAATTGCTCACATACATTTTGTACGAGTATATTTGAAGTAGCATTCACTGCTGCAAAATTTAGTATTTGAATGAAGCAGATAAGCCCTAACTCCTGATGGATACACCACTTTAAACTACTTTCCCAAGTAGTCCTTTTGGCTACTTCTATACAAGTAATCAAGGGACACTCAGAATTTCAGTCCAAGCATAGTTGTCTACCTCTCCTTCCACGATGCTTGACCAGTATCTCACACACACCTTGCCATGGTTTTGGTCCATGACAACTAAACCCCCTCACAGACAATTTTTGGCTACAGTCTGGGGAATAGCATAGATCAGGAATGATTCATTTCTGTGATGAGAAGTGATTTTTCTCAGTGTGGACTTGAGCCAGACCAAGCCAATAGCTCTGCAAGTCACAATTTCTGCAGTGCTTTCTTTAGAATTGTAGTTCTAGTCATTGAGACAAATAAACTATCCAGTGGAACAGTCTGATTCTAAAGGAAAAAGCACAGACATTGTCATATTGACATAACAATGCACCCAAATTCTAGAGGACTAAGCAATACCCTTAAATATCAATAAAGATTCTTACTTCTGGCATCTTTACAGCTGTTAGTGCAAAATTCATCTGCTTCCAATTTATTCCAACATTTCTGTGAATGAATTTCCCTGGATATGAAAGCCATACTGGAGACGAGCTCTGCCGAAGCGCCTGCAATTTTCTGCTTCTTAACTTCTCAGTTCTTCAGTTTTCAAGAAAACACTTGGAACCATGAGTCTGAAAATAGGAATGCATCATACTAAATCCTCCCATGGTGCAGAGAGTCCACCATCTTCCTGGATAATGTCCTCCCACATCCAGCTTATCTTAGCAGATAAGACATGTCCTCCTAAGGACTCTTGCTGCAATTCACAGCCATTACTTCTCATTCTACCTACTGTGGACACACAGAACTGTTTATTTAATTTCATCTTTGCAGCTACCTTTTATGTATTGGAAGGTCGTTTTCCGACCATCTCTTTAGCCTCTATCAGACTTTTCAAGATAAGGCAAACCCATTTTTCCAAGCTTGCAGGCTTATTTTAAAATTTTCATTTCTTTCTTCTGGATATTCTTTAATAGATCCACATCTTGCCTGAAGAGTGGTGTCCTGTCGAAAGCTTATCAGCCCTGAGGAGAAGATTACAGCTTGGACACAATATTCCCACTTACAGAGCTCAGAGTAATAGTTGTTTTATTGTAGCAAGTTAAAGTTTCCCCACTGAATTATTTTACATGATCATTTTATTTACAATGAATAAACCCTCTTTTCTTGGTTATTTTTTTGGTTGGCTATTTTCCCCTGCCTGTGTAGTAAACCTCCTGATTTTGTCCCTACCTACATTGCTATTACGTTTGCTCTTGATAACTGAGGGAATTTTTTCTTCTGTGTGATGCCTGCTGAATGTTCATACTTTGAAAGACATCATAATTTTGCTAAGTCACTATCCCTACCCTTCAGTGATGCTGTTTTTGATGAGATAATTATTTAATTAAAATATTTCCAGATGACTTTTTTATTATGCTTACTTTCCAGCAGGCTGTTCTGAATAGTCAATTGAAGACTTCTTTCCTGGAAACCTTATTTTATCAGTCTCCCACCTTGTACTCCTGTGAATCAAGAATTTAGTGTTTAATGTTTTGGTCACTCAGGTTGCCTTCCACTTTCCTTTCCCCAGCTAGTTCTTTTTCATCAATTAGGATCCAATCTACAAGAGTCTCCCTCCTTCTGCTTTCTCTGCTATTAGTATCAACTGTTGTCACCAATAAATTTAAACAAGGCTTTGTCTTTTTACGTTCCTATATTGACTGATGCATGGGTAGTTTAAGTACCCCATCAATACTAATTACTGTGCACGTCAAGTCTATGAGTTAGTTAGAAGCTCAGGTCTCGGGTTTTGTTCTGGCACACAGCTTGCTTCCAGAAACATCAGAGCCCAATGGCAGCTGGATACTGCTCATCATCCCAAAAGACAGTCACTAAGTACTCTCTTTGTTTAGGTAAAGGTGAACTCCCAAGACTTTGAGGCATCAGACATTTTTCTTCATTCATATGAGTTCCCTTGTAGAAGGTAAAAGCATAACTGGGAACAGAGCATGGTGTGCTGACATTTTCATGGGAAGTACCTCTGCCGGATGCTTACTGGGGTGTTTCAGGCTGAGGAGAGAACAAAGGAATGAAAGGTATAAAGGGACAGAAACAGGTAATGGAAGAAGAAACAGAAAACAGAAAAGGGACCCAAAAAAAAAGAAAAAAGGGGATTAAGCTTTACCCTCCAGTTTCTGTCCTCTTTGTGGGGCACACCACTGAAAACTCAGTCCACAGCTTTCAAATAGTTTGAGAGTCTTTTGAGAGTCCTAGAAGCAAGTGATTTCTCTCCTTCGCTCTTTTTCCACAGCCCTCAGATAAATACAATGAAATTAGGCTATGCATCTGTTAATATTTTTAAATGATTTGGCATCCATAAACATCTGAGTCTGAATCCTCACTCGCCAGCTTGCTGCAGTCTCAATAGTCTGACATATGGCTGGACAGGAGTCCTTAACAAAAAGAGACTAAAACCAATATAATTTGGTTGCAGAGTACTGTGCATTGTGTGCAGAGTTGAAGAAACAAGCCAACAGGCAGGTCATCCGTACCAAATTATGTGTGTAGACTTACATAAATTGGCTCAGAATTATGCAGACACATAGGAAATAGTGTCTAAAAGGCCACAATATGTATTTTTGTGCAGAATTTTTATAGGAGGCTGGTTGCTAACATGTGACTGCAAGTTGTTCCAACATGTATGGCAAGAGTGAGAAGGATCATATGGTTTGCTTCTCATGTACTTAAAATGCAATTATTTTAATTAATTACAGTATTGTAATTTCTCCAGAGGCATATAAACAATGTGAAAGAAATAAGCAGAGTATGTCTATGCCAAATGAAAAACAAGGTAATACAGGAAAGACTGAAAATGCACAGAAGGGAAACTTAAGCACAGAAAAAGAGAGCTGGCAATGAGAAAGGAAGGCAGCAAAGGGGGACAAAATATTTTTGGTTAAAGTAGCTCTATCTTTCTAGTGTCAGCATCTCACAGCTGCTGTCATACAGTAATGAGAGCTGAGGCCATTGTAATGCTGACCCAGCCATAGGTAGATGATTTATAATGAAATTGTATCTGCATGTGGAAAGGTGTCACAGCTATCAGTTAAATCTTCAAGGTAAAACAATTTAGGAACCTGAACTTCAAGAAATTAAGATGTCCACCTTGTTATTAACTGTAGAAATGACTAAAATGGAATAGAAAAATATATTTTAAACTCCATCCATCCCTCCCAAAAAATTCCATAGTTACGTGTCATTTGAAGTTTGAGCTCTGTGGTCCCAAAATAAGGTCTGTGTAGGAAACAAATAGCTCCCAGATATCCATCTTAGTAAATGATGGAGCAGAATCCACCATATTCCCTCATGGTGGTTTACTTTGCCTATTTCTTGCCAGGCTCATTCTTGAACAAGTTGTAAATCTTGGTGGGTTTTTCCAAACACAACCACCAATAAGTTCTACAAATTGACACTTTTCGTTCCACTTGTCACTATCAGGGGCACAGAAAAATCTAGTGAACTGGTATAGAGACAAGAATATTCTATGCAAGACGTGACCAGCTCCAGACAGAATGCAAGTGCCTTTTGGGGACGTAATCTCATCCACTCAGTGAGATTTGGGAAGCAGTTTGGGTGAATTAGCTCTAGACAATCTGAAACAGAGGTGCAGGGCAGCAGGGTAACTCAGCCTTGTCACATCCAGCACACACTCCCCCACACACAGACCTCCCCTAAGCAGCTCTCTGCTCAAAATTATTCTTCCAGTACCTTGGAGTCAACAAACATAAATTCTCCAGTCATAGGTAGCTCATGATGTACATACAGAGGTTAAACAATATATCCATTTGGCGAGTGGTGCCATTGGAGAAATGAAACGTACCCTAAGAGAAGTCAATATAGTCCAAGTGAGAGCTCCAGGTATATCATTACTTATGACAGTTGGAAAATGCCAAGTTCTAGCTCAATACTCATAATGTATTTGCTTTTCAAAAAATTAACACAAAATTATGGCATGATGTGACATCTGTAGGGTTTTGAATTCCAGGCCTTTAATAGCAAAGAATTCCTTGTTTACTCTAGAGGAAGAATAATATTGAACTAAATCTACACTAGTAAACTGATCAGTGGCATGGAGCGTTCCTGGAATTTCTCATGCAGACTGTTAAATTGCTGGAGTAGTCCCTGGGACTTCATTGCTTGTGGACAACTAGCTAAGCTCTAACAAATTCGCAGATGCAAACTGGCGATGGGCTGAGTTCGGGAGTCTGTTCCAACAGACAAGGTGGATGTCACCACCCTGTTTTGGAGGTTAAGAGGATGTAATGACACAAACGTTGCCGAAGCAAGCCAGCTGGCCATCCAGTGAGAGAACAGCCTGACGTGCCCTTGCTGGAATAGAAGTAGCTTCGGGTAGATTTTCCCACTGATCTAGCTGCTAAAGAAGGAGGCAACTCAAAACCTGCCAGTGCATAGGATGATATTGAAGCTTATTCTTTTTTATATCCTTGCTTAAAAAGCCATGAGGCATCCAGCCAAGGATCAGGAAAATATTTGTCACCATAGCACAAAAATAGTGAATAAAAACCAGTGAAGAATTGATGAGTTTGTCAATAGTCAATTACCTGGGAAATTTTGTCTAACTTATTCAGCAAATATTTTCCACAAATTTCCTGTGTATCTTTCTCCTCTGATTTCAGGTTTCTTCTTGGTTTTATCTTCTTTCTTAACTTCCAAGTAATTTTCTACCACTGGTCTCTAGTTCTGTTTCCTAAGCTCCCTCCAATCCTCTCTCTAGGGGATGTAAGAGACAAAGTGATATTGGGGTATAATGGTAGGTAGAGTAAGGGGGACTGGAAAGGGAAGCAGAAAGGGGAACTCTCATCCTTTGACCAGATTTAGTTTTAAGGGGGTGCTTGAAAGTGAGCAGTGAAACGATTTTGCAGATGTGGCCAGGAACGCTTGGTCTTGTATGCAGGAACAAGGAAAAGGGATGGAATTGAAAGAATGGAAGTAAAAATGGTAGTGGACAACTGAACTTCTGGCAGAAGTTTTATGCGTTGAACCAGAAGGGTTTATAGGGTGTCTTCTAGGTTTTCTTGAGATCTACCAACAGATTTTACAGTCACAAGAGGCTACTTTTAAATTGCTTGCCATCCAGTGATGGACTGCCTCTACAGCTCCCTCTAAATGAGAAGTAAATACTGCAATGGAAAATATTGGTCTGAATGAAGGAACCACCATTGGTATTTTTTGTACTCCTAAAGTTAGCTAGTACATCCCTATTTGTAGTATCTCCAATGCCTTGATACAGTCCAGCAAAATGAAAGCAACATGAGAAAGGGAAATAAATCTATACCACCTGCTGTGAGTTACTGGAGTGGAAAGAAAACCCTCTTCATCTGCTTTCCTCCTGAAGCATGTGCATCTTCCCATTCGTGTAACAGATGACTCTGAACTCTGCGCTCACCTCACCAGAAGCACAGGCTGCTTCAGGCAGCAGGAAATGACTTTTGCAGCCCTCACTAAGCATTGGCAGATCCTTTGTCAAACACCATATGAAAAAAAATTCCCTTACTGTAAAGGACACGCATACAGCAATTACTTTTAAAACAGCCTTTTCCCTCTCTTTCTTTCTTTTTTTTTTTTTTCTTTTTTATTTTATTTTCTAAAGTCAAAAATCATAGACAATTCAGGAAATTCCTGGCTCAGATGAAATGCAGAGGAGTAAACACATAAGTGGATAACGTTTCCCTCACTAGGAAACATCAGGCTCTGTCTACAGTCAAAGATCTTTCCTGCAGAACAGGGACACCCAGAAGATTGACATCTTTTGTTAAATAAGTGACCGGTAATTGGCCAAAATTACGGTAAAATATTCCGTAGAAACCCAGTATTTAAAAATGGAAACAAAAGAAATGTTCAATATGCAAATGAGCTTTTGTGGAGGAATATCAGCAAGTCTGTGAACCCCACTTCAGAGTTCATTATTCAGGAGAAAAAGTTATGTCTAAAACTAGGTCTGTGAGCAACTGAATAAAGATCAGGGATGATTTTTTTTTTCATTGAAAATTCCTCATTTACAGAAATGAAAACTATGGCCTTGATGTAACTGGCCTCTGAATAAATTATAATCTGAATAACATTCTCAAGTGTCCTTAAAAGTTTTAGGTATCTATTTTCTATTGACTCTCAGACAGCATTTAATTTCTTCTGAAAGTTTTAGTCAGGATAATGAACAAATATAATGACTAAAACCAGTATCTGCCCAATTTTAGGACTACTGTGAAATGAGTGAAACTCATTAGGCAAATAGGGATTTTTCAAATTGCTAGGTAATATACCCTCTGGCAACACATTCATTAAGTGGTAGGGGAGGACAGTGTGTATAATGAGCAATAAGTGATTATTCATTATTCTAAATACATAAAGTTTTATTTATACTTCAAGTTGCAAAAATAAATACCTACACTTTTTGGGATACT
>VWZG01000565.1:195031-206130 GCA_013396735.1 Grallaria varia
CTTTTCCCCGGGCCCCCCCCCCCCCCCCAGTGTGCTTTACAAACAAATGTTTCTATGCCATTTCAAGGAGTGCCATGTGGAGATACTCATGTGAACTGTGAAATAAACAGCAGCAGTTTTGCTGTGCTAGTGCAGGGTTAATTAGTGCATGCAGAGCACTGTGCTAATGCCATTAATGTCTTTGTACAGCTTCGGCGTTGGAAGTAGCTTATTCTAACCTAACTTGGATTCCCCACATATCCTGCCCAAAGAAAGCAGAGTGAGATGGATAAACACAGGTATCATGCATAGGATGTATTATGTGCTGCTTTCATTCTAAGTCACTTCCCATAGACTAAGGCTGCAATCCTGCACCCAGTTTTACAAAGGGAGAGAAGAGAAAAAAATAAAGCTGGAAAGCAAGGTTATTGAACCCATCCAGAAATTATTTTACCTAATTAATATGAAGCTGATACTGCTGAAGGTAGATATGGTAAGTTTTAGACTATGTAAAAAACAGTTCAAAAAAGAAATTAATCAGATGATTTCTATGTCCGCTAGAAATAGGACAAGAATTAATTGACTTAAATAGCAGCAAGGGGCATAAGATATTAGAAAGAACTCTCTAACTGAAAGAATAGTTACATACGTTAACAGATTATTGAAGGCAGCCCTCAACTCATCATCACTAGAGCAAACTAAATACACATCCATCAGGGCCGATTAAGGAGCAGATGGCTTGGTACTGGGCCGAAATAGTCTAACAAGGCAATACGCATACTTTCTGATATTGAACAAAATGCTTTTGAGCAGGAGAAATGAAGCACTGACTCCCCTGAATCAACAGAAAAATTGCTGGCTCCAAATCCTGACCAGCTTAACATAAATAATTGCATAGAGGGCTCTGTGTAGCGTGTTCTTCTGTAGCTGTCACGGAGAGGAAAATGTCATTGTGACTTATTAATGAAACTCCTTTTCCAGCACTTACATAAGGTGTTTTTTTCCTGTGAAGCAATAGGAAAAACTCAGTGTGCTATGACTGTTGGTACCATAGGTCTTGGATCCTAGACACCAGGGCTGACCTGTGTTTGGCATTTGTAAAAGGGAGGGAACTAGCAAGCAAGATAAGGAGGAACAGTTGTGAAGATAAGCAAAACAGCTGAATCTTAACATTTCAACAACAATTTTTTTTCCTTTTTGATTAGCTGCGTTAATTGTCCTCCACATCACAAGTGCATTTAAAACCCTATCTCTGTATCACATATAGCAAAAATTTTGGAAGAACACAAAGGCTAAAGGCTCCAAATATGCTGTCTACATTGTTCTTGCCAAATTCATGCATGTGCATAAGAAGGCTTCTGATTTTGCATAGATTGACAAATTAGTATACTGATGGTGGTCCATTTATTAGCCCATTTAGCCAATTTTTATATGCATCCATGTATGCTATAATTTTATGACTAATGCTGTGACTCAAAGCTCTGATGCTCAGGAGAATCAAGAGCTAACATCTACTAACTCCATGTCCATGACCATCAGGGGAATAAGGACAACGCAGAAGACAAATCAGTCAGAAGCAGTTTTCATTTCTGTTCTAGTTTTAGTTAAATGGGGAAGAATTTTTGTTGAATTTTTCACATCATCACATAATTCAGAAGCGTGGGGGACCACCTACACCCCACTAGGGCTATGTCAGGGATTCCTTGAGAGGATAAAACCCTCAGCATTTCCAGAACTGGCTCTCTTTGTACCTGGGTTTGGGCTCACTGGAGTTTGTCTCCCCAGGGACCAACCTGCCTCATCAGCAGCTGTCTTCTGTAATCAGTCGCCCCCTGGTTTCCCTTGTTGTGGCAAAATCACTGCCACCACTTCAGTCGTGGCTCCTGCGCAACACCCACCACTGTCACCACAGCTCCCCCATGGATGCTTTGGGGAGTTTTCATTGCCAGCATTTCTGTCACATCAAGCCACCCTTGGCTGCCTGAAGGGTGCAAGTGGTGCTCTCAGCTGCTGCCACAGCCATGCCAAAAAACCTGGGAATTTCCCTTTGGGAGCTGCACATGGCTCACAATTGCCTGCTCCCAGCACCGCTCCTGACCCATCATTGTCAAGTCACATGGTTCTGTTCCATCAGGATCCATGCTGCCGTTTCGGTGGCATAGGACTTCTTCCTTTGAACAAAGTACTCTCCCAGCTTTTTGACTTTTTAACCGAAGGGGAGAAGGGTGGCTAAGTGACTTTTTTCTCTTATTGGTTTTGTTTGGGTTTTTTTCCCTTTGTTCTGTTTTGTTCTCCATTTTTTAGTAAAATTGTTATCTTTTTTTTCTCCTTCATTCAGACTCTTTGTAACTTCAAAAATGTGTCAATATTTGGGAAGAGGAAAATAAATGACAGAGAAGGAGAGTTTCACCACATCAGAGGTCCTACCTCTTGAGCATATTGTTATTAAACCAAGACAAACTCCATGTAATCATAGATGAAATACACACAAAGAGGTTTTTTCTTTCTTTTAGTTAGCGCACATAGGCTACGAACAATCTAATGACACCTTCAGAAAAAGTAGTGTCAACTACCGTCAGTATTTGGTTAGATTTAGAGGGACACTAAACTGTTTAAAATACTACTCAGTGAAAAAAAAAGTAATCTCAGATCATCACTGAAATAGTCAGGGCTTCATTATATAATTGCATTATCAATGTATAAATGCTCTCTTATTTGAATGGCCAAAGTATAAGCAAAATGTTGCATGGTTTCCATTAAGTCTTAAACTTTATGTTAATAAATACTACTCATCGGCACTTGAATCTAGGTTCCAATACTTAATGATACACCAGCTTTAATTTCATTCTGTAAGGGCTTTTACAAGAAATGAGTTGCTGAAATGATGAGGTAAGGTCATCTTCATGCACATATACCAATATCCGAGTTAAAATCAGTTCAGCTAGAACTGAAAATTGGATCTTGACTTCAAATTTGGGCATAAGAACTGATAGCCTTACCGTTGGCCATTAATAATGCTCCTTCTTTGTTTCTTACTTTTTAATGTGTTCCTATTTACTTTCTCACTTTGACAAAGCCTGTCTCATTTCTTTTCCCCTTCTCTCATTTTCCCAATTTCCCTTTCCTCTATGTTTTGTTTACATTCCCTTAGTCCTCCTTCATTACCTTAGTCCTTCTCATTTCAAAAGCATACCCCATTTTACACTTATACCATTATGTAAACCAGACCACTAAGCAGGAGACTGGACTGGAAATACAACATGGAAATCCCTGATAAGGCGGGCTAGAATGAACATTTGTATTACATAAATGGTTTTTTTTATATTATAATAAGAAAATTATCTTATTGTGCTACTGAATACAATGCACAATATTTTGCTAATACACTATGCTGGTCACTAATCCGATGTCAAGGTCATATAAACCTCATCTATTAGCTTTTACTATTGCTTTCTGTAATAAATTGATAACCCAGCTTCTGAACCAACCTTTTACATCCTTATTCAGTTTATATTGTAATTGAGGATATTTTTGAAAAAGTAAAAATATTGAAATAAAAGAAAGGGAAAAGAGAAAGACAAGTGAATGCCGATGAGAGTATTTTTTTCCCCTGGGCCTATGCACTCTGATTTATTGCAAAGTATTTGCCATTGAAAATCCTATTGTTTTTTCAGGTATTGAAATTTGCTGTATCATTTTTAAGGGTTTTTAAATTGCATTTTCAAATTAAAAAATAGAACCAATAACAATGAATTTCAGCTGTACAACTGTCAGACACTGTATGTTCCAGGACAGTCAGGAATAATAACACTCTGGGAATGTATGCTCATATTTAATTTGGAAAACTGTCTGAAATTAAACACATTAAAACCAGAATTCTAACCTAGTTTTATCATGCTGAAATTCACTGCTTTACTTTATAATAGCAACCTTTCTGGATATTTTCCACTATGAAAACAATTTCCATGCAAGAAAAATATTGAGTTTAAGCAATGGTTAAGAAGCCTGACAGAACAATTACCTTTGGTGAAATTATTCACTATTGGACTCATTCTGTTCAATGTTTGGTAATGAAGGATGCCCATCTCTTCTCACAAAAGATACATGGAGCACTTCCAGAGAATAAACATTCCTTATTACTAATGCCCTGAGAAATTAACTGCTGCTGTTGTAGTATAGAAAACATTTTTCAAAGTTTTGCTTTTGTCCTTTACTTCAAAAATGCTTTAAGTCTTACAGAATTTACTTTCGTGTCTCAAAAGTGGTGTTGAAGAAACTGGGGGTTTGTGTGCTATAACTTTGCACCTACAATAGGTCTAAAAGCACTGACATACGATGCTTATGTTCTGTTATACAGTAGATGGCATTTAGGACCACCAAGTTTAGACAACAGGGTGTCCAACTTAATCTCAAAGCCATGAAACCACTCATTTTGAATTTTCAAGGTTATTATAATTAAAGTTGTAAAAAAGCAAATAATATGCAACCCGTGTTCAACAAAGATCCAACCAGGCTAGGGCACCCATGCTGCTTTGCCTAAGTTACCCAAACAAAGAAGCACTTTTTTTCATCCATTTGGAGTTCATTAAAATACTGGTATCATCTGTAAATCTGATAAATACAGTAAATACATAAACACAGTTATTTGAAGAAGCAATTAGTGATACAGTCATCAATATCCAGGAGCTGAACTTTGGTATCCCTGTGGGTCCCTTCCAACTCAGGATATTCCATGATCCTATGCTTAGGAATATAGGAATTAACACTGTAACTGTGAGGTGAGCAAAGAATTGGCTAGTAGAGAAGTATTGAAAGGGGAAAAAAAGGGAAGTAACAAATGTTTGGCCTTGGATCAATCTTGGTAATTTTTTGTGTAAATAACCTTGGATTCAAAAACAAAAAGTATTCTTTAGATGGAAAGCTAAAAGGCATTGTCAATAGTGAAGAGGATTATGGTATTTCACAGAAAGAACTGCATGGCCCTGAGGATGGGAGTCAGCATAAACAAGTCAAATTAAATTTAAAATAAAAAGAGTAAGGTCATCAGGGGCTATGAATGAGAATTTCTGCTATTGACTCAGAGCTTGTCAGTTAGAAGTGACTGGAAAGGGAGAGACACAGGTGTACAAGCTGTTCACAGGATGACTATAACCTAGAGAGGGATGGCAAGCATGGAAAAACTGAAATGCCATCCTGCAATATATCAGTCAAGGTGTTTCCAGATGAGATAGAAAAGCATAAATTCTGCTATAGTAAGCCTTGATGAGACTTAATTTGTAATAGTGTATACAGTTCTGGTCATTTATTTTCGAGGAAGATATGAAATGGAATAGGCATAGAGAAGGATCACTGTCATTATCCATTGAGCGGAACCGAGAGCTTATCAGACAAGAGAAGAATTCACCTTGTAACCCAAAGGGATGTGATTGGTGCCTGTACATAAACCTGTGTACAAATATGGGAGATAAAGGACTTATTTAAACACTAGGAGAGTGTTTTATACAGTAATAAATGCTCATAACCTGGAGGTTAATGCATTAAGATACAAAACAAAGGAGATTCTGGAATCATCTTCCAGGTAAAGTATCAGGGATAAAAAGTACAACTACTGTTATTGTACTGTTTAAAACATTTAAGAAAGTAAATATATGACACTGTGTCCATAAGGTCAGGGGCTTGCATTTGAAAACCAGGAAACCATTTCCAGTTCTGTATTTCCAGGCTTCCTATGCCATTCCAAGGATTCCAATACTCCCTATAAAGGCATAAGAATAAGGTATCAGATATGATTTTTTTTTGACTCACAAATGTAAGAAGAGAGAGAATCAGTATGACAAGTGCAGGCCACTTTCTAAACAATGCTTAGGCTGCTTAAACTGTTCAAATTGTCTAAACTGGGCTGCCAGTATGGACCATGGTCCCTGAAGTTTTATGGCAGTCTTCAAGCAGTTGCCTCTTTTGCAGGACTATGGCAACTACACTCATTCAGATCCCCTGCAATCCACAGAAGTCTTTCAGATTTCAGAAAGTCTTGAACCAGGATATACATCTACCTCTCTATAAATATGTTTATTTAAAATCAGAAAAATTAATTCAGTCAAAGTTTAAGTTCATGAAAGAGAGAGAGAGATCATAACTCTGTGCACTGCCTTAATTGTATTTTAACTCAAGCAAATTAAAGCCAAGTATTCCAGTGTGTCATTCATGGAGAAAATCTTATTCACAAAGCTGCTTTATTCATGATGAAGTCTTGCACATATTCAAATTCATCATAATTTTCTTAGTCTGAGGTTCTTATTTTTATGCAATAAATTCATAATTAACATTTCAGCAGAGGGGCACCTGTTGACACAGTAGAAAAATATTACAGCTAAGAAGGATTTAAGAACAAATGAAGATATTTTTAAGTGGAAGTAGCTCTTTATTCCCTCCAAAACAACATTCACTCTATCAGAAAGTTGCAGTGCATGGACACACTTAATCTCTCAATATACATACACATAAACACCTTAAAAGAGAAAAAGTAAAATAGGCTTTTGGCTGTTAGAAGCACTTTTGAAGTAGCAAATGTAGAAATAGGTACAGAAAAATTTGGTAAATACAAGTAATGAGTAGTTATAGCGGGTTTGGAGCTGCAGGCATGAGCAAACAAGATTAACCTGCTTCAGTGCCTTACCTCCAGTGGTCTCTTTCAGTGTCAATTATTCTCTGGTTCTAGACCAACTAACAGAGAATCACAGAATTACAGAATACCAGGCTGGAAGAGTATCACAAGGATCACAGAATCACAGAATATGCTGAGTTGGAAGGGACCCATAACGATCACTGAGTCCGGCTCTTAGCCCTGCATAGGGCCATCCCCAAAAGTCACACCATGTGTGACCATTCAGTCCATCCTTTCTTGGCAAAAGCACATTAAAAAAAAAAAAGTCCCTTTGGTTTGAAAATAAGTTATTATTATATATTCATCTCATCTGAGTGCATGTTTTAGACAAGGAATATGGTGGTTTCTCTTCTAGACAAATCTTAGCCACAGACTATTACAGTGCAAAACACTGCCTAGATACTGGTTTATCACTGTTGGAGGCTGTAAGATTATTATAATCTTCTACCAGACCATTGCCAGAAAGGTCAAGTAGTTAAGCAGTTATCTCCCCTCACTGTTAGAAAAGGCTGGACCACAACAGACAACATGAACTGTCAAAGGGAAGTTTCTAACAGTCTTCAATGTAAAAATCAAGCTAGACCCTAACGCTAGAATGAAGACATTACAAATAAAACAATAGTGTCTTCCTCAGAATTCTTCCTGTCTCAGTTCCCATATCCAAAATTCAGTACAATTTCTCTGAAGGTGTTTTTAATACAATTGTCGGGACATGGGAAAAAAATAAATAATTAAAAAATAAACTAAACACCCTCTTCCCACCCACCATCCACCCTCTCCCTCCTTCCCCCCAAAAAACACCTTAAAATGCCTGATTAGAAAGGGGAGAGAAAATTAAGTTGGGCAAACATTATAATGTTTCTGAAACAAAGATCTTTGCATAAGTGCTTGAAATGCCTGTCAAATGTATTCAGGCCCTAATCAGAATTAAAACACTGCTCTCATATTACCTAGGCCCATTTAAACAAAGACTCACCTACAATAACATAGTATATTAGTATTCCTCTAAGTGTTAAAAGTAATGATTTGGCAAACTTAAGAAGCCGGAAGATAGAACACTGGTCTTAGGACTGCCAGATTTATGACAGTGTTATTACTGCTGGCAGATCACTTTTCTTTTTAAACTGCAGCATGTACCAGGTGGAACTGAAACATTCCAACAGTAGACTCTGCCTGGGTGTTGCACAGATATTAGCAAATGACAGTAATTTATCAGGAAACATCCCAGGTCTCTGCTGAATCAGGACTCTGTCATACTACGAGACCTTCATGTCACTGTTGCTCACCTAGTGAATTAAAAGGTCTAAATCTTGGTCATTTGGGGTCTGCAGAGAAGTGATCAACATTCTTGTGTCTATCTTTAGCATCTAGGTCAACCTGACTGGCATAGTTACACTATGAGGTACATCTTTTATTGGCTATTAGTAAAATTTTCTCTGTTCATTAACAATCAGCCATTTTGTGTTCTATTCGTTTGCGTCTATTTTTTCTCTTAGTCAAAAATAGGTCTTATCCTAACAAAAAATATTAATTTATTCCCTGGGTATGAAAGGATATAAATGCATTTATTTATTAGTGTATTTTTAGCTAGATTTAACTTCACTGATTACATCGTTCACTGTCATACCATTGCAATGCCTCACAACACTCAGGCTCTTGCAGTTCTGTTTTCACAACTGTGCAAGTTTCTTCCTGTAATTCTGCCATAAAAAAGAAGAGACAAATAGTAGATAGAAAGAAAAAAATTAAATGACCCAACAGTGGCAAACTCAGTGACCTGACTCTCCATTCTGGTCTGCTCTATGTGGAATACCCTTGGTAAGAACACTTCACTGCGTGATGAGATGCGTCTGGCACACGGGTGAGCCTATTTACAACAGTAGAGCAATGCAAGCCCAGTGTATATTGCAATGATGGCTTTTGCCTCTGGTTGCAATGGGGATTCAGGGGCACCTCTGAACACCCACATCTGTGCATATACCCTTGCAGCGTCACTGCCACTGTGAAACCTAATACAAAGCACAAGTCACAGATGGGAAGCTCAGGTGTAATCAATGTGTCAACTTCCTTGTGCTCTGGTCGGGTGTTAATTTGAACAATCAGTGAGAGTCTGCCTTTCAATCCGGAGTGAGCTCACGAATCTGCCTGTCTCCCAAAATAAAAAGCTATGCCTGGTTTTCCCTCCTTTATGTCTGAACAGCACTGACATATTTTACAGTCACAGTTGTGCACGTATCCCATTAGACAGGTGGTACTAATTAAATATTGGACAGCACAGTTATCCATTTAGCAACAAATATAATTATGTTCTATCTGCTGGTGCATAAAAGCAGGAGTCTCTTGAAACTCAGTTGAGGTAGGCATATTTTAAAGGAAACTGCAAATAACTTATCAGACACTCTTCGTCTCTAAAGCAGTCCTCAGTGAGATTCAAAAATTGAATAAATGAGATCTAGCTCACCAAGTGGGTTTTTGCAGGCTGTGATGTTGGTTCTTATAGTTCTAAAAAGGAAGTGATAAGCCTTCTGTATTGAATGTGAGTGCTCTACAGGCAGGAGGATAGACGACTGAAAAAGGAAATCCCTACAGTGAGGGATTTGTGAGATTTGGCAGAAAATCTGCATCACAATACTGTTCTATTTCCCACAGGGAAGGAGGCCAGAGAATTTCTCAAGAGGAAGGCACTGTTCCACCATTGCTGCATTACAAGTGACAGACAGGAGACAAGTCAGGTATCAGCACAGACAGGTATCTTCTTTATTGTGTTCCTTGACACAGGAAAATCGGAAAGGTCTAAGACACCAATTTCAGCCTCATTGCACTTAAGGTTTATATGCAGAATAAAACTGCAAGTTTGGGGTATCTTGGAAAAATCCGTAGGGTGAACAGAGATCACTCATTTTCGGAGCTCTCTAGTCGCTCGCCAGACTTGCAAGCTTAGCAGAAGTCTGTAGAAGCAAAAAAAAAAAAAAAAAAAGTCATCACAAAAGGCTGTATTTTGGGACTTACAAATAGAAGCTGAGATATTTTAACTATTCAATTAACTGGGGCTATAGGATTTGCTTTGTGAGCATTTTATTTCTTAATCTACACTGCCCTTCTCTAACCTCTGAATAACTTTTTACTCTCCTCCTTTTTATCTGTCACTACCTTAAAAGAGGAAGCAGAACACTGTGTGAGTCGAAGGACCACCTCTGTTGCCACTGAAAGCCATTATGTGTGGTGAAAGCATTAGAAATTCAGAAGTAAATTGCAAAGTTGGTTTGGAGCACAGTGAAGCATTTAGTTGCAACTCAGTTGGGTGGAAAAAAAAAGAAGTCACACTCCAAAAGAGAGAGCGAGCTTTCTCTGCTTGAAATTATTGAATAATTTATTTGAAACACAAATCAAACTATTAGAATGAAGGTGATGATCTTCAGACAGAGGTCATGCAGAAAAGTACAGGGCCAATAACCGCCTTTTTTCTCTTTCATTGGCTATCAAAATACTTGGTTCTTTTAAAAGATAAGCCAGCCACAATCAATCATTTTTATATCCCCTTCATTGCAGATTATGTCCAATCAGTGTAACTGGATTTGAAAAACGCTATCACATAGAAGCTACAAGTCATGCGAAATATCTCTTAAATAATGAAGCCAAAATGAAGACGTATCACATAAGTCAATTGAAAACTCCATTTCTTTGAAATGCTTTGTGAAAAGCAAGTTTTATGGTACACATTTGGTTTTACTACAGAAAGAGCTGCCTGACAGAGCCCAGAGCAGTGCAGCCACTGTGCATGAGGCAACACACAGCTCTAAAGTAAATGATTGGCTTTCAAACACTCGGGCCAGATCATTTTCAAAGGTACTTTATGCTGCAACCCATTAATTCCCCAAACATGATCTAAACCCATTGTGCAGCCAAGAACTCATGAAGGCAAACAGCTCTCCTCACTCTTGCTTCGGCAAAGCGATGCTCTCAGTCTGCATCTCTTCTCCTCCTCCTCCTCTCATGACCATTGTTCTCTACTACCTTGAACAGCAGCTTTTTATTCTCCACCCTCAGCAACCCCTTCCACAGGGATCAGACCTCACTTAATCACTGTGCAGAAGAAAATCCCTCATTTACCTTTCCTGTTGTGGTGGGTTCACCTTGGCTGAATGCCGGGTGCCCACCCAGCCTCTCTATCACTCCCTTTCCCAGCTGGACAGGGGAGAGAGCAAGCGTGGAAACAAAAGAACCAGCACAAATCGTGGGTTGCGATAAGGCAGTTTATATTTATACAAAAAGCAAAAGCAAAAACAAAAGTGGGGTGCGCACGCAAAGCAGAAGCAGCAACTAATCTCTACTTCCCATGTGCAGCGATGGTGGGCCACGTCTCTGGGAAGCAGGGCCCCCAAGCGTGTGTCAGATGTCATGTAAAAGTTTGGGTTGGCTCCCAGCCAAAGCCTCAGCAGCCCGGGACAGCCTTCCC
>VWZG01000565.1:206286-327334 GCA_013396735.1 Grallaria varia
ACTACGTGAGGGAATAGGATGGAATACTTCCTTGGTTTTTGACCCCAGTTGTTAAGGAAGGCCTAAAGAACAACAAACCTCACCAAAGCCTAAAATTTAAACTACCACATGTCAGCAGGCAGCCATCGGAGACAGTGAGCGCCTCCCCTTCCTGCTTCCTGCCCCAGCTTTTATATCTGGGTTGGCGTCATCTGGTACGGAATAGCCCTTTGGTCAGTGCAGGTCAGCTGGCCTATTTGTGTCCCCTCCCAGGACCTTGCCCTTGACTGAACAGAGAGTGCTGTGCCCAAAATACGGGTGTGTTACGGACACCAATGCAGAGCACTGTGAGGGCTCCTATGGGGAAACAAGTTCTGGCTCAGCCAGACCCACCACACCTGTCAGTGTACTTTCTCCCTCACTGTCTTTGATAGTTACCCAAAGAGCTACAGATTGCAGAATTAGCACAGCAGATTCCTCAGCCCCAGCCATAGAAAGGTTTAAAATCCCTAAACCGCTGCTTGTCTGCAGTAAGCCTTTGTTATTAGCCTTGGGAAGGATCCTTATCAGTCAGCAATCTGATTTAGCTCTCATTCCCGACTTCTCTGGGTGTTTTTCACCTTGTGGGAAACAATTGTTTGAAGTTGTTAAGCTTCTTTTATGTGAGGCTAATAAACATTTGGATGTCTGTCTTTCTCTTTGAAAAATCTGCTGCAGATCAACATGATCCTGTTCTTGTGTAAAGCACTAAGGCCTCTCCGTCAGAGCAAGAATCATCCTTTTTGCTTCTTTTTTTTTTTTTTTTTCCACAGAGCATAGATAAAATCCTGCAGTTCCTTTTAGTTTTTCACTTGATGAACAGCATAATTTTCTCACTGGTTTCCAAAAACACAAAGCCCAACATTTTTGAAATACAAATATAACAGAATGTAGGCATTATATACTCAGAGATACATAAATTCTACTTTACTTTCTGTAGTCTGGCATTTCAGATTAACTCTTTGTAGTATCACAAGCCAGACTTTCATATAGTCAGGAATTTTCAAAGCAGTATAAAGGATTAGCTCATGCAAATTTCTGATAAGGACATGTTAATAATTCCGAGAAAAGAACATACTAGCTTCAGTAAAACAAATATTTAAGGCACCCCTAAAACCTCGTAACCACTCTGAAGCACAGTAAACAGCATCTGTACATTAAACAAACCCTATCAAACAGTAAATCTTCTATGCATGACAGACTTCTACATCTCATTGGTATTACATATATTCAAATGCAAGCCTTCCAAACAACATATACCTATACTTTAGCAAATATACACACGTTCCCTCCTGAGCCAAAGGTGATGGCAAGATGCAGCAGAAGCCCTTTGTTCCCCTAAAAGTTTGAGAATTGCAACATTTTTGGGCTTTCCTATCCTAACTGCAAGCCAGCAATATGGCACAGGTCTGTGGTTAGTGGGATCTGTCCTCAGCTTTCAGCAAAACATTTCCAAGCACTATCCCACTCCACAGACACATCTCAGCCCGTATTGGGGAGACACTCAGGTCCCACAGCTACCTTTCACATCTTCATTTGTAAGTTTCTACCCTGACTGACTCAGCTGATAGAGGATGAGTAGGTATGATTTGCCAGTGAGATGCCTCCCTATAAAACTATATCAATAAAACCTATAGAGAATGTATGATAATTGAAACACTTTCTCTCTGGTGTCTCAGAATGTTCCAAGTTGAGTCACCATGTCCAGCTTTTTGCAAAGGTAAACATATATATAGTATTCCTAATAATACCTATCTTCTCTTCCTCTGCCTCTGCTCTGGGATGTGCTCCACCTAACCAGGAGCCTTCGGTAGTTCAAGAAACCAGTTTGCCTGCTGAGAAGATCTTTTTCAAAAGATTTTCTTTGTGGACATCTACAGGAAACACAGCCACAAAATTTTACAGCTGAAAGTGATGTAACTCGCTTTGAAGAGGTCTGCATTTTGTTTCATGTTGCTAGTTCTCAAAAAGCAATTTGATTTCCTTGCAGAAATAGCCATTTTAAAGATTTCTTGCTCTTTGATACTATTATGAAGTTATTAATTAGTCTACTCTTGAATCAATTTTCAGCAGTTGTAAACTGGATCAAGACCTGTGGGATTATACAACTAGATAAATATTGAGCCAGTGGGGCAAGGGTTTAATGCCTGTGCTGGGGCTTCTTTTTCCAAAAAAACCCTGAGACTTCAGTATTCTTTTTGCGGGTTAAGGTGCTACTCAGTGGAAATAAAATGATCAATACTGGGCTCTCAGTTACCATCAGCTAATACTTTATGAGACTGGAATTACTTATGTGTATTCTAAATATTTCTATGTTTGTGCACAGGTAGTTATTGCTGGCATGCTTAGGAATTTCTACAGTGGATATAAGCCAAAGGCCCTCTAGCTCAATATTTACCCTTCACTTACAAGCAGCACCAGAAGTTTCAGAAATCTGCAAAATCCCAGATGGGCAAGCCCAGAAGAAATCTCAAGAGACCATTTCACCCATTCAAACCTTTCTGTTTGGAAAATACAGAGGAAAGGTTCTCTCTTTAATAAGATAAACCTGATTTTCAGTGATGACAGAGAGAAATTTTAAAACTTCAAATGTGAGATTTAATATTCCCTGCAGATAGTTGGGCACTTTTGTTATACCAGTGTGCTCTGGACTCCTTGATTCTCCAGCTTTGGCTGGACTTCCCTTGAAGACCTTCTCTTTATACTTCCCTCTTAAAATATCTATTGAATACTTCAACTGGTCTTTATTATAATAGAGATAGCTGTGATAGCTTTGTTCTTTGCCTGTTGAGCATGTTCATTAATCAACATTTCTTATTTAAAATAAAAAATACTTTATCCTGAAACTTCATGGTTATGGTCTCCTAGCAACAGAATTTCCTCTTAAGAAGCCACTTGTCTTTCAAAGGGTCCAAGCCTGGAACATATTTGACAGCACTTTTCAAAAAAATTTAATCAACTGATTTCTTAATATGAGTTAAGGAAATTGTTTTCACAGAGATGGCAACAATATCAAGTACTACAATTTTAAATCATCATTAAAAAGATATCACCAAAAAGTAAGTTCACCATCCATAAAAATAGCAATTAATTATTATTAACTCTTATTATGAGTGTTGTTGTCACACACCAAGATATCAATGGGCAAAGTTCTGTAAAACCAGAAAAAGAATGTAGTCCCCTCATGCAACTTACAGATTTTCATGGTTTCTTTCAATGTTTCTGAAGCGTAAAGAAAAGGAAGCAGACTCTGTTTTCAGTTAAGGAAATCTACTTGTTTATGAGGTCTCTGATCCTTACGAATAATTCTAATGCATTTATTATGCATAAAATCTAATTTATTGAACAGATACTCAAGTTCACTTCAAATAGTCATGCTAAATGCAAATGCCAGAGTTGAAAACCTGCGACTGCACTGTTCTGCAGTCACAGCCTTACTGTTCTCCCCTCTGACTCATTTCCATTCCTATTTTCTGATGCCAATTGAATGGCTTGTAAGGGGCCCATTTGCTGTGGTTCTCCATGACAGCAAGGTACAGACCTCACTGTGACAGGAGATCACTTCCTGCTCTGTCCACCGGTAAATCCCAAACTCCTACAGAGTATGTCAAGACGACAGCCCTGTTTAGAACATCGCCAGAAGGGTTAACAGAACAGAAAATAACTTACCTTGGAGGTGAAATAATAGGTGGGTTGTGTTAGCCAGGACAGAAGTGTGAGGTATGAACCATGGTGATAGGAAGCAGTCCTGGTGAAAATTAAAAATGTTGCTTTTCCCACCGGGACTCCATAAAAAGGCAACTGTGTTAGTAAGTCTGAAGACTTTCTAAATTAAACAAAATGCTTAAGCAAAAGCCAGATGTATCATCATCTTCACTGACATAAATGCCTGACCAGGCTGGTGCAACTTTTCTCCTTCCTGCTTCTTTCACAGTCCTGCAGTAAAGTTGAAGAGAAAGCCACTACTGTGTATGAAATGCAGAAGACTATACCAAACACTTCTCAGCTGATCTGTTCACCACTGTACCAAGCCCTTCTCAGCTGATCTGCTCACTGCATTGGCCTTGATGTCAAGAGTCTCCAAAATGAGCAGTATGAGAGGAAGCCAGTCCCTTAAGCTGCTGCTGCTGCTGCTGCTATTTGAAGCAGCAGTCCCCAAAGCTTGGGAGCCTTTTGCCATACTGGGACATTTCAATCATTCAGACAAGCTATTGAGAAGACAAATTCTATACCCCTCCCCAAGGAATCCATGCGTGAAACCTAATTAATCTACGTTCCTGTCATTCTTCCTGAGAACCAGGATAATTCAACTGATACGCTGAGGAATTACCATCGAACTGAGTGGCTGCCAAATGCTTGGTAGATGAACGATCATTGCTCAAGTGATTTTCTACCATACTGATATAAGAAGCTATTTTGACCTCCCATTCTTCCTACGTTTGCTTTTTGTGTTAATCCTCATCTTGTTCCCCACCTTTTCAATCATCACTAGCTTGCAGATGAACCTTTGATAAGAAGATGTAGGTTGATGTGTTTTGTTCAGTGTTGTAGGATATTTACCACTCTGAAATAGAATTTTTCTATGAACTTTAAAAAAGCATTCATTGCTTTGTTGATCTATGTCTATTTTAAAATATATATAACCAAAAAGATTTTTTCTCTTTCAGTAAGATAAAACCTCTAAAAAGGAGAAAAACTATTCTGGTGAGATATCTAAGTCACGTCTGCAGCCTGAATAAGTACAATGCTGCTCTTAAATACAATTTCTTCTCAATTTTCCTACTTACCAATACTTGATTAATGAATTGAAAAAACACTAAAATTAAAAATAATATTGGGAAAATTATTATGGATAAGTTCTGTCTGATGACAATTTAGATTTCTACAAAAACAAACCTGCAGAGTTATCCAAATGGAGAGTTATAGAACATGGAGGAAATCAGGCATTTCTAGGACAAGATTATTTTTTTTTCTGAAGTGACTATCTAGAATAAGTGAGACAAATGAGACCCTGAAACTATTTTTTTCTTACCAATGACTCTTCAGAGATCACTAGAAGGGTAGCTACATGTGGACATGTAGACACGTGATATCTAAAACCTTCAGAGTTTAATCCCGCCACCTGTGATTTATTTTGGTAAATGAGTTCAAAATTTAATCTCTTTATAGATCTCATGGTCGCTCTTGACTTTTTTTAACAGCTTATTGTTTACATGAAACCACCTGTAAGTACTTCAGATGCAAATCTTTCAATCACAAGAAGGTATTGAAAGGAAAACCAAGAACATCAAGTCTGGTATCTCACTGTCCAAAGCAACAAAATGGACAAGGTCTAGGCTGAAACCCAACAAAACTCTTCAGCCACTCTTCAGATGGTAAAAAAGTGCTCTCCAATTTCCAACCCAGAGTTACCCATGGCCCATTTATAACTATTTGACTGTGTCAACACTTTGTTTTACCTTTAAAACCCTGCCTCATTCTCATATACAGAAAGTGTGAGAGCTGACTTAACTACAAAATCCTCTTGGAACAGCTAAAACTTGGTGTCACCCACCCCCTTTCCCTCTTTCCAACCATTTGGTGCTAATGGCTTCCCAGAAGTTTTCTTCCTCTCTGAAAAATTATCCATGTCTAATGAAATGCATATCAGAAACCCACTTACGGTGATACCAAGACTGAGTAGCAGCTAGACATTACTTTATTTTTGTTATGTTTGCATGCAAAAACACCTCTATGAAAGGCTTGAGGGGTCTGTACAATTTGTTAAGCTTAAAATAACGTAATGATCACTATACAAGGACATTAAATAGTCATATTCAGGAAAAACATTAACTGAGAGAGCAACATTAAATAACAATATGCAGGTGACAAATTACCAATCAATATATCAAAGCATTTTAAAAGCACTTTCCCCACCTTTAGAAACATACTCTTATTCAAAAAATACTTTCAATAAATTGCACTACTAATTGATTTTCTTTTAGTAGACTTTCAAGTGTTTCTACACCATCAGAGAGTGCACTAATTCATCTATATGACCTTACTACAATTAGTTTTATTCACCCTGATGTTTAATATATTGCTATATTTTTTCTGAAACAGGTTTAGTGGGTAATATTTTCACACCTTCCTTTTGAAGGTCTGCTCTGCTGGCAGAGTCCTTCAAACCTATACATTACTGCCTACTATGGAAATTAGGAATGATCCCAAGAAAACCAGGTAAGCTGAAGATAGTTAAAGAGTTTTCTCAAGTGCCTCTCCTTAGGCAGAAAGATTGAGGGGTCGAGGGGAAAAAGGAGGAAGGAAGGCGTTTGTTTCTTTTCCTGATGCATGGTCAGAGGCAAGTTTTTAAGTTCAAAAAACGTATTTCTATCCAGTTCGTTGTCTCTGATCCTGACCTAACGTCCCTGGTGCAGGGGACCACCTCAAGCATGACAACGTGCTGATATTGATCATAAAATGAAGTGCTGTCATGTAGAACTGGACCAGCAGTGCCAGCCTACACTGACATCTCCAGAATTGCTGCTGCCAGCTTGGGCTGGATTCTTATTGCCCTGGGAAAAGGAAAGAGAGCAGACATAATAATGCTTTGCTTCATGGCAAATCAAGCAGGTGGTAGAAAGACAATGGGACATGATAAGAAAAGACAACATTGCATAGATTTTACTGCAAATTTTTCTTGGAGATAAGAGAAGTGAACTCATTGTTCATATAAACTGATAGACTGAAAGTCACAGAAACTGGACTTTACTCATTCTTTCTGAACTGAGCAATGAAGAGACTGCACTTGTGACATACCCTTCTCTCTATCTCAGCTTTGCTCCCAGTCCACCCTGTATGGACCCTTTACTGAATTGCCACCATCATTCAGGCCTATTACTCATTTTAGGCCTCTTCACTGATGCCAATTACACCTGATGACAGGTTATGATCTGGACATTCCTTGGTTTCCTGTCCTGTCACACCACTTTGAAATATTTGATTGACATTTCAAATGTCCTTCATATGGAATTTCATGCTCCACCCCAGATTCCCCACGTGTTACTTGTAATAAGCAGGTAAAGATCCATTGTGACACAGGTCCAAGATAACCACCCTAAGAGCCAGGTACCACAGAAAAATATCAGACACTCACATGTGTTTACTGATGGGAGCACAGAAACATTTAATTGGGAAAAAGATCTGCTTGTTTGATTTTTTTGTTAGCATTTTTGGTTGCACAATTAAAGATTTTACTTGCTTCAGCAGTTTTCCCTGCTGATTTGTGGGGGCTCACAGAGACTTTGCTGCCTCAGCAACACCTGGGACCAGAGGTAAAGCTGTTTTAAACTACCTGGCCTATAGAAAAACAATTTGAGCATTGAAGCTGAAATTGCACTAAATTTTCTCAGCTGTCTGTAACCACACAGATTGGCTGTGTATGGACTACACTGCAGTGAGAGAAGAGGGGGGGGAAAAGTAAAAAAGAGAGTGCATTTTTATATGTTTCTTCCTAAAGAGTGCACATGGTTGATTTTAAAATGCTGTAACAAGCTATATGTTGTTAAATCTCAGGCTGAATGTTTTTGTGGTTATTTTTGTTTTCCTAACTCTCACTATACTGATTAAGGCCAGTCTGATACCTTTTATTCCCACTGATTTGTATCTCCCTTCATGATTACTTCTATTTAAATTACAAGGCTGCTCAAGGACTCTCACATTCTCCAGAATGAGTAAAGTAGTTCAGTTTGTCTCTGAAGCATTCAGAAGCAAAAGGACAAAGGCAGATGTCTTCCAGTGCTGCAGACACATACTTAAGTCACCCTTCACCCATTCTCTGTGCAGGGGAGTCAGATTTGTCCTCCGCTGGGCGGCCCACATGAAATGTTTCATCTCTTGTGTGAAAGTGAAGGGCCATCTCCTTGAATCAAGTGAGAAGAATCCAAGAGTTTCTTCTAATCCTTGAAACCACAGACATGTTCTCCTGGTGGCGGTCATAAACCTGCACGTGTTCCGGACAGGAGGCTACAGGGCCACTAACCCCAAGCCATACTCCTCAAGATTGTCCTGAAATAACAGCAGGGTTTCACACCGCTTATTTTATGTATGGATATCCCCTCTCGTCTCCCAAAATAGTCAACTGAAACTTAGCATGATATTCTAGAGCGCTTACTTTGGTTCCTTATGCAACACATCCTCTGGAAGAGCAGCAAATCCCTCTCAATGGAATAAAACCACTGACACTGGTCACTTAAATTAGATGCCTGAGGCAGATGATATGTAGTGCCACCAACGATGGCACAAAGTTTCCAAAAACCTTGGGTTTGTATCCTTGTGGGAAATGTGTGATGGTGGAAAATAATTTCGAAGATTAAGAGTGTGGACAGTGCAATACAGAATAATATAAAGCCAAGGCAACAGCCACTTACTCATATATGAAGTTTCACCAAAGTTATACAAGGTACAAATAAGTGCTTTAATAATTTGAGTTTGACTTGCACAGATGACCCTAAATAAGGGTTTATGTGCACAAAACTGAAAGATTAAAGTTTCACCTTCTACAGTTACTACTGCACTCCTCCTTGCCTGAACACATTTAGGAGAGTATGGCATTACAGTCTCACCCAACACATGCACAAAACATGAACTATTAAGTTTGTGCATCTATAGTTATAAAAAGTTCAATTTTATGAAGAAAACATTCGCCAATTTTTAACTCCCAATGTAGCTTTGAAGAATGGTCATTTCTTTGTACATGTTTACAAAATCATGATTAGTCCTGGAAGAACAGCTTGGAATAGATTACCTGTGTACAAGTAAGAAATTACCATTTGAAGATTTGGGAGTCATCCAAAGGAATCAGCTGGAAACATGTTCAAAGACAGCAAATAGATATGGTTATTCGTAAAGCAGATGATTCTCCTGAAATTCACCAAAATCTGTCAGTTGTACATCTACACGTTCAAGAGAAGGTTTCACTAATTGTTTCTAAGTAGACAATTCATATTGGGCTCAAGAAATTCCAGAAACTTAAAATCACCTAGAGGCTGATTGAGCAATAAGGGAAAATAATGAAGAGCTTTGGCCTCTTCTTTCTTTTCTGTGTGGAAACATTCCTGTGATAAACCTAAATCTATTTCTTGAGTAGTGAGGATTAAAACTGACCTCCTCCTTCCATAAATGTATTGTTTCTCTTTAACTTCTTTTCTAAGAAGAGGATTTCAGTATATCATTCCACCACTAGAATACCTAAAATTCATTTACATGCATAGCCTAGGAGAGCAAAAGAATGCTATCAAACCTCCTGCATACATTCTGAGCGAAGTAACCTCTGGCTCAGCACAGCGTGCACACTTTTAGCCCATAACATAATTGTTTTGCAAGGTTGTAGCTGTCAATAAAAATGTATAAATTAAAAAATATACTCTTAAATACACTATCAATGACAAATAGTTAATGTAGAAATGTACTTGGGTAAGGAAAAAAAAACTTGACGCATGGTGTGAGCACACTAAATACCAGAAAATATATTCAAGCACAAGAAAAAAGGCAAAAAAAAAAAAAAAAAGATAATTGTCCTTAATTAAGAGAAAGCCCTTCCAGCAAGAAACCTACACAGGGGGGAAATAAATAACTAAATATATAAACTGAACCTTGCTTTCCTGAACTATAGGGCACTGCTGTGATTCTTCAGTCAATCAGTAATTGAAGATTTGAGACCTGTCTGAGACTTTTAAGAACACATTTAATGTCTGAAAGATTATGTAATTCCACGTACATCATGGTGTCTGGTGCAGCTCTTAATTTTATGAATAGATCAGGTCCAGCAAAACTTAACTTTCATGGGATATTAAGTCATGTCAAATAAAACACGTCCAACCACACCTTTTAAATCCATCCTCCACTGGCCTGCATTTACCCCCCAAGAAGCGCTGGTAGACTCCTCTGAAGCCACAGACAACCTTCAGACAAGCCAAGCTTTGAGGGAGCACATGCTGCTGCAATTCCCTTCTAGAGGAAGATAGGAGGGAATAACACCCTCGTCCTAATCTTTGACGATTAGCACCTCTAATGTTTCAAAGATAGCTTCCTTCTCACAATGCACAATACCCATTTCCACTTCAAGGGTACGTGCATGCCAGGTCTGATGGTTTTAAACAAGACAGAGTTACCCAAGCATGAAATAGCCGAAACAATTTTCTTAACAGCTGAAAAACACTGGGCTAACTCAAAAATAGCTGAACCAATTTTCCCCAAACTTTCCAGCGCAGTACACCTTTGGACTTACACTGTACCTTCTAAATGTCTCCCCTTCACGTGCGTCTTTGCTTTTATCAAGTGACTAACAGCATAAAATACAGATTAAAGACCCAATCCTGCACATACACAAGTATATGATTAAAATCACTTGTAGAATATTGAGTCAATGTTAGCAGGGTCAAACCCTAAGAATGTTTGTACCGTTTCAGCTCCATAACAGTGCTCTATCGACACTGCAGCTCATAAATATGGAATAAAGTAAAGTCCACTATATTTTATAAGGCTGTAACTTTTCATGGCATTCTCATATTACTCTCAATAACACTCTGGGGCAAACCTAGTTGCTCGAATTTTCAGAGATTGCTTTCTAAATCTGCTCGTGGCTGCTATTTCACATCAGTTGTGCATGTAAATTGGAAATGTTTTTATAGGAACAAATCATGTGACAAATGTGAATCAAAATGGGACACATTTTTGCATGTAATCATACTCTGAAATGACCAAAAAAGCTCACAAGTCAAACAATAGCATTCACCTTTTTTAAATATAAGGAAAGTTAATCCATAGCCTGTCAAGCTTTCTTCCAAAGCAGTGCAGGTATCATTCCCAACTCATGCTCTTACCTGTGATAAGTGAACTCTGTTCCCCTGTACGGTCTAAAAAACATGGTCATCTACTCTATGCAGATCCAACAGTGCAAAACATATGTAGACCCTCACACTTTAATCAACCACTGCTGCAGTTAGACATGTATTAGACATTTATTAAAGGCAGAATATATGGATTAGACTTAATTTGAAAGTCATTATTTTCTTTCCTTGTACTCATCCGTTGCACCCAGCTTATAAGAACAACATAAGTCCATTTAGTAATCAAGTCAGTACAGCACATCTGTTGTTCTCAAAACAGAGGGACAGCACCTGGAATCTCTAACACATATGCAAATTAATCACAACTGCCAGTATTGTTCTTTCTTTTGCTTGGCCAAGCACAGAATGTCCACTAAAGTGGATTACGTCTTATGCAGTAGTAGAATATACAATAAACTAGTCCTTATCCACCTATAAGAAAACTCCCAATTACGCTGACTCCACCAATGAATTTTTCTTCATAATCCACATTAGCTCACCACTGTTGTTTTAAGATCATGGAATGGTTTGAGTAGGAAGAGACATTCCAGATCATCCAGTTCCACTCCTGCTGCCATGGAGTCTCTCCATGTACTCCCCAAGGCTGCCATTGTGGCAGTGTGGGGTGGCCACCGTCACTCCTGACCCTGCACACCTGTAGCCAGCTGCTCTCACAGGAGCTGTCAGCTCAGAACGTGCAATAATATTAAAATATGCCTTAATCCCTCAATCCTTGTCCATGTTATGCACATCTGCTACCAAGAAACACTTCTTCCCAATTAGCACACATATGGTTTTATGCAACTAATTTTTCCTGTGCACAGCACTTTGCACTTATTCAACAAGATCCATTTTCCTGTACTATGTCCAGGTTTGCCAGCACCATTTTCATTTGCAAACCTGTCCTGTAGCATACTGACAGTACAATGGCATCTGAAAAATTTAACAAGGTTACCTTCTACTACACAATACAACTTATTAATGAAAATACAGCATTTGAGCCAAAACAGCCCCCAATCATGGAAAAATAACTTGAACAATAAATCTAACTAGTAATTCTTTTGCAGCCTTAGTATTAGAAAGCTGCTTTCTTCAGGCAATGAGGGATAGAAGCCAAAATTAGAGTCATCTAGTCATACAGAGGTGGGCTTCTCATCAAACAAAGGCACAATAGTTTAAAGGCATCAAGAAGCAGCATAAGTTTACCACGTGGTAAGTTGCTTTTCCCCATTTTTCTCAGTACTCAGACTGCACAGAAACAAAGTATATCCCAAAGCAGATCTTGTATGATGGTGAGTCAGTTGGTGTTATATTCATTATTGGACTGAAATTACTTGAAACAGAACGTGCTGTTGAAGAGAGCAAAAAGAATAGGAAAAGGAAATGAATGATTCAATATATTATCTCCTTAGGCTGTAATATACAAAGCTGCCAGCTTCAGCTTTACCAGCACTTTAATTTCAAGAGACAAAGGTCTCATTTCTATTATTATTCTACTCACTGAAATTTACATTTTAGCCAAAAAAGATCCTCTGTGCCAACTCATGTCAGAAGTGACCAATTTATATCCATTAAAAAAAAAAAAGTGGAGAGAGAACTGTAAAGAATAATACTTGAAATTCTGTCCCAGTTCAAGTCAATGGACTCTATAGTCTCAATTCCAACAGAGTACACACAGGTGATTTGGTATTCTGTGTTACACAATTAGACCAATTAAATAGTGTTCTTCTGCCAAGAGCAGTTAATCTTATAATGAATACAGAGATAGAGCTACAGAAACACACATACATATACTGCTTATCCATTAACATGCAGTTTGTGATTATTTTAATCCCTTTTAGCCAAGAGCTATGTTCTTATCAGCTATTTCATATCCACATCTTTTTATCTGAGTATATACAATGATTTAAATAGGACCTCTGGTGGCAAAGGCAAATATGATAGAACATTTAGCCTTAGTGGCAATATCTGAGAGAGTTTCGGAACTTCATTCCTCAGTTTCCCCTATAGCTGAGATGTAGGAAGTGAGATTGTACAGAACATATTTTCACAATAATATGTACAAATCTTTGTAGCTTTTCTGGGCAAGAAGATGTTGTCCAGACCGCATATCAGAAGTTAAAGTACCTGTAATTTGGATAAGAGGGTGAAATGCTACTCATGAAGGCCAAAGCAATTGTAGGTTTCCATCCTAAGGTCTTAATGAGGTGACCTGTTTTTGCCAGGCATGGAAGCAGGAAGGAGCAACAGATGTGTTCTGCACCTTCACATCAGAAACCAAGAGCTACATGGCCCATGTTACACCAAAGAAGCTCAACTGCAGATTTAGTGAGCATTATCTGAAAGCTGTTGAGGTTTTTGCAGTTTGCCCTGGTAGAATCATAGAATCACTGAACGGTTTGGGTTGGAAGGGAGCTTAAGGATCACTTAGTTCCAACTCCCCTACCATGGGCAGGGACACCTTCCACTAGAACAGGTTTTCTCCAAGCCCCATCCAACCTGGCCTTGAACAATTTCATTATAAGCACAAATTCTTCTGTAGCTCACACAAATCTAATATCATCCCCTCTGTATCAGTAATAGGGAACCTCCCATTCCCATTTCAATCTCCTGCTTTCACTGTGTGACCACTGTAGTATGGTTTGCATATCTTAAAGCTCTTCTTAGAGTATGACTCTGAAATACAGAAGCCCTTTAATTTATATTTAACAGATGAAAACTGAGAACGAAGTTGCTGACGTTTGCCTGGTGTTCAAAATCAAAATATTCCATTAAACTTTGGAACATACACTAAATTTATGTCATGTAAAGCTTCCTACATCAGTGCTTTCCTTACATCACTCACACAATATTAGTACAGTTGCTGGTATATATCTGCAATTCTCCGTTTCTTCAGGAAAAATCATCACCTGGAAGAAGATTTGGCTCTCTAAAACTACAAATCTGTCTCCCATTCAGCTGGAGGTAAAACAGGGATGCAAGAAAAGGGCAAAATCTGGTATTTCAATTGTGGGATGAGAAAACCATTCCAAAAGTTAGCAGAGGGCTAAAGTGAATCTGCAAATCTGTAATGCTTAGGGGTGCTCAAGAAGGCAGGAATCTTTCCTGAAATGAATAGAAAATAGGTGAAACGTCCTCTCCTCTTCCCCTAACTGAGCATTAGTGTACCTGGTGTAGCTATACAACCCCTGCTGACTCCCTTTAGCAAATCTCAAATTCAGGGAATAAGGGTATTACTTTGGCAGGTGGAAAAACATGCAACCATATTCCAGTACTGTGGAGAAAGTACTGCACAAAAACAGGACATTGGGTGCTTATCCTGGCTTATGCCCAAAGGCTGAGATTTAAGGAATAGATACGAAAATTATGCTAGCACCAAAATTACTCTAAACGTTGAGCTTTCTTGAAACCTAACTCCAGGTCTAACTTGTATGGATCACAATCCTGCCTAATAATTTGATGTCTGAGGAATTTTTGTCATATAATTAATCATTTGTTTCTATCTGTGGCTCAAGCACAGCACAGTACCAGCATATTTAAACACTTGTGCTGTTACTCTGGACATCCACTCATTTTCAATCTTCCAAGCACTTAACAAGGATTGTAGGAGGCTGGCTAACTCAACTTCAAGAGAGGTATTGCATTTAAAAAACTAATAGGTCATAAAATCCTCACTGTTCATCCTAACCAAAATATAATACATCACGTTTGCATTTTATGCATTTGTGATAACTGGCCTGAGTAACGGATAAGGAAAATGAGCTATGTGCAATATATTCATATTGAAGGCATTTGCATTATTAATAACGATAATACTCTGCATATAAATCTGTTTTGGCTTAGGTTTTCTCATAGGAAGACCTGTATACTGCTTTAAGACATTTTCTCAGTAGCCCTGCAGAAAATGTTGATTATTTCAGTGACCAAAATTACATTTTTAAACTTTATCATAAGTAACATGCTTTCAGATTTGCACAGGCAAGACTACTGACATTATAAGATGCCTGTGGAGGGATCTATCTTTTGTGTGGGTTTATATGACGGTTAGAACAATCCAGTATGGAATACAAGCACTGAAATTATTATTACTGTTGTTGTTATTCTTATTCTTGTTATTTTTATTATAGGTCAAGATTTTAATTAACTCTGCGTGGGTCTGGTTAGAGCTCACCTACCTTTGAAATGTAAGCCCACTTTTATTACAGTGCAGACAAAAAATTCAGGTTGCTATGTCTGAAAGCGATACTTACAGTTATATACAGCTTATGATTTAGTTATGGCCTGAATTTTCAAAAGAGTCTAAAAAAGTCATGCTTCTTAATCCCATCACATTTTAATAGATTTGGGAGCACATATCCTTGCGTACAGGCAAGGTAATACTATGAAGGCTGGAAAAGCAAGGAGGCTAGTTGCCTTCAATGTGATATAAATGTGCTATAACTAATAACTAGGTGAGAGGCACTCACACAATCTGAAAAACTGCTTAGTTGCGTTTATGACTAAACAAGGTATTCTGCAAGGGATACTGGGACCTGTCTTAACCAGAGAAAATGTGCCTCACAGAGAAGAAATTATTAGTTGAGAAACAGACAAATACAGAATTTAAAGTTATATGGCCTAGTGTATAAAAATAAGAGAGAATGTCAATAATTATTAGCTCTGAGTGCTAAATGTTTCAGCTTTGTAATTAAGTAATTAAATAATCAGAAAATGCAGGACAGCCGCAGGATAAAAGGCTGATAACCAAAGGACTACTATGTGGTCAAATACATAAAACCAGTGGAAGCTGTAAGTACAGAAACCTGCGGTCACTGGACTGGGCTTTCTGGACCTCATGCTGGAAACATCTCACCCCTGGTCCATAGACCTATGCTTGCTGCTTCCAGCCTCACGTGTAGTCTGAGACTTTGTCTTAGTCTATCTTTTTGGGCTTGGAGGGCAGCCTCATTGTACTGAAGAATGTCCTTTGGGACACATGCATCCCGCATGGGTCCAAAGTCTTGGTGGGTGTGACACCATGACCCTGGTTGGCATGTTTCACTGCATGGCAGGCTTCACAGAGAAACAAGATGTATGAGTTTAGGTTTAAGGTAAATATCTGTGGGTAGTAATAGAAGAAGTCAGATCTAAGAGACTGCAAGTACTAAAATGTGTATATAAATACATATATGAAAAGAAGTTCTATCCTATTCTCAATGGCATGCTGTCTGTCCCTAAATGCTAGAGTATCTCTGATGAAATGCAGAATCTCAGAATCCTGCACTTATAGCAACCCTGACTCAGACTGTAGATAAACTTCTGTCTCTTAATATGTTAGAGTAAGTAGTCCTCATCTAGTGCAAAACAAATGAAGAATCAATGGCTTGTCTGGAGCGACTGCCCTCTTTGTTATTAAAAGACTCCCTGGGTTTCACACTCCTCCCCTTTGTATCACATATTTCTGGCAAGAAATGCTTTTATCCTGGCTCCAGCCAACTCATCTCAGTCCATGCTACCTAATACACATTTTAAAAAGCTTTTCTGCTTTTGTAATAGGCCATATGGTATCCATCCCAAAAGGGATGTGGGATGATGCGGGCAGGGTGGTGAACCTACAGCCTTACTATAGGGATTTAATCAAGATCAAAGCACTTTGGAGCACACTACCAGAAAGACTCTAGCCACAAGAATAAAGTATTTTCCCAGGCAGAACTTAAAGAGCAAGTATCCTTCCTTCACCTTCTCCTAACCTTTATTCCCAGCTGAATCCATCCAGTACTGCTAAGGATGAATTTCCTACTGTATTGTAGGCCCTGTGTTACCAATGCTTCCTGTCACCAGTTTACCATCACCTTTCACCACTCCCTCTCCTTAGGAGTTTATTCCCCATCTTTCTCCAAAGAGGATGAACTGGTACATAACTTAGCTGCTTCTTCCTTCTTTAGCTCTTGACAAAATGGCTCGGAAAAGCATGATGATAAGGAAAAGCAGTGCATTTTTCAGTGTCTACTACCACCCTGCACCACTAAGACATCTTTGTTCTAATAATATTGAAGACAATTGACCATGAAAAAGCTACACAAATCTTGTACTCAAGGAGAATTCATTGTTTTAGTGAGAAAGTTATGCACGACGAGACACAGATTCTGTGGAAGTTATATTTCTGTGACATATGAGTCCAAAGCAAAATAAGAATGTTTAGAGAACTCTGACTTTATTTTCAGTGCTTTCCACAATCCAACTTCAGTAAATCAACAGCAGAAAAAGAGCTACTTCAAATTATTAAGTCTTTCAAAAAACTAATATAAGAACATTTGTGTCTTTTTTTTTTCCCCCTTTGTATTTAGCCTCCCGTACGTATCTCACCAGGTCTGCTTTTGTGCAACACCCTGTATCTACACTGATGTATTTGACTTTGATTAGTCTAAAAGTGGAAACTATGCACTGGCAGGAAATAATGTATTTTGCAAATAATACTCTACCAATATATATCTACAGAGTGCAGTGCAACTCAATTATAAAGACCTAGATATAGAGTGCAGTAGTTATCAGATATGCTCAGGTTGTTAGGGGGTTTTTTAATTGAAGTTATATAGGAAATTTTAATTGATAGATGCATTTTAAGCAGACTGACAAGGTAGCTGCAAGACTCAGGTGCCTCTGTAGGGTCATTGGACCCTGAAAGATTTGAACCCCAGTACTCAGATGACCTTTGCTACAGAAAAATGTTTTCTAAACCAACAGAAGGCCTTTGTTCTCACCATATACTGTTTGCTCACTAACAGTAAGTGTTATGGTCCTAAGGGGAGAAAAATGCAAGGGATGTGGTGTGAGTCAGACATAATGCGAGGACCAAAGAAACCAATGTCTGCATCAGCTCAGGGGCAAGATGAAAAGTCTCCTAGGATGAAATCTGGAATCAAGAGGAAGGAAATCAAGTGGCAAAACAGGGGTATACATTCACTTTAACCAGCTGGTGACAGTAATTATTTTGATATAATGTGGCTCCCGGTCAGGCTTCTGCAAACCCAAAGCTGATATTGGTTGTCAGGTCTGTAGCTGTCAAGGGAACTGTTACTGCCAACCTTCATGGTAGCCACAATGCAGTCATAGAGAAAAAAGTTTTCTGTGAGGATACCAGTTGAAATCATCTACATTTCTTTGTGTCATTTTCTGTAGCCCATGCTGTAATTTCCTTGGAATGCCTGTCAATGTGGCCTGACAGGGGTTGCTCTCTGGAACAGGGAACACTGTCTCTGAGGCGCCCAGCCCTCACAGTGCCCTCCAGAGTGCTCCTCCTTCAGCCCAGTTGTCACCCAGAAGCTTCTCTATCTGAAGAGCTGTGAATCAGCCCAGCAGCATAAGCCAAATTTCCCCTCATTCATGGAGACCCTCAGAATTTCCAACAGTCAACCAGAACAAAGATCTTTCGCATTTGCACTTTGATATCCTTCTGCATTTGTAAAATCATGGCCCCTCCCTACCAAAGACCTGGACCCCAGAGGACACCGGTGTATTTATCTCTGCAGACAGAAATGAAACTGCAATATTTACAGCATTGCCCAAAGTCTACACTTACAGATGTAGTTTGCTGCCTGACAAATTATAGGAAGACTATAAAACTGTGCAAGATTAATGTTTAAAAATCTGAAAGAGACCTATGAAAAGTTACAATAGCAAACTGAGGAAGGTGAAGTAAAACTCCTGCCTCAAAATTAAGTGTCTCAGAAGTCATCCCGAGGGTTGGTAACACATTCTCTCTCCGAGATGGGGGAGAAGGAAAGAAACAGAAGGAAGGAAAATTGTTTTAGCATCTGCATCTAGGGTTATCATGACAAAAGGCAATGGCAAGGTAATTAACACTTACCAGGTGACCATGGCCTTGGCACCTGCCAAACAAGAACACTACCTGATGCCTTTTGCCCAGTGTGTGCCTACACTCATTGCATGGCTAAGCAGGGCAGATGCCTGAAAAGGCAGGTTCCCAGTCCGTTCCTCACAGGAGTGCTTTAACCAGGATGCTTTTAACAACCAAACCAGAACCATATTTATGTTCTTTCCCTGTCAATTACTGCAGGAAACCTTACACGCATCCTCGTCTAAAGTTTAATCTCAGCAGGTTCTGAGGGATTCCAGATGGTCCCAGGAAACATGCAGGTACTTCATGCAACTGGTTTTTTAATTGTGATTTACAAATAATGACGTTTGGGTCCTCTAAGAGTAGGTGCACTTCCTGCTCAAACTCTGTCTTGGTTATTAGTCTCCTCAGATCTCAGGCAGTCCCTGGGGTGTTCTTACATGTACCCCCACATTTCAGAGCTTACCCATAACCTGGATAACCTGCCTCAATACTCTACATATTTAGCTTGCAGGTGATATTAATAAATAGTTTCCATACACAGCAACAGAAAAGTATTCATATATTTATATTATGGCCTAGGAGTGTGCATCTGGTTTTGGGGCTCATTGTATACTAGAAAGGACTAATCAGTCCTTTTTCTCCTTTCCTGGTGTCCTGTATCATAATACCAGGTTGTCATAACTCTTACATCCTAGGAAAACCAGATTCTTACAGGAAAATGTCATATATGTGGGAGATAATGCAAGGAGGATACAGTCTGGAGCAGAGATTTGCCTCTGGGATATGAGGAGGGGAAGTGTGAGTTGACTATAGGAACTGGTGAACAGCCCAACTTGACCTTTAATCTGAACTCAGTGGTGCCAAAATCTGCTCTCCTGTCCTTGTGCAGGAGAAACAGCTGAAGTATGAACCTGCAAAGGTAGATAAAAGTGCGATGTTTAGCATTTCTATATGATGTTTCACATTCACATATGTAGTTTTGCATTTAGATCTGAAGTTTCCTTACCAGCACAGGGCCAGGATATGACTAAGTGGTTGGTGCGTATCCTTATATAGTATGTGAAGAGATCTCTGAATCCCTCATTGCTCTACAAATAGATTGTGAAATGGAAAACAGGTAACACATAGCAGTGCTCTCCATACCTGTGTCAACCCAGACATGCAAGCAGGGTTAGATGGCCTTGAAGTAACTAAAGGCACATGGAGAAGAAATGTGGTTATTACAGCAGGACCGCACCATCAATGGCATCAGAGGATAATCAGTGCACAGCACTACCAATATTCCAAAAAAAAGGGAGGAATCATTCCTCTTCTGATTATAGTAGTTACCTTCCCTCTGGAATGTTCTGGTCCTGTCCTAGATGCCTCATGTGGCAATAACACAGATTTACCAGCCAATACGTTTACAATGAGTTGTCATCAGCAACTTGTGACACTACCATGGCTTGTCAGCACCTCTTGGCTTGGTAAGAGCTTGGCGTAGTTTACATCCAGAAGGCAGTATCTATATGATGAGCTAAGCTGGGGCACCAACAACACCAACAGTACAACCATCTTGACAGTGTTTTCAACAGTTCAGTATAGTTGTGCCTGGAGCCATCCATCATCACTCTGAGATGAGATCTCATCACCTGGTGGCTTTTTGCAGGCAGGCTCAAGGGAACAAGAGGCACTGGTGGATGAGAACTTCAGTGCAGAGCTACACTGTGGTTCAGTGTTATGAATAGAACAGAAAGATCAATGGCAAGTTGAAAAAGGAGCTTTACCAGCAGACATACTGGGTTTGTGAGGAGGGGCTGATGACGAGATAAAACTAGAGCCTTTGTAAGAAATGATATGATCTGAAAGCTGGAAGTACTCCAGCTGAGGGAAGTCTCATTAAGTGTTTGACAGAAGAGTTCTGGCAGACTTTACAATTAGTGTAGGCATAAGAAAGCACTCCCTTGTGTTTTTAAATCATATGGTAGGCTGTTTACAAAATGTACGTGTATTTAGAAAGAAATTCTTCATTAATCTATTTGAAAATGTCTAAAAATGTGTGCCCTTTATTCAGGCTTTGCATGTAGCAGACACAGTGTTTATTCCTTGAAATATTTGCTGAAAGAACAGAAATTCTTTTTTGTGCTTTGGAGTGGCCGTAAACAGAAGATGAAACACAAAACTGTCACGGCAATTTTCTGACAGCTTCTCTAATAGCATGGTAATAGCATAAAAATCACAGCCAATTCAGGCTAAAAAAACAGTAGTATGTGAGCTGTGGAGAGGGTTAACCAAAGGCTCTTAGGAAGATTTGAGACAGGAGAAAAGAAAGAAACTCAGGGATTTGCCTGACATTCTGAGGTGTCTTCCTGCAATACAGCATTTGCAAAAGACCATTTGTCTGTGCCTGCAGGAGGAAAGTATTCCTTAAAACTCAGTATCTAGGGCTGTCAGTCTCCCTTTTGATGCCTGTAGCTCAAGAAGAGACATCCGCCAACCTCCCGGTTCCTGCAGATGGTACCTTCATGCACTGTTTTATCTCTAAAGGTCTGCCACTCACATAAGTTTAGTGACAAAGTCAAAATTCATTCAGCAAAGCAATCTTTTCCAAGTTTTCTCTTCTCCCTATCTTTCTTTCATTTCTTATTCCATAGAAATACAGTTTCCTTTGAAACATCACTAGCACCAGTCTTGTCTTTGGGAATTAGACATTGAAATACAACTATAAAATGACATTAGCCAAGAATTCTTGCTATTCAGTGAATTTCCTTGGTAATTAGAACATTATTAAGGTTCTCATAATTGAACTGCAAGAAATATTAATCTTTCCTACATTTCACCATGCCCAGGATCTTCAGAATTTTTTAGCATTGGATAAGGATGACATATTAAATCCCACTTCATTTTTAGTCCAGTAGACCAGCCCGGTACCAAATTCTTTGCCTAACTCTTTTACCTCTTACTATTAAGTGCAAACAAATTTCCACAATCACTTTGTGCCTGCAAAAAATAACTCCTTTTCTTCAATCAGACTTTTCTTCTTCAAAAGGCTTTAAAAAAAAAAAAAACACACAAAAAAGCCCCATAAAGACAAAACCAAACACAAATGAACCATGGTAAAAAAACACACACTCAAAAATACCCCCAAAAAAAAACCAACAAAGCAATAACTAAAAACCCAAACAAACAAAAAAAGAAAACAAAAACCAACTAGACATTACCTTGGTGTTGAGGAATTAGGAAGTAATCTAAAAAGGCTTAATGAGGTTCTCAAAACTTATAGAGATAGAAGAACGCAGAATTTTGGCTTTTAGAAAATATAAAAAAAAAAAAAAATTTTCTTGTTATATAAAATCTCCTACTAACCAGAAGATTCCTGATGTTCTGTTTCTATATTTAGCACACAAAACATGACCGATAATATTTTGCAGACTGACTTCTAAGCTACTTTCCTCTGGCTACCACTTCGTTTTAGTGTGCACTTGACCTTATTTGTCTTAGTCATTTTGCTGGTAATTTTGCCCAACATCCCTACATTCTTTTGCCCCATTCTGTCATTGCTGTTGACATACTTTACGTGTGACTCTCAGTTTTTCCTTTCCATCCTCCAATGTCAAGGGGAATGATGTCATCAGCACGACAGCTGTCCCTTCCCATCTGGAATTCATAAATGGATAATATTCTATTTCCACAAAAATAGTTCAGTGCTGCCTGATTGCTTGGGTTTGTATGAAAGTCAGATGCTTTTGCCTCCACACACATTCCAATGGCCTCTGATGATTTCCATAATGCCAACCCTGTGAAATGTCCTTCCTCAACCCTGACTGCAGGGAATGCAAACTGTGGTGTTCCACCGGGTGCTTGGTGTTTTCTTCCAAGGCCGAATGAAGTGCTGATAGCTTGGTTTTATAGAGAGCAGAGTTTGAAATCTGAATTCTTAGTCTGCATTAGTATTGAAATGACAATGATAGCCATGAGTTTGACTGTGTTTATTGCATTGTATTTGGCTCTCACACTTCTGGGAAGGGCACTGCTCTAAAGCAAGGTAATGATTGCCCAGCCTGTACCTGGCAAAGGTTAGGGCTGGATACCTTTGTTCTGTTCTAAAATAGGCAAATATTAGTTTTCTTTTTTTTTTTTTTTTCCTTTTTTTTTTTTTTTTGGCAGAATCAGCTTTTGTTACATTTTATTGTGGTGAACCATGGTTGAAGGTGGGCAGGAAATTGCACCAATAGCTTGGAAATATTTCTGATTTACAATCTTTCTCTATAATGATTTACATATATGATTTTCTACAGCAGAGTTACAAAGTAGGCTAAGAAAATATTTAGCATTTTTGAGACTACCAGAGACTCTGAAGTTAAGCCCATGTGCAAGAACAGGCAAAAAGTTGAGGAGTTTTTGACACCCTACTGAATTTCAGTTTTTTCTTTTACTAGTGGAAACACACAGCTCTGAAAATCACCATGAAAAAAATGTCATTGTTGGCTAACATTATCCACAACCTCAGTAAACAGGGCAGAATTCAACAAGCCATGAGACTGGATCAGACCCCATTAGTCTCTTGCAATGAATGGCAGCCCTTCCAAAACAGACACAAATCCAGCTGGTAGAGCAAGGTGAGAAAAATCTTATGCTGTCATTGCCTTTTGTCGTCACATCTTTCAAAAACAGAACTTCCACACAGAAAGTTGCAGTGTGCTGAAATAAAGCTGGTAGTTTGTATAAATGTATATATAAGAATTATGAGAAAAGAAAAATCTGAAATAAGACCCCAGAGAAATACAGTGCATAGCACAACTATAATTTTAAACAGATGAGGAGCTACTTCCATTTTTAAAAGCTATGTTGAATCAGAGCCTGAGTTATTATGTGAATTGGATGGAAATGTACTCTGTATTTTGGAGGGCTTTGAACGAACTTAGACACAGTTCATAAGCTGCCTCACTTAGGTGTTAAAAATTGTTCTTCCACATCTGTGTTTCTCTCAAAGGAAACAGCAAAGTCAATGGCTTGCTTGTACTTTTTTCTCCCAAATGACTGAGACAACAGAGTAGGATTTAATGGATAAGCACTTATTTAATATTTTTATCTCCCTAAATGAGCAGCTAAATTTGGTATAAAATGAGCTATCCCTTTTTCTCTGTGTTTATAATGCTTGTTTATAAAATGAGGCCAAATTGTTTGCCCTTGAGCAACACTATTTTCATGCATGTAAAAAGAAAAAAATAAATAACGGGCAGCAGCAGTGAAAGATTCCACAGAGGTCTCCACCAAAACGCTGTAATATTGACATAAAGGAACAATTTACATGGATAGAGTCAAAATATGTTCTCCAGACCAGCTGCAACTACTTTTATTTTTCTGTTAAGAGGCCTTTCTGCCAATCATCAGGCTAATTTCAACATTTCAGTAAACATCAGGTCATAACAAGCTTAACTTACTTCTGACTTGAACAGAATTAGCAGCTGCAGCTGAGGCCACATCCAGATGAGGTTAATAACTTCTGTACTCAACAGTTTCAGAGCCAATCCAGGTAAAATGATTTAAAATAAAGCTTTGCACCCAGTATTCCCTTGCAGTCCAAGGAAGACATGGTGAGGACATGATGCCTGGCAGTTCTCACATCTTAATGGCCTGTTTTGTAGCCAGATTCAGCCAAGGAGAGGTAGGAAAATGATCTCAAATGCCTGGGAAAGCTCGCTCTTCTCACTGGTGGCTCAAAACAATATTCACTCCATCCCCATTGGGAAAAACAGCTAGAGAAACCTTCACTCTTTTGAACTATTTAAAGAAAAATGAAGAGTAATTTTGATTTGAATATTGTATTATTTTAACATTTAAATTAATTTTATTATTTGCGATACTAATCCTAAGACTTTTAACTATGTCTGCTTATGTATGTCCGTATAAATACTCACATTCCGTGTATATGAAATGGGCTTCGGCCACAGGTATTTCAGGAGATTATGGAAATGTCCCACTACTCCATAACATAAACAGACATGGAAATATGTCATAAAAGCTTGTATGTCCAAAAGGTATAAATTATTTTTGTACCATAACTCCCCCTGCAAATATGTGACCACTTAACCTTTTTCAGTCTCTTCCTCAGAATACAGCCTGAAAACATCACAGAGACTCCCAAGCAGATGGCACAAGTAATCCAGAAGAGGATATTCTGCTTTTTACAAAAAAAATTAATAACATATTGAGCTTTTATTTTATTATCGCAAGAGAATTACGTATTTTCATTTCGAGCAGATGCTGCACCTTCTCTGTTTACAGCCCTCTCTCACTCTGGTGTAAGTTACCCAGCCAGTGAAACACCAGCCACAATTTTCTTTACAAGTGCTAAGGAAACTAATTAAACCTGATGAAAGCAATCCATCTATAAGTGCAAGAATGTTCTTTTTTTTCCCCTTTCTGAATATAGGTATAAAATTACCAACCCTTGGTGGTGGCAAGGCACTCAAACATTGCGCTAATGTATAAATTAAACAAGACGTGAGCTGTAGATTAAAAATCTCAAGTGCCAATTCCAAGCCAATACCACAGACCAGCCAATTTTCTCTTTCTGGAATAAAAACTAGCTATTTCCTCTTAAACTTTTATTACAAGGTATGAAATCAGTACCATGTAGAAGTTAAACCTTTTCACTTGAATACAGGGCCTCCAATATCAAATTATGTTAATTTAACACAAAAAGCCATTGAAAAAGAGCAATATATCAAAAAAAAATGTTTGATAAGATTTTAGAACTGGATTTTCAAACTCTATATTTGAGGTGTATTAAAAAGTAGTTGAGCAGGGAAAAATGCCAGTGTAGAACTTTGCATTCTATTAAGCATGGCTATGCATTTATGCAACTGTAAGGACAATTTTTGGAGCCCCTGTTGTCTCAGTTAGGAAAAATTGTCTAATCTTTCTTTATGAACATGAAAATACTAGGAACTTTAAAAAAACCCTGACATTTATCTATTGTATAAGTCACTTTTTCATATCAACATGGTTTGATACACTTTTGGTTTAAAAATGTAAAAATTATGATTACAGTTTGTTTCAGAATTTTAAGTTTAAATTACAGTAAAAAACCATTCTGTGATTTGATTCACCGTAGTTCTCTTTTAAAACAGGGCACCTCTTCCATATGTTTAATTCCTCACTTAAAAAAAAAATCCATCTTCAGAACAAAGAAAATCCAGGCTGATTGCACTAATTGATTTCCTTGGAGCAAGTGATTGCATAGCACAGCGAGCTGCTAAGTAAAGAATCAGGGGAAAAAAATACCAAAACCATGTGCTTTAGTTACAAAAGCTGATTTATGGAAGCAACTTTCCAAGTCTCTTGTTGCTGTGTAACATTCCAGGCGTATCAGGAAAATTCAGCATCTGTGCTGCCTGATGGTTTTTTTGCTGGTTCGACACATCCTAATGTGTGCTGGTGACTGTGATGGAACATTGGAACATCAGAGGAACATTGCTCCAAGGAGTGTTGCAGAGTGGATACCGCAGTGAAAAAAAAAAAAAAAACCAGCAGGGGGACAGATGGAATGAAATCCATGAAAATTTTAAAAAGTGGCAATGGCTCAGCACATTCCTCTGAAGATCAGACCACAATGGGGCAGGTGCTGCATTATAATTCACATGCGTTGGTGGGGAAAACTTTGAGTCTGACCTTCCATCATGAGATGCAGTATGAGAACTCAGACCCTAGAGTAATGGTAATTCCAATGAAATTTGGTAAAGACTTTCCATTGAATAGGTTTCAGCCTTATGTTCAGACTCTTTAGATATTTATTTAGAGATTTCGAAATAATGTTCTTTCCTTATTATAACTGGTTCTATGCTGCTGAATGAAATTGCTAAACGCAGTTCAGTACCTAACATAATAAATAAACTCATCATTATAGAAAGGAAGTGTCCCGTTCATGAAGGACTGTGCACTTTTAAGAGACTGTGCTTTCCCACTCCTGTCGAAATGAATGGAAGCAGGAAGTGCTGCAAGATACTTCCAAGGCTCTGGAAGCTGCACCACTGCTCCTGGACTACCAAGATCTTTGGACATCATTATTTAAATTTGTTACTGTCAAAAGTATTCTGTGATTCTATGGGTTTATTTTAGAAGAAAACAATAGCACTCATGTCAATCATTGCAATTAATTACGTTTTTCTACAGTTGTAGTTGGGAGACATCCACAGCCAGGTTATAAACCCTGGTGGTGGTGAGTACTTCTTTGGTCATCAAAGAAATGTAAAGAAGAGCTATGTTGCATCTTATGCACAACACTGTGTTCCAGTGTTTGATCCTAGTTCTTGCAATGTACTTGGTTTGTTTTAGCATTATAAGATCTATAATTTAAGGCTCAACTTACATGTAGGGACTCTATTAAGAATCTCTTGTGGCACTGTGATAATAACTGAAATTACCAGAAAACCATGTAATTTTAATTTAGTTGCTTCTGGATGAATTATATATAAATAAGCTAAATAAAAGTAAGATGGATTTTTTTTTTTTTTTAAGTGAAACTTGTATTTTTGGATCTTCTTCAGAGCTCTAGACACGACTGGATATGAGTGGATGAAGTTTTCCAGGGAAAATTCTGAGGATCTTTCCCATAATCCCAAATAAAGAGTAAATAAGAGGCTAGGTAAGGATTTTTGCTGTGTTGTACACATAGATCCAAATTCACCCCACCTAGACAGAGGCTCACAGCAGAGCTGGGGAGGGGGGATACTTCTTGTTGTAGGTTGTTTTTAAGGACAGTATAAAGCAACTTCTCCAGAGAGCAATTTGTCTCATCTGAGATCTGTTTGATACCTGGGGTATCAGCTGCTCTTCCTTCGCAGTCAGAGAGATGAAGCAGACATGCCTAGAACATGCTTACAATTAAGCAGGATAAATTTAGTGCCTAAAATAACAATGTTTTAAAACACATATGTCTGATTTTCCAATATCTTTTTAGCTTTCTGACAGAAATGAGAATCCAAAATTAACAGATTTGAGACCAAAATTCAAGCCTTTATAACACTGAGTAAAGTTAAATTTATAAAACTGATACACTTGAGTAAATTTCAGACACTTTTCAGAGAAGTATCTTCAAAGAAACAATTTTCTGTTTGTTATTGGAAGGAATCAAAGATTTAAGTCCTGTTAAGAGTGGTAGAATTTGCAGCCACATTCATATTAATTTAGTTTCATGTCTTTATAAAAGAAAGAGATCAAAACACCTGAAATTCCAGTAGCTTGTCAGAAAAATGTACCATTGGCTGGGTCACATCTCCTGCTATCATTAAGCAGAATGTCATAGGCAGAACACTTTGAAACGGTAATAAACCACTCCTGCAAAGCTGAGGAAACTGAGAAGGGAAAAAATGTTTCGGGACAAATGAGAATTCAAGATCATAATGGACCTACTTCTCTCACATATAATTTACCAAAATTCTCATCACAACATTACTAATTCAAAGGTTTTGTAAATAACTTGACATCTGGAAAAGATGAACAACAGGAGGAAAATGGCCTTTTCACTTTAATGCTCAATGAAGTAATTACGGTTGAGAAAAAGAAGATGAGTTCTCACTGGCAGATAAGTCAAATAATTATGGTGAGTACAATAGGTGAAAGAGGGTCACTGGAACAAAGACAAGGAAACTGCACAAACAGATAAATTCAGATTTGAAGTTCAGTGAGGAAGAAGATACAATTTATTCATTTGGAAAATTACTCCAGTAATGTTTTGAATAGGTGTAGTTTAAATATTTTTATTTAAAAAAAAAAAAATTGAGTGAACGTAGTATATCTTGAATGAAATGGAACACCAAATACAAGAACCTATTGAGAGCACACACAGTTGTTGGATTTTTGACTCAGGAGAAATAAACAAGATCTTGAGGTGACATCAGGTAAGAAGCATTTCTAATTGTGTTTCTCTTCCAAGCTAGTTTTCTAGCAGAAATCGCAATGTGAAACAAAAATGGCATCATTAAAAATCTTTACCTGTTTGAAGGATTGTGATAATGCCATGGTGGCATTGTGAAGTTTTAAGACCTGGGAGCTGGTCCAAAATTCACTGAGTCAAAAGAAATATCTTAATTTAAAGCATTTAGTATAATTCAGTCCCTGTCTGTTTTGATAGCAAGATTTTGAAGTATTTGGATTGCTTTCTTGCAGATTAGTAGATCTGATTAACCATTGTTCCCCATTAAATCTGAGCATTGATTAAATGTATCCACTCCCAATATGCAGATATTCTGAATAGTCCATGGTTTCACAGAAAACAAAGCCAAAGGGAGCAATCAGGTCACCCAATCTGACTTTAGGCTTCTCAAAAATTTATGCTACATATTTAATTGTAATGAACATTTCAGTCATCAGAAAACTGAGAGGTATGACAATATGGGGATCAAGGTGGTAAAGGTCCACATGAAAGAAGAAAACTGTTTGTGTGCCAGCTAAAGAGATATATCTTCAGGTGAAGAAGAAAGAAAAGCAAAAGGCCCTTTCAGAATAATCTAGGACAAAATTTTTTTTCAACTACATATCTCAAAATAAATATGACTCTAAGTGGGTGAGAAAATAAACCACTCAGACACCTGTGAGAATTCTCTGTACCAAATCAATGACCTATCCAATACTCAGCTGCTGCTTATTTCTGTTCCTTCCGAGGGGGAAAGAAAAAAAAGAAAAAAAAGACTAAAAACTTGGCAGCAGGGGGAAAATTCCTCCTTGACTCTTACAGATAATCACGTAGTGTCCAAAAGCCATTAGCTTTGATTGTAATCATTGGCTTAATATAATTCTACACAGGCCTAGAATAAAAGCATGATCAGGGAATGCAAATCCTTCTCCCAGCTGTCACTCACCCAGGCCAAAGAACTTCTTCAAATTGTCTGAGCAAAACATATTTTTCAGAAAGCCATTCAGTTTTGCATTAGAAACACCTATGGTTTCTTCTCTGTTATCTTGTTATTCTACCAATCTATCACACATATCATGTCACAGTCTGATAATGAATAAATGATGTTAAATGGCTTTTTAGGAAAAGGTGGTATTTTGGGGCAATTCCAATGAAAACTCCTCTCATAAATATCTTCCTAAGAACTACTGCCTTGTTAGATTTTGGTGAGACAGAGTTTAACTGAGCTCCTACGCACCCTTATTACCACCACTAATGCAAGCCTTTGAGTCAAAATGTCATGAGGTTTAGTCAAGTGCCTTTGAGAAAAGATATTTCAGGTAAGATTGAAGACCATTTAAAAGCATTACCAAAAGTACCTTCCTGTAGAGTCACGTTGCCAGCTTTTTTGTACAAATGGCTGCAAGAAATGTTTATAAAGGGGAGAGCTCTGTTTCCCTTCCCTCCAATCTTCTACGAAAAAACTGTTAGACTTTACTTACAAAGCTGACCTACTTGGTCCACTGACCACATGGTGGAATGAAACTTGATGAGAAGCAAGCAGGGCTTCAAGACAACAAGGTGGTCAGATGAGTATAGATGAGTGGGAGAAAAAAAAGGTGTGTGACTTCATGTAGCAGTTAACATGAGTTAAACCTAGTTAGCAGAACTGTAAACACAGCACTTTAACCAAATTTGTGTTTTAATAGGAATGGGCAAACTTTAAGAAAACTCTTAGCAAACTTAAGTAGAAGTAGGTGAAATAATACCAACCTCTTGTACCTCAGAACAGAATGAAGTTTGAATAGATACAGTGGTCTCAAGGAAATAGCCAAGCCTTGCAAGCAACCACTGGATAGTGAAGAAGGGCAACCATGTTCAGAACAAGCAGGTTGAGCACTAACAGCACTGAAATCAGCCATTTGCTGAGAGCAAATCACAAAACATCCGTGGGTGTCCACAGAAAGGTATCCTTCACCATAATTAAGAATGTTTGACCTAGGAACCAGAAAGACTGTGAATAGCCCCATGACCCTGCAGTGGGGCTTTGAGACTATTTTTCCAGCACCAGGACCAGAGAGGGATCTGAAGAAACCTCACAGGACCTGCAACCCTGTTCCAGGATGTTGCATAGCACAGTTGGAACAACTAGATTAACCCCTCCAACATTTCTCTTGGACTACATCACCTCTTCCTCATCACAGGGAAGTTGTGTAATTATTAAAATCGCTTATCTCTATGATTAAAATGTTTTGATTAAAGCTTTTCTGAAAATGGGACATCATAATGGTTCCCACCTGTCTGCATTCCTGCCTGGTAAGAGCTGAGGCCGTATTCAGACCCTGTCCCAGAAGAGACTCCACCTTCTTATTGACATGGAATTTTCAAGAAGTTAAGGTGAACTCCAGTCTAGATGTCCACACTTATCCTCTAGCTCATTTCTCTATACACCGAGTGAAAATAGATATTTATACAGCAAAATTTGTCTCATCTTACAATAAACGTCTAAAATAGATTACATAAATCACCACGTACAGTGACAATTTCCTTCCGCTGCCCGTGAAGGGAGCCTGGGGCATTGAGTTCAAATGGACACCTTCACACTCTCAGCCATCCAAACTTACATGAGATTACTCTCAACTTTACTGTCTTTGAGATTTCTTTCCACACAGGTGTAGTTGAAATTGTCCAGTAAGACAAATTTAATACCTACGCACATACACATGAACGCGTAAGCATTGATTTCCTAGGAAAACGGGTTAAAAATAGGAGGCAATAAATCAGTGCTGAACCATGTTCTTTTCTTATCCTGTGTCCTGTTATTTCTTTATGGTCTCTGAGCCTGCATGGGCTAGAAATTCACAGAACTGAAGTATTATCCTGGATATTGTTGAATGCTAGATTATTTAAAGATAATTATGAAAATATTTGGAATATAAAATCATTTGTTTCTGTATGAGAAACATTTACAGGATGACAGCTTTCATTAAACAGACTATCCTATATTGTAGTTTGATAAATCTTTTGTTTGCAGGTAATAAAAAAAGACAACTGTAATTTACTGAATCTCTTTTTTACTTTTTTACTGAGCTCTTGTGGGTCTTGTGGTTCCCTTCATAGCTACTTGCTCATTCATAGTTTCATGCCAGTCTCTTGTCTGGGGAGCAGAAAATCCCAGTCTCAAAAAATTGACACCATTTTAGTAACTAGTGAGTACTAGATGGAATTACACCAACTGCAAGGCTAGGCTACGCTGTAAATGTGATACAAACATTTTTAGTGTAAATGAGAACCTGATCCACAGTGTTTCATTTCTAGATTTTTTTTTTCTGGACTTCTTCAAGGACACCTTTCTTCTGGCATTTAAATCTCTTACTAATGTTAGATTTCCCAGAATAGTGAGCTTTATCTCTTCAGGAAGCTGAAAACCTATGACCTCTTCTTGAATAATTTCCCAGGTGGTAGCATTTAATTTTTAATTATTTCTAAGTTTATTCTGGCATTTTTATGTCCTGAAACAAAGCTTCTTTTACTTTCTCTCTTCTTACTAGTTTGTCACCAGCCACTTTCATTACTGGGGTTAAAAGCAGCAGTTGCCAGTGCTTTACCTCACCCAACACAGACAAAGAAAAATGTCTGAATAGAAGTCTTCAGAGACAGGCACCTCCAGAAGGTGATTCATCTGCCCTATCTTAGATACCTCTCTTAGGGAAAGATGAATAGACTTTTGACTAGGATTCTGTCAGTGAGAAGTTTCATATAAATATCTTTCAGAAGTGTTTTTAACAGAATATTTTTTTTTTTATCTAAGGAATATAAATTGCTTCTATTCCTACCAGCTGATGTATCTGGCTGGCTATGAAAAGTGAGTTTCCTTATCTCGCTCCAGCAACCACTGTATTCAAATGCTACCACTGCCATTGAATCATATTACCCCTTCCTTGTTAGCACTCCATGGAGGGGGAAAAAAAAAAGGGAGAGAATGGAAAAATAAACATTGTACCATCATTTGGTACTCTCTCCATGTCAACAATGAAGGAAGTTGAGTGGACATTTATGGGAAACTATTGCTGTGTGAAATATATATCTTCAGTTTAGTCATCTGAAAATAAGGGATTTGCTTAAAACTAGTTATCCAAGTTGCTTGTATGTTCATTGAAGGCAAGCTCGAGGATTATCTTCCCTGGCTTGAGGCACCTATTTTAAGAAGAGTGGCAGTGGCCTAGACAGCTAAGTGACAATATAAACTGGTTTCAAATAATTAATGTTAATTCAAAGCAGTGCCTTGCAAAATTTACTACCCATCCCATGGATTTATACAGACCCAAACAAGAATTGTGTCCTGATAATATTAAAGTTAGGGGAGCACAAGAAGAGAATCAGTGAAACGGAGTCTCAGATCTGGGGTGCCTTGCTGAGGTTAACGAGCGAGCCTCTGTCTTAGGGAATGGGACTTGGCAGGTTTGCTGTGAACTTGGAAGCAGATTTGCCAACAGCACATCTGTTGGCACGTGTCTTCATGCTCTTCCTTGTTCCACTTTGGAAGCAAATCCTTCTCTTAGAAACATACCCGCAAAAGATCTTCTCACCATTCCATGAACTTTTAACTCCAATGGTTTAAGTTGACAAATCTGGCTCCTCAAGGGCTAGCAATTGTTTAAAACGAGAAACAGAGTCTGCGTAATTATAAGACTATCTACTGACCCCAGCAGTCAGAACATTTGAGAAATTAAACCACTAAGAGAGAGGGGAGGGGGGAGAGGCAGAAATTAAACAGTGAAGCCTGAGGTCAGGTCCAGTATTTGTGTGGGGTTGCTGTGCCAATGAGAGTGTTCGGCCACGAGGACTGACGAAAAGTGTTCCCAGACTCGCACAGTGCAGCAAAGACTGGACAGATGTTCTATGAATCTCCCCAAATAGCTTGACCAGAAACTGCTAAGCAAGCACAAACAGGCAGCTCTTCAGCTGGTGCTTACTGGGTGTAGCTCTGAGGGTCTCCCTGAGGAATTGCTTCTGCTTTGTGTTGGGATTTATATCCAGAACAAACACCCCTGCATGGTGACAGCAGATGATCCTTGCTGGATTTGACCAAGAGGCTCATCTTATATAGTTGGGAGCCAATGCTAGCAAAACAATGGAGAAAGGTTAAAAAGGGATGGACTTAAGGGAAGAAGAGTTGTTTCCAGCTTATTCAGATTTTGTTCACAGGGACAGAGTCAAAAATACAGCAGACAGTTGACAGAAATTCCCAGAAAGCTAAACCACTTTATTTCACACAGCCTAAAGGGCTATTCTTCACAATAATGCGTCTCAGATTTCTTTCCACATTATCTCATGTGGACCTCCTGAAAATGCCTTAACATGGCATGGGAGAGTGTAACATATTACTGTGTGACATTTCTGAGTAAAGTGGAATATATAAAAATTATTTAAAGTATCATCTCTGCTACCAGAAAGACCTTGAAGAATCAACCTTCATTTCTGATCTGTGCATAATTCCCAGCCACAACTTAACTTTAATCAACCTCATAACTTCTTCAGTTTCCTTCCACAGAGACGACCCAAAGCATAAACATAAAGCACATCCTCCTGATTTTCCTCCTCAAGGGTATCTTTACATGTGAGCAGACATTACATGCTCAGCTCCATGAAAAGTACTAGAATTAGATTTCTGCAATATTTTTTATGGCTGAATCTGCCTTTGAATTCTGAAAGGTCCTGTGCTTTTATTTTTATCAGTATAATAGGAGCTTTTCGTGTTGGCTATGTTAATCTAATTTAATTCCCATCATAGTCATTGCTCCATAGTGACAATCGGTGTCTAACTGAAGGCAATAATTTTTAATTCATTACATGTGTTCTTTCAACTTGTGTATATGTATTGCTAACTTTCCTTTTCGACTGTTTCTCAAGAGCAAAAATTAAATCATCAGTGCTAGATGCATAAAATGTTTTTTATATGGTTCTATGTTTCAGATTAATTTGCAAGTCAGAAGTTTCCAGTACATTGTGCTAAACAACACTATGTATTTATCTTGACAAATGATGCAGGAAAAACTAGTAACAATGAGGCATATAGAAAGCTTTTCATCCAAAGATCCCGGGACACACGACAAACTTCACATGCTGATTATGGTCTACACTCGGTATCGTTCAAGTTTTCACTGGCTTTAAAGGGTATAAATGTAATTGGAAAGCTATGCCCAGATGACATCACTCGTTGATATTCAGTGAGGTCTGGGGTAGGAAGTGCAAACAAGAAAGGAATTTCTCCTCCTCGTGTGACAGAGGGCATGAGGGATGCTCCGTGCAGGGAACAGTGGGGCAGAAGCCATAATTTACCCGGCGCAGACCACAAGTGGCTCTCTCACTTTCTTCTCAGTAGCTTTCTGAGCAAGGACCAAATAAACACAAAGCAAGTAGGAAAAGAAAAATAGTTACAGGTAATCTGACTTTGGGTGTTGCCTAAGTTATTTTAGGGTAAGAGCAGAGTGAATTGTGGCCTAATATCTGGGGGTCTCTTGCTGCATCAGTACATTCTTAGTTTGGAGACATATTTAAAAGGATGAAGAGGCTTCTCTTTGTATTTCCTGTCTTACTGAAGCCTTCCTCTCCTATGCCTACATGCATTATAAGCAATTTAAGCTGAACCAAACCCCAGAATATTATATACACGGAAGTGCCTGAGGTCTTTCCAGATCACCATGAGCTGAAAAAGCCATATGGCTTTTATCTGTGTGCTGATTCTGTGGGACTGAAAAGATTTGCTGGATTTGATAACATGCTTTTTCTCCTTACAATTCTTGGACCCCTAGGAGTAACTCAACAAGATCAGACTAAAGCTCCCATTTGCCCAGTATCCTGCTCTCAGTTCCCTGCCTCCCTAAATATGTGATGCTGGCAAAAAGGGCTTGTCAACAAGGTCCTGCAGGAAGACAGAACTGTGTTTGTAGTCAGTATAAAGCAGTGGTCACCTTCCCTGGTATTGGTGCCCTTGAGAAGTCAAGGTGTTGGAGCCCAGAGATGTTAGGTTGAACCTATCGAGTTTTTAAAAATTAGCTACAAATTTCAGCTGCTTCTCTCTCTCATTTCCTCTGTTGTATCCCATGAAACATATTCTTCCTCTCCAATGTTCAGTATAACCAAATATAATCAAGAGCTGGTCAAATTACATTATACAACTTTATTAAACATAATAGGCTGGATGAGTAGAACAAACTCACAGTGGAATGGGTCACATCTGTGGGATATTTCCTCAAGTGCTGCAATTACCATGATTAGGATGGGTTATGGTGAGGCAAAAGAGCTGGAAGAGAGTGATGTTTCTGAATACCTGGATTGTGAATATATGGTTTCCTAGAAGAGGCCCTTGACCTTCCTCATGACCTTCTAAAAAGATAAATGTGGATATAGCTATTCACCTCTTAGTGAATAGAATGACACTGGACATAAAAGCACAGAATCTACGATAATATGCCCAGCTATGCATGTGAAATTTATTCTATATATGCTCAGCTACTTCACAGAAAAATCTAAAAGTTTGGGAGGCCAGAGTGATGTTAATAAATTGAGACCACAAAAGGCAGAAATGCAAATAGGAGATGGGGAATTGCAACCTAATTTTAAAAATTTCTGGGGTTTCATTTTATTTGTGGTTCTGCAATTATTTGGTTTTTGGAAAGAGGGAGAAATTAACAAAATGGAAGAAAATTAATTTGACTAGCACCAAGATACTACATCTACAGTTATTTAGCTTTCCAACTCTTTTTTTCCCTTATCTGTTTTATTGACTTGTAAATGAGGAATTTTTGGACACTAAACAGACAGAATCTTTAAAAGAATCTGAAACCATTTGGATCTTTACACAAGGTAATGTTCACAAGGGGAACTAAACATCTCAAATGGGATGGTTGGTCAATGTCTAGATGGTGATGAGGGGCTTTTGAGGGTCCTTGGAATGGCACCTTTAGCTGTTCAGAGTGAAATTCTCCTGATCTCTGTTCTTCTGCTCAGTTCTTACATCCACCTAGAAACTACATAGAAAGATTCTCTTATCTATCCTTACCACATACAAAACACTTTCCCATCCAAACATTTCTGCACTCGCTGAAGGAGTTTGTCCCAACAATTTGAAATGTCTTACTGATGTCCAATCTGATCAATTCTGCAGCAGGAATCACCTCAAGAAGCTTCAGGAAGGACCAGATTCTCTGCGCTTGATGATAATCAACATATTTGAGCCTAGGGATTGGTCCGGGCACAGTTGGAGCTGCCAGGAAAAGCTTCAAGTCAGGTTGAAATTCCCATCTGGAGAGTTCCTGTGCTAGATAATCAGATGCTTTGTGGTGAAGCAGGCTAGGGGTTAAGTTCACCTTGTCTCAAGCCTCTCCACTGATTCAGATCAGTCTATTATCTAATCCATGCACATGGATTAGGAAGAAGTTCCTGGGACACCCAGGGAACTCGTGTCTAAAGTGCACAGGATTTGCACAGAGGCTGTGCCATGGTTGTATAATGAACTTGAGCTTCATATTTATAGCTATTATTCCATATTTCTTGTCACACAATACTTTAAAAAATGTAGAAAGAAAGAGTTTTTGTCCTTTCCTCAAGGAGATATTCTATTTCAAAATATCAGAGTGAAGCATTTTACCGTGTTTAATTTTCTACATTCCTTTTAGCTAAAGTCTGAAAGTGAATTCTGTCTTGTTAGCTGAATATTTCAGTTTCTCACAAATAACATTTTTCAGCAGATTTACCACTCACTGAAAAACTCTAGTCTGGAATTACTTTGCTTTCTCTTATTATCCAAAACTGCCTGTGAAGTAGATCATGTGCGGTTGGTCTGTTTCTCATGTGTCAGGAAGTATGGTGTTTTAAATACACTATTCAGCTGTCATCTCTACTTCAAAAATTTATGGTGTGGACTTGTTTTCTAGCCACGCTGTTTCACTCCACCACACTTACCAAAGGAATATCTAAAGTATATAACCAATCTTTCCTGTATACTACAGGAAGCTGTTGAAGATACTCCACTTGTGCTATTTAGATTCTGACTCCAGTAAAGCTCTGTGTAAATAGTGTGGATTTTTTGGTTTGAGTAAGGGTCTATTTTGTTCACAGTTAGTGCACAGTTTCATTTACTGTATTAAAAATTTTATCACCTCATTTGTTATAATTTCTTTTTCTTTTCTTTTGAAGGTTTTTGACTATTCTAAGTTTACCAATTATAATCTCAACATTTGGTATTTGAATGAGTGAAATACTTTGCTTCTCCTCTGCACTGTGCTCACACACATGTCTGTGACTGGAAAGGTGGGTGCTCTTTGTCTGTCCTGAGGTTTCAAGCAGGGGCAACATTTTGCTGAAACTTCACTTCTTGTTCCTGTTTCAAACAGAGTGTCTCTCATCCAGGGAAACCAGATAGGATGCTCTCCTGTTGCCATGCGCAAAGTAGTTCAAAAGGTTTATGTAGGTGCATACCCTGGACACAGAGATGTCCACTGGCAGCCTTCCACCTCTCTTCCACAGCTACTCTCCAAGCAAAAATCCATAAATCAGTTCTTGTGATTCCTTAAGCCACTTTGATTGGAAATTATTATTATTATTATTATTATTAATAATAATAATAATAATAATACATCAACCATGACCTATTCGCATTACTTAAGCTAATATGACTTTGTGCAACTAAAATGGGTGATGAAGTACTCACAGAATCAGTTCTGCTGGAAAATAAGAGCCAGTCAGCACTGATGCACACTAATCTTCTCATAAGCAGAGCTGGGCTGAGAAAAGCACATCTGTTCCCAGCCTGAGCTGTGCTCTGCAGAGCCCCATCCACAAAATTAGCCATGCTCTGCTATATATTGCTATAGAGGAGCTTCAGCTTACTTTTGTACTATTATGAAACCAGTAATCGCCATGACTGTGAAAACATGAGAGAGTGAAATGTGGGACATTGCAAAGATAAACACCTGAAATTACAGCTCTGAGGATACGGGTTTTCCCTTACTTTCCAAAAGAATGTTAAGTCTGAAACCTAACTACCTCCATTTCAATGGGGGCATTGTTAGTTATTTTACTGCTGAACGTTGTAACAAATCCAGCCAACTCGTGCGCTAAAATTCCAGAGATGTTCAAAATCATCCGTGTCCTGAGATGGCTGTAAAGGGAAAACTATCAAGCTATGGGAGCCTGCATTATATCCTTGGCATGAAAAAATGGGAAATGGCCTGAGCACAAAATAAATAAAGTGCCCCAAGAAAGCAGATGATATTATAGAATTCTGCCTGCAAGTATTATTCTTCTTACATAAGTTACCGCAACTTGAACTTACATTTAGTTCCTGTTAAATCATTTCAGATTTTTTACCAGCATAACAAGGCTCAGGTGTCCTACCATGGGTCTAGCTGGTCAGAGAGTACACACGGAGACGATCTCACGCCAGCACTGACAGCAGCTACCTCTCCTTGCTCAGTTTGCATTGCCACGATTTGCACCAACGCCTAATTTTTAGGAGAATGAATCCTGCTGTTTAAAAATGGTTGCAGTTTGTTGGTACCAATGGCAAAACAGCACACAGAAGCTGTCAGAAGCTGGGCTCTTTGGGCTCCAGCTCATGCTTCCACCTCCACTCTATTGCATTCAAAAACAGCATAGAATAAAACAGATTTAGGACTTTATATTTGCCAATTGTAAATACATTATTTATTATGAAGTTTCTTTAAAACTGAGTTAACAATCACTTATCTGCTGGACAGATGTTGTTTCGTGCTTCTAGAGAAAATGAGGAGAACTTTCTGCATAGAGAAATATAATATAAACTGCTCTAATAGTAACAGCTTTTTCAATTAAAGCTAGTTCCATACTGTTTGTATTAGCACAAACCCATTTTACTTGTTCATTCAGCCTGCTGGCTTAATGAAAGTAACATCTACACCACAGTGGGAATGATCTGAAAAATTCAATTCCTAAGCAGCAAGTAAGTGTATAGTGAAGTTACAGCTTACAGGTTTCAGAGACACCACGGAACATTGCATTTTGGAGAACACATTGGGAAGGCAAAACAGCCTAGGATCAGTGATTTTTTGATAAAGCTACCTTAATTTTATAGGTGTTGCCCTTGGAGGCTGTGGGGGGAAAAATTTCATCTTAACTGGGAGAAACTAAGCAATCTAGTGAGTAAAATCTAAGTGAGTTGTCCTAGGCTGTGTTAATGCCGCCCTGAGTTACGACCTTGGAAATGAGAGACTCCTCATGAATACACCATGAAACAACCTAATAGCCATTATGTCTTTTCTCCTTCCTTCTCCAAATGAATGTCCCTTAATAGAGAGCTCATGGCTCATTCTGTTTATAGGAAATGACTTTCACATACAGCACAAGAATATGTTCTCCCTAAGTTGCTGAAACAGATGTAGCAACAAGCTGAACAATTGCAGATCCACGTTAAAGCATTATGAGTGACTATGAACAGATTACCAGAAACTAATTTAAAGCATTAAAAAAGCTATTTACTTTGATTTACATGAATATAGGACCAAGTGTTTCTTCCTATGAACCTTAAATAACCTAGTTCACGTCTGGGGAACTGGAGAGGCACAGAGGTATGGAAAGCAATACGTAAGCAGAAAAAAAAATCATGATCCTAATTTGACTTACTAATGAGTCACTGTTACCTGATCTCCTCTTAGGCCAGATTCTTGCTCTTTATCAGAACCAGCTTTGGATTTCCATGCATTTCCAAGAGCAGTTTTATTACACTCCGTGTGTGTGTACAACTCTGTCCTTATGCAAAAGTATTTACAAAGTATTATTTACTGAAATATGTTCTGATTTCATAAGGGAGAATCATCCATCAGTCACTATGCTTACCTATGCTGTCTGGCATAAAGCAAACAGGATAAGATGGTTATACAGTTTCTTCACTATAAACAGTCCTAAAATATTTGCTGCAGTTATGGTACTCCTCCAGCACAACCCTACAGAAATTAACGTATTTAGAAGACTGAAGAAATTAATTTTCTTTAAACAAAAACTGAGGTAATTACCAAAATTTGCAGTAAGGACAGAAGTTTTATGTCATCATAATAGCCATAACATAACAATAACATTATATTAGTTTACATTCTTCTTAAAATGTTCTTCTTACTTTAGCCCTTCTAACAGAATTCTGAGGATTACATTTCTCGTCCTTGGGCTTAAATAGGCAAGATTTAGTTGTGTGCAAAGTGGGAGGGTTTTATAGCAGGTGACACTCCATGATTTCTGAAAAGTCTGTCTTAGAAAGACTATGCCTGCAATCATACTCTGAAAAGAAAAATATCAAAATTGTCAGAGTCTAACCATTGGGACTTGAATCTGGCTAACAAAAGTTTCTAGAATGCATAAAAGAGTCTAATTAAGGTGAGAAAAGCAAGAAATATTCTAGTCCAGCCCCTCCTTTTCTTAGCAAAAGAACAAACCACAGCCAAAAAACCAAACTGTGTCTCCATAATGTGTGGTCACAACTGTTTTATATACTTCATTGATTTTATTTATTTCACGTGGCACTTTTTGAGATGCCCCTAAACAAGTTTTGTAAAGAAATGCTCCAAAACCAGAGAAAGAGGGCTTTGAAGGGAACCTTGTCATCGACTGTTCCAGCTCCTCTCAGCTTTTTAGCTCGCATTTTATTTTGTGCCTCATTTCAAGTGTATGACTTCTGGGACAGCGAGGTGCTTCATGCCTCATTTGCTGCGGTAACACTTTCACCACAAAGGAACACATCTCTGGCTGAGAATCCTGTCTTATCCAGCACTGGTCCAAAGTCAGGATCTGCTACACCTAAATCATTCCAGACAGAGACTTGTTCTATCATTGCAGTGACATGCTTTTCTCTAATGTCTTACCTCAATAACCCATGCTACATTTTCAGGTGTTATTTCCTGTCATGCCTGTAGACACAGAGAACTGATTATTTCTTTCCTTTTGCTGGCAGTCCTGGAGAGCACTGTTATCATGTCCTCCTCAGAATTCTTGTCTTTAGGCTTAGCAAAACAAATTCCTCCAATCTCACCCCAAAGATCATGTTTTCTACATCTGTGGATTACCAGCACTCTCTCTGCTGGACTGCCTCCAGTTGGCCCATCTGTTACAGTGCACGGCTTAACACTGGGAACAGGACAAGGTCTCATGAATGCTGAGTAAAGCAGAGGGAGCAAAACTTGCAGCACATCTGCCATACACCCCAGTATGTGGTTTACTTTTCACAGCGTGGGATTTTTCACTCGCATTCAGTCAGTGTTTCAGTGGTGTCTGTGTAACTTCTGCCTTGCCAAGAGCGCTCTCTTTCTTATATGTATGCAATTAATTATTCCTCGGGATAGTGTTCTGCTCTTCTCCTCACTGAGAGATTTTTCCCACACATCTTTTCTTCAGCTTGTCAAGGCAAACGGGAGTCTTCTTAAATCTTGCTTTCAGTCTTTCAGATTTCTCCTCCAAAGAGCTTGCAATCCTCTCCTGGGTTGGTAGTGTCTGCAGATATTACAGCTCTACTCCCTCTTCCACCTTCCAAGGTGATTAATGGAACTATTCCATACACTCCAAGCCAGAAGAATCCCTGCAACAAGCATTCCTTCTTTCACTTTGAGAACGGGCTTTTAATCCCTTCATTTATTTTTTATCCCCAGTAGTTTTGCACTCACCTTATGATAGACTTAGAAGCTGCGTTTGCTACTAAGAGTGTCCTGTTAGACAAGATCAGTATTTTATGAGAGTCAAGTAATAGAACATCTCCTCTCCTGATCACTGGATTTTTTTTCCTTATTATAGGTTCACATTAGTCTTGTCTGACATAATTTCATCTTCTCAAGTTACACTGACCTGGTGCTTTTCATATTGTTATTTATTAGATTCCTAGCTCTATTAGTATTTGATCTTCTCAAGTTACACTGACCTAGAGCTTATCATATTGTTATATCTTAAATTCCAAACTCTACTAGTTGCACCAGCATCTTTCTTGTAATGGATGATCATCTGACTATCCTATAATTCACCCATCCTCCAGCAGTTCTCAGAGGTCAGAGAACTACAGCCACTTTATTAGGTCTTGCAAGGAGGATCTAATCAAGAACTAATCTAACTTGGGTGGCCTCTAAACTGTCCTTTCCTATTCCCACACAAGTCCTTCCTCTTAGCTACTGTTACTTTACCAGCCATTTCATCAAGTCTTTTCATGGAGACTGATGCAAAAACTCTCCTAAGTCTTTATATTAAGATCTACTATTGTCTGTGTCTATCCACTGGTAATCCAATATTTATGGTGTTCTTCACTTCCGCATGAGATTCAGGTCTTGAAAAATAAACTTCCAATGATATTTCAATCTGTCTTGAAAAGGTACACATTGCTTGGATATGAAAAAGTTGCTTAGACAACTTTGAAGACACTATGGGAATAGATACACTTGAAGGCCTGAACAAGAACTCTCAAACAACATAAACGCTTCAGCCAGGGAAAGGGAAAACTTTGTAATATCTTGTAATGGAAGAGGCGTTGAAGAAAGCTTCCTCGAAGAATAGCCTACACAATTGGCTGGGAATCACCAGGGCAGATAAATAATGTAGATTTATTACTTGGCTCATAATTCAAGTAGAATAAGCTGAATTACAAAATTAATGTCTCAAAAGACTTTTCCCTACCAAACTGTTGTAAATTCAGAGCATGTACTCCAAGGAATAAAGTGCATTTATGGCTGATAGAACGTGGCTTACAGCTTTGAAGGTATGAGGAGGTGAACAAACTGGTAATGCAATTCACTGCACTCTGAAAAAAACAGCAATGCAGAGTAAACAGTCATAAATACCAGAAATTCATCTGTCCCCTGAGATAAAAATACTGATCGTGGTAATAGGAGCATTACAGAAGGCACAAAGTGGAGGATGACAGAAGAGAAATTAATCAGTCGGCTATTGTCATTGGCTTAAGAACCAAAGAGCTACTGAAACTTCTACAGATAAAGAATATGAAGTTGTTGGAAAAGCATCCTTCGAGGGCAGCTATCTGCAACTGAGATCTGAGACAGCTGCGGAAGAGAGAAAGGCATTTAGAATGAAAAATCACGTTCCCATATCAGGCAAGTTTTCATTCTTTCTGGATCCAAGTAAACACTGCTGCCAAATGGCTTTAAGCATGAGGAAAATATCCAAATGCTTAAATCAAGGCACCCTTACATTATCTTTTCACCAATACGATTTGATGCAACTTCCACAGGGACACAATTCTGATTTATTCTGAATATATCTGTGATTGGAGTAACTTTCAAAAAGAGTTTGGACGTACCAAGGAGACCTTGGAGATGAAATTCCCATTTTCAGTAGAAATTCAGGCAAACAGGAGATTGCATTTTATATATTTGTAGTTAAGCTTTCTCTCCAAAATTTCTAACATGAAGCCAGCACCCCAAGGTCATTGGTACCTGTCTAAGAGCAAGGATGACAACTCAATAAGAGTTTTTTTTCTTTTTTGGCTGAGCTGGAGCTGCCCAGCTGCCCACTGAGGCACTGGGGCTGCATTCAGCCTCCTCGTGCACAGCTGCGTGTGCACAACCTGCCTGTGTGCTCACATCCTTTTGGGGAGAGAAATGACTGGCACACAGGGGAGTCCCACCAGTAGCATCTGCTCACAAATTCAGAAAGTTTGGATAGCTCGGATTTCAAACCGTGAGACAAGTTGCTCTAAGGAGAAAGTAAACTGCACTCACCCAAATTAATTCAAATATAAGAAAACGGTATTTCCCTAAGGGAAAGTGATCATAACAGCTGCCGTAATTAAAATTCTTAAGAGCTGAGGTGACAATAACTGACCAAGCAAAGCAAGCTGACATGCATCAGAAGTACTGTTTTTAAGAAATCCCTCATCTCTGCCTTGATTAGACGTCAGTAAGCACTTCTGACAGCAATTTTTCAACAGCACGGGAACACAGTCAATGGCTGTATGAATCTATGTCTAGAAATGAAAAGAGAGGGGAGAAAAAAGAAAGAAAATAAAAAAGAAACCAAATCAACAATTCTCCACTTCAAGGATGCATGGGCTTCCCTAGGAAGTTTGCTTGAGTGACTCCATTAGAGTCATTGCATGCACCGCAGAGCAGCACTGAATAGAAGGCGAACAGGGGAGAGCTCACCCTCTCTGCAGAACAAGGAGCCTCCCCTGAGCGCCAACAGCGAGATCAGGGGGCGGCCCTGCCATGAGGAGCTGAGAAGGGTGAACTGTGCTGCCACTATGTGAGAGGTAAAAGTGTGTGACTCTGTTAGTGCTGCTGTTTGATGCCTCCCCTTGATCCAAGTGGGTGTCTGCGAATCCCCACACTTGATGCCCCAAAGTGCTGCCCAGCGTTTGAATGCAGGTAATTAATTGACTTGCGCAGGTTTGCCCCAGCTCTACACAGCCCGCTGAGGTCAATAACATTAAAAGACATTTGTGGGTGTAGTCGCTTGCTACAGAGGTTCAAGAAATTTTGATGAAAACCTGCCCTGACACAAAGACAACCTGAGTGTAGAAAAACAGAGATAAAGAAAACACGTCATAGGCATTACAAGTACATGCGCTTTGGGCAAAGCATCCTGCTAGGGTCTAACACACATTACTGTGCACGGAGGAAATCAAAGATCTGATTTACAGGATTGGTTGGTTGTTTTGTTTGTTTCTTAATTTGGGGAGTAAAAGAAGTTTTAAAAATACATGTGATAAGAAACACGACTTTTAAAAAAATTTAAAAGATACTTCAGATTTGATTTGGGTTGATGCTTTACTCTGATTTGAAGTAAATTTAAATGACCAAACTTTGCTACTTTTTCAACTGAAATGTCACTTTGAAATGGATAATCACAATTTCTTTCAATGTCAAAGTATTTTTATACTTTCAAAAGTTCTTTGGTTTTTCATCTGAGCTTAAATCTGCAAATACTCTGTATGGTCCAAGAATTATTTACCATAGAACGGCACAATTCTGACAGGAGAAAATTGTCCATTTGCATTCGTTTGCCTTTTGTGTGCTGCCGGGGCACTAAGAGGCACTTTGAGCAAGGAGAGCAGTCTCAGGATGGTGGGATTATAACCCAACTCAAGCAAAGAGCAGTTTGGATAAACAGCAGACCCTGACCTTTTCACACAGGGAGAGGGGGGATTCGTCTCCATCTCAGCTGGTCACTCCGGCTCCATTTAGAGTCAATGGAGACAAATGAGTAGTTTTAGCACAGAATTCACAAAATCTCTTTCAAACAGCTGCATTAGGATGAGATGAAATGCATCTTAAACCAACCTGCTTTTCCCCACAACCATAAAAAAATTAAAAAAAAAAAGGCGAGGGTGAGCTATAGGTCAGATACAGACATTTACATTTAGGCTGATGAATCCCACCCACCAAAGTGCATTTATTTTGTTTTGCTTTCAATACCAGGTCACTAAGTCCTGCATATTGGTAATTACATAGCATTACTTCTTAATAGCATTTGCATAGATGTAATACCTAAACTGCCTACTGTAAGAGATCACACACCTTTTCAACTGAAAAATCAAATCTTTTTTACACTGTTGACTCTGAGGAGGCCTCATCCAGGACCCTGCTAATTCAGCCTGTGATTTCAACCAGTGCTGCAGGAAACCTTAAAAGTGTGAGTGGGGGTAAAAAAACCCACAACTTTTCTGTTTTGCAAAGCATTTCAGAAACAAATTCACTACTAACACTCAAATTTTTTGTTTTTCCCCAGAGCTCCGACAACCCTCCTACTCAGAAATAATTATTAGCTGGAAGCACATTCTGGCTTTTACCATTCCAAATGAACCTGACAAGCAATTTCCAAAGGAATTTATGTGCTGTTGTTTTTCCCTAGGCTATGTTTTAAAAGTATGATCCTCTTTATTGCCTTTTGAGAGAGTTTTAGCAAGTTTACCATTCCCCTTAGGGAATATTGGTGGACACTTTGTGAACAGAACAGGAAGCAATCCAATCCTTTCTGTAGGAATTCTCATTACTTCACTCCACTCATTAGAGCAGTGGAAAAAAAGTATCTGTCAAAGTTCTTTAAATAATTACTGATTTAACTTAACGAGATTGTATTTGCCTTCCAGTTGTTATTTAAAATAATATTGACATAGTGAGAGTAACACGAATACTTATAAAATACATATAGAACACAATTTATTGCTAACTCCTTTGTGCCACAAATGACACCTTTCCCTTCCTTTTCAGTTAGTTTTTAGAAATGTGAAGTAGGAATAAAACCATGTGACATAACTGATTGGGCTATCCAAGTTAAATATGTCAAATATCTAAAGGTACCTGTGACTTAATCAGTTCAGAAGTAAACCTATAGGCTCAAGTATGTTCACATGAAACCTTCACTAAATATTTTCAATTAATAAAAAAAAATTATTTTATCCTCTTCAAGTGTAAGAATTAAAATCCTAAACTTGTACAATGAATTATTTCTTGAGAACTGTTCAAGGCAGGTAAGTATAAATGCTGTTTGGATCTGCTCCATGGGCACATCTGTATGTAATCAAGAAAAGAGTTTTTACTCCTAATAAGTCATTGGAAAAAATAATAATTTTTTTGAAAATGTATATATAATAAGAGGTATTCCAAGCGTCATACATAATTACATACACCTTTATGGATATGTGTGTACACATATATATATATATATGTATCTATATATTCCACATATACCTGTGAAACACATTAGTTTCAGTTATCAAAAATACACAGAGTAAGTCAACTTATAAAGGCACTTGAAGTGATCTGGCCAAAGCCAAAAAGCAGCAGCTGAGTTAGGGTGAGAATTCAGACCGTAGAGGTGAAGTCCTAATCCAGAATGATAGGGACAATAATATTTCTGTTGAAAAGGCTGTATATGTTACTTCTACTCTAACCTAAAAGTGTTCCTGGAGGACATCTAAGAAGAGCTTGTCATCCTCATGCCATTAAACTCTCTTACTTTCCAAAACATGACAGCAAAATCCATACCATGAGAGGAATATTGCTTGCCCTGCTGTAAGAACTCTGACCTTATAATTTTTAGCAAAAACAATAGTTGGTCAGGCCAAAAGCGGGTGGCCAGTGACCATTTGACAGCATGGATAGCCAAGTGCAGTGCCCAGCTTTGTGCCTGAGGGTGCTTAGTTAGATAGCAAAGAAATAACCAGTAGGGCCAGACTAGATGTACATGAGTTCCAGCCTTGAACTCGGCCTCCAGCCATCCTGTGCTGCCTTATTGCTGTGTGTTGTCCTCCATCCAAGAGTTGTTGTTTGCTTCCATTTGGTCCACAGAGAACATTTTTGCTACAGCTGCCTCCAGGAGGGTTAGTCCTTTCAGTCAAGCAACAGAGTGGTTCTGTCTTTCACGTTTGGTATCTGTGGCACAGTGTCCAGTGATGACCTAGATATCAGGGTTACACAGAGATCGTGCTCCCATGCTGGGTCAGGCACCCCATGGACACATCATTTGTTCCCCCAGGCCAGAAAGTATTACACATACAAACAAAAAGTGCCTTCAGTTGAAAAGACATTTCACACTTTTCCCAAGTGCATGAGGGACGCAACTCACAGAAACATAATTTAATAGGATTTTAAAATGAGTCATATGATAACTGTTTTATGGCCAAAAAAGAAAGTAAAAGCCCACTGTACTTTCCAAAGAGGCCAAAGAACATGCAAGTTCCCAAATTAATTCATAGGTCTCCCTTGAAGAGCAATTCTTAATGCCCTCGATTAAATTACATCTCTTATTTTGAGAAAATGGATTTACTTATTCTTTTTGTGAGAAACCTGAGGATAGCATCACCAATCACTTTGTGTGACATCTACATGCCAGCAACATTGGGTTATATAGTGACTGACAATTGAGACTCCTACTCCTACTCCTAAGAAGAGCTTAATAAAATTGACTTAACAGATATTTTTTATTATTCCCAAGAACAGAGTTGATAATGAGATTTTCTAGCTAACCACACTTCACTTGAAAAATTATGAAGAGATCAATTTTTTTCCCATTAGCCTCACTCTCATCAATGGCTCAGCTGAGGTCAACTAGCCCTTCTTTTGTAGTTAATGGTACACAACCTTTGTCTACTGATTTTTCTTTATCAAAGCCTAAAAGAAGAAAAAATCAATGGCCCTTATTTCAAATTCAAAGGAAAAATAAATTAAAAACTCCTCTCACTTAAAAGACACCACACGTATGTTTGGGAGGATACGCCTTAGTCTGATGACAACTCAGTGCAAAGGCTGAAGGCCATAATTTGAGTGGTGCTGACCATTTGGAAATCTCACAGTACAGCATCTTAATTGTCTGAGAATATTATCAGTAATTTCAATGAGGTCTGAGTGTCATCTTTGGATTTTATCCGGAGATGTAAGTACTCAGTAGTGGTTTCTATTGATATATTAGTATTTGGAAGACATATTCCCAAACTTAAAGTACTTTAAATTCTGATTGCTTGTCTTCTTGTATTGCTGCATGAGGTACAGAATGTGTGTTCTACCCACCTCCATTCCCTGGCCTGCCAGAAACTCAACATTACCACAATGCAGATTGTGACTTTTAATAGAAATATGTATGTGCATGCTGAGTCCCAGCAAGCATCACATTCTCAGGCACTCTCTCTTTCTATCACACATGTGTAAGCCATCAATGTGAGATATGACAGCATAGAAATAAGGTATGAAAAAACCATTTTAATAATGTCAAAATAAGGATCACCTTCTTCTGGGAAGCTGATCGTAATTTTGTGCTGTTGTTGGGTTCCCAGGGGATTTAACTACCTCTCTAGACAGAAGTGTTAGCCATTGGGTGATTATACGCATCATAATTCAAGTCACGTTCACCCTTCCAAACTTCTGACACTCAGACGAGGCATGTCCCTCAGGATATTCCTCTGTGCTTCACAGCGACATAAAAGTGCAGTTTGAATCTCTGCTGGGTGGGATCAGGCCCAGGTCCTTTCCACTGGCATAACCAAAACCTAGGATCGTCTAGTAGGGTTCCTACAGAGTCATCAAAGGTTAGATTGGAGGAATCTGGATCTCTGTGCACTGGATGGCACTGAAAGGAGGACAGATGCATCTTGCCTAATTTAACATTAGGTATCAGTGCAAGCACAGCAGCATCACAGCCAACAGAGGAATACAAGCATCTCCTCCAGGCAATTTTTACTGACCCAGGTGTATTCCCAGATTCTCTCTGGGGTGACTCAGAGACAGTAGTACAAACTGCCTCCTGCTCCTCCTTCACAGAATCATAGAATCGTTAAGGCTGGAAAATACCTTTTAGATCATCAGGTTCAACCATCAACTCAGCACCACCACCACGTTCACCATTAAATCACACTCTCAAGTGTCATACCCACATGTCTTTTGAACAGTTCCAGTGATGGTGACTCCACACTTGCCTGGGCAGCCCACTCTAGTGCTTCACAGCTCCTTCTGTGAAGACATTTTCCCTAATATTCAGTCTAAACCTCCCCTGGTGCAACTTGAGGCTATTTCCTCAGGTGAAGGAAGGAATACAGGATTTTAGATTTGTATTCCTGGAATTGCAGTGAGATTTGTAAGTTCAGCCTGAGCATCTCTGCAGATCTAGCCAAAGGGTGTATTCTTTTAATGTCTGCATCAACTGAATTCAAATAAAACTAAGACTCAGGGGTTCTTCTTCTGGATTTTTACTCAGCTACGTCCATTTAAGCTCACACACCCTATCTGCAAGATTCTTTCAGACTTCAAAAGACGCTGAAACTCTCACTGATAATTTACACAAGAAAGGTCTATAAGAGCTGCATGTAATAAGGACAATCCAGATATAAAAACCATAGCAAAAATTTTGGCAGAGAAATTAATACCTGGTAGAGCTCTTAAAAAATGCCTAAGGCTTTTTAGGATGGCAAGTCCTTTTCCACAGTTTGTCCTTTAAATTTTCTGCATGCATTATTACTAAAAAGGATATATTATAGATAGGACTTAGCTAGTCATAATACCAATACATTCCTTTGGCTACAGTGAACAGTAATCTCTTTTTTATGAATGGATGTCAGGTAGATATTTGGTTTTGTTAAATGGACCAGCCTTTCTGGTATTTTTTATTTGGAAAGGGTATTTTTTTTCCTAATTATAGTCCTTTGTGTTAATCTTCCCTCCAAGATATTCAGACTTTACAGAGCCCACTCTCCTGGGAAAAGGCAAGGGGGACCCTCAGGCCAGGTGTCATCAACATCTTGCAGTGAGTGGATCTGGACTCAATTTTTTATACCAGTTACAAGAAGGATTGTCCCTACTAAAACTAAGGTCCAAAGCTCCTACCATAAATTTATTTAGATTTTCCTACTTCCACTGAAATCAATATCAATTACAAACTTACATGACCTTGTAGATCTGGTCTCAGGTAGTTACAGTGTTGTATCAGGAGCAAGACATTAACATAAAAATTTACAGAGATTACCAGTTCTTATCTAACTGATCTTATCTAAAAGTATTTTAGGGAATATTTTCTTGGGTTTTTCCTCAGTTTCATCTCACCTTGTAATACAAGTTGAATTGTTTCTAGTCCAAATATTGCCAGTAATAATTCCAGAACTTTTTTTGAGGTTTGTGGATGGGTGAATATTGGATCTTTTCTTAAACTACAAGTACATTGACTACTTGGGGATTTGTTTGACCTCAGATGATTACTACATGAATAAAGTAAATTTTGTGGAGATGATTAATCAACTTCAGGAAAAAAACACAACTTGCACCTTTATTCATTAGCTTACTGGAAAGAGCCAATGAAGCATGAATTGATTACCTGGAATACATTGTCTTTTCCAGATGCTGACGATTACAGTCCCTTCTTCCTTTTTGCAGTTAAGTAAAATCATGACTTGTCTTGTTTGGACTAGAAAGACATTGAATTTGCATTCCAAATTCATGCAAAAATCAATACAACCAAGGGACTTACTATGTCTGTATCTTAAACTCATGTAATCTGTCTGTGTTTTGCAATAGAGGGAATCCAGTACAAGAAAAAGAATACAGTAAAAGAACTTCAGTCTGGAAAATAATTCTTGATTAATTAGCTGAATTTCCCCTACATCCCAGGATCCATGAGAAAATACTTGAAGTAAAATAGAATCTAAGAAGATACATGGATTTGTCAAAATATTAATTTCCCTAACCTACAAATTTAAAATCAGTCAAATACAAGCCTGGCCATGAGCGTCTCTCCCTGGGCTGTGATTGATTAGCCTTACAGTGAAATACACCCAAGTTGTCAAGCCTTATGTTTGTCTATGAACACATTAGCTCTTGGAACAAAGTATTTTGCAATAACTCTTATAGGTCAGATCCAAACCCCACAATCTTTTCATTTGTTTCAGTAGAATAATCTCTGTACTTTTATTCACCAATGACTGGTGTAGCACATTTTGCTGAAACAGCTGCAGCAAGGAGGAACAGACGCAGGTCTGACATAAATAAGAAGAAGAGGTGAGGTACAGGTTTGTGCTCCACACAAGCAGCAAGCTGAAAAAATCAGGTGGATCCCAGTGCCTGTATGAGTGGAGGCATCACACAGACACTCATCCCAAGACCCACAAACAGTGGCAGCATTTTGTTGTTCTAAGAGTCAAAGAAAACTCCTGCAAAGCCCAGCATTGAAGAGCAGTCCTGGCTGGGGAGGATGGGGAGAAGAGAATGGAGTAATCAGAGGACTGAAACTATTGATCCCCCTTCTTCCCACAATAAATCTGCATGTTGTTGTCAAACAGTAAACTAGTTATTTTACAAAAGGTCTAAAATACTCAGTCATTTCACGAAATGCCTATTTCGATTCCAGATATGACTAAAATTTTCAATTATTTCAGAAAACTACCAGGTATCACGGGTAGACACTGTGGGAAATGCCTAAAGCTAGTTTCTCTTGCATCATGGGACAAGCAAAATAATGTTTCTATTACGTTTAGTTTTAAAGCTATATACTCATATTTGCGCCTAAACCACATGCCAATACACATCACAGAGCTAACATTTATTTCAAAATTGAGACTATTTCAGAAAGTACTTTTCTTTTTTTCTTTCCATTTTACAAAATAAATGCTTTCAAAAAACACCCTAAAACAGATTACAGGGGCTCAGAGAGGAGGGGAGGAAGGGTGGGAAGTGCTGTAGAGGTTTACTGAAGGCATTGCCCCTTCCATGATAACCTGGCAGTTTAACCCTCACTAGTGCTGGGACTTACAGCCCACACTTACCTGCCAAGGAAAGGCTCCCTGCCAGCAGCATGTCAATGAACCCACCACAGGAGCTGTGAACAACCCACAGGTGGTGTGCGGGACTCCCAACAAAGAGCACCTGATGGTCCAACCCAGCTGCGAAACCTCTGGAGAGTGTGGCTGTTATGGCAGAGCACTCACTGCCTGCCAAAGCAGGGGAAGATCTGTTTGCAGCAGGAGTAGAAGAAAAACAGGTGCAGGTCCAGTGACAGGTCCACCACCAGCAGTTCAGATGACTGAGACTTTCTGGCCTTATGATTCCTTTTTTATCATTGTTTGTTTTTAATTTATTATGCACAAGTGATAGAGTCATAGAAGCAACTTCAGGTGCGACCTGAGACCCTGCTGCTTGTCTGGAGGGGAAAGAGTGAGATGGTTTTATCCAGGACAATATTACCCTATGACAGATGCATAGAATCATAGACTCGTTAAAGCTGGGAAAGGTCATCAAGTCCAACCATTAACCCAGCATTGCCAAGTCCACCTTTCATGCCCCTAAGTGCCACATCTACATGTATTTTAATACCTCCAGGGATGGTGACTCCAGCACTTCCCTGGGCAGCCCATTCCCATGCTTGACAACTCTTTCAGTGAAGAAATTTTCCCAATATCCAATCTAAACCTCCCCTAGAGCACGCTGAGTCCTTTTCCTCTCATCCTGTCACTTGTGACATGGGAGATGTCAATAACCCACCTGGCTCCAACCTCCTCTTAGACAGCTGTAGAGAGCAACCAGGTCCTCCCTGAGCATCCTTTTTCCCTGGCTGAACCTCCGCAGCTCCCTCAGCCACTTTTCCAGTGGGCTCCAGACCCTTCACTAGTTTCATTGCCCTTCCCTGGACACACTCGAGTACCTCAGTAGCCCAGAGTCACTTGTGTGCCAACCCTTCCGGGAATTTTTGAATCCTAATATGTCCTGTTTATCTGAAACTGAAAATGAACCCTCTAATCTCCTGAAGCAGTCCTAGATAAAAGCGGGATTTTGGTGCCCTGTGGGAGCCAAACTGAAGAGACTTCCACCCGAAGAACAACAGTTTCTCCTTCACACTCCAGTGAACAAATTGAAAGAAATAGTCTACAAAAAATACAGATATTAAAAGGAGACAACCTACTCAGAGACATTTTGAGTGTAAGAAGGTTCCCAGAAGGAGAGTCAGCTAAAGGGCATGCTGTCCCATAGATAGGGAATTTCCAAAGGACTGAAAAATGCTCGACTGCTCTTTTGCTTTGTATCACTGCTGTTGTTTATTAATTCCCTGAATAGTAAGAAGTGGCTAGAGACGTTATTTCCCAAATAACCACAGTGTGAAAGCACATGGATAATGCCAGGATTCACCTTCTGTCAGTTTATAAAACCAAGAGAAACAGGCATATGATCCAGAACACCTGTAACGCCAGTCAGTTGGCAAAAATGCCTGGAACCTTAAATTATTTCATGAAAGGACTGATTTCACAAGCTGACAGTAACAACCACGGACACACAGAGGCATATATAGATTTTAAAATACTGCAGTGTATACTTACCTGTATGCATAAGCACGCCAAACTAAACACACAGCAGCCAGTTGTTAAAGGAATTGGTTATTCCCCAGTGCCACCAGCTGTCTCCTGCCTCTGCAATGATGACTCAGTACAAACCAATGACCCTTGTGCTATAGAGAACAGTTTGTCTTTCTGAAGTTTGATTTGTCAGCGAGGATAATGCTGCCTTAGCTTTTGGACTGTCCTCCACAGCGTTCCTATAGGGCTCCCCAACACCTGGAGAGCAATGAATCAAAATCATTCAGATTCCAGTTCCAGTCCCAGCCGTGGCTGCACATCACATAAAATTACTCTTTGGTTGTTGTTGTTCTTTAAAATGTCATTTTCTACAACAAGAAAAAAAGTTTCTGAAATTTTCAATTAATTTTTTCACTTTTTTCCTGAACTAACTTGGCAGCCCCAGATTTCTCATCTCATGCTTCACAAATTAAATACAATGAAAAGATAAGAGATTTTCATTTTAGGAGACTGAAATAATTTATGTTTTCATTTGTTATTTTATTTTATTTTCACTTCAGTCACAAGTTCTTATATTTCCTTTTGCTGCATTTTAGGCTAAAAGAGGTAATCTATGATGACTGTGTGGTTCTCCCAAGCCATAGCCTGTCAGATTGCTGAATTATCAGTACCTAGTCAAGCAGCACAGTAGAAACAGATCACATGCCAATTCCTCCCTTCTTGGAAACCATTTTCCAGTCACTGGAGGAAAGTGCACAGTACAATCTCTCTTTTGCATGATCAAAGTTAGTTCAACTCTATACCTTAGCAGATGCCCTTGGGCAGCAGGTGGCCCAATCAATTATATCAGAGAAACCAATAAGTTCTGTATCAATCCGGAGACTCTTAGCCCTCTAACTTGTTAAAAGAACACATTCTCCTCTCCTCCTATTTTAATGAATTTTCAGACTGCCAACCTTCTTTAAAAATAGCCTCAAAGAAAATCCAGAATTGAAACTGCTTTCTAAAATATTGTTTAGAAATCTAACTTAAACTGTTGGCATCTGGACACAAAATGTAGGATGAAAAAATGTGCTGAAAATATCCAAATACCATGCCCACTGACGTCTATGTATTCAAGCTATTTCAACTGGAGCTATTCTGACTTACACCAACAAAAAATCCTCCCCAGATTTATCATGTCAACACAGATCAGAAGGGAGCACAACCTGTGCTGTCAAAAACACTTAGAAACACCCTTAAGACGATGACCACAAAATTAATGTCACATAACTACATGGAAAAGCCACAAGTCCTTGAAGCATTGTCGAGATTTTGATGGTTTTTTTCTCCTATTGAGAAATGAAATAACTGCTGACCAATATTTTAGTGATATCCTTCTTCTTCACGATATTAACTACAATTCTTATTCATTTTGCTACTAACCTCAGAATATCTATTAACAATCATGCCCCCAGGCAAAAGTGATGTTTTATATTTAATGAAGTGGACAGAAAGCCCAGTCATCTGCATTCCAACCTCATTTCCACAAGACTTTCTTTACGGACTTGGCAAGATTCACATTTCTTATGTTCTACAGCTATCCCACACGTGAAGTCAGGATAAGTCTTTCCCTCACTCACCAGGAAGTTGTGAAGCTTAATTTAAGATTAGTGAGTGGTTTTAAGGTGATTGTCTGAAAAAGAACATATATATAAATTATTTCCAATTTGTTTTAGCCTACTTATACCGCACACATAATGCAACAAACACAGATTAATACATACATATTCTTCTGTGTATGGCATTAGGGAATCCGGATTCCAGCAGCTGCAAGAATTAACAGAAGCAATGGCAGGTGATGTACATTTTCTTCATTAAGGTAAGGGTTGTATGTTACAGTCTAATCAATAATAGAGTCATGCTACTGAAAATGAGTTAGAAAGTTCTTTGAGAAAGCAAAGAGATGGAGTCTTAGGGCTCTGTTCTACCATAATTTAACTACCCTCTATTTTGGCTTCTGGCATACTTTAAGCAAAAAGAAACCACCAAAAACAAATTCCCACATTTCTCCATTCAGATAGAATAAAGTCTACTGCCAGTTGTTTCCAAAATCCCCATTGTCAAGGAGGATGGCAGCAGATTTGTATGCAGTGACAGGTTTAACAAATCACCTGATAATGGGGTGTGACCTGCTAGGAGGAACAAATTGAAGCGTAAAAATGAAGTCTGCAAACATGTTGCTTTCTTCCTCAATGGATAGCTTTCCTAGTGCATTCGGGGATTATGCATTTACTTGTCTGCAAAAATAAGTTGCTGCTTTTCACTCCTTTTAGCTTTGCAGGGCCAGCACGTAAAAGGAATGGGAATGAATCTATTAGCACTTGTGCATCATAAATGCATTTTTTTACAGAGTTCCTCATGTTTTCTAGACAACAGAGTTGCATGATTAAGTGCAAAAGTAACACTGTGGAGGAAGAGAAGTCGGATACACAACTGCAGCGCACTTTTCCTCCGCTCCATGGACACTGTATACAACATTCCCAAGGGAGAACTCCCCAGGACATGCATAGGGCAGAGCAAAGTTTTACTGTCTGTTTACAGCCACTTTTCACGTAGGTATAAATGACTGCATAACATTAAGGCAGTGCTGTGCACATTCTGTTTGCAATTATATAATGCGTCCTTCAGAACTGTTAATGCTTTTGATGGTGCTCAAGAAACCAGCTTTGTTCCCAAAACTCTAGTAGAATGCCTGTGCCCAATGGAAGAAGGAAGGCAAGATAAACTCTGAGCTCCATGAAATGTCTAAAGAATTGTTTTCCTGGAACAGTTGCTTTAGAAGGACTTAATTGCATTTCTTGAGCATCATCTGCTCCCAAGAAGAGTGTCACTGTGAACATGAAACAAAACAGCCCCACAGCACTGGATAGCTGGGCATGCTTCACCCTCACAAGCGAGTATTTCAGGCAATTCAAAACTGAGTTGCCCAAGGGAAAGGGGCAGATTCCCACTGGGGGCATTTGTTCTGTTCCATCATGACAGTGGGTTACTCCTGCTTTAAGGTCTCTCTTGGAATAGATAGCAATGTTATATTTGAGGCTAGAAAAGCCTCCAGGCTTCTGGGTCCAAACCCTAAATGGTTCCTTATATTGTAGATAGCTTTCAAATAGACCTTTGTGCCCTGCATATAGAGTCATCATCATCATCATGGCTCGGCTTCACGAATGAAGATTTGGGAAGGGCTCTACCCACGCTTGCTGCAAGCGCGCTGATGGCTAAAGAGGCCGATGCGAGATTGGCAAGTCCGGTTGCAAAAGGCACAGCAGAAAGTCTCCATAGGCAGTATTGGCGTGTCATGGTTCTTTCTGTGTTGTCATTTCTCCTCGAGACTGATTCTGCGTGCATTCTCAATAGAATCAGCAGCATTATGGATGGTGTGTCTCCACGGCTCCTGATTGGAGGCCAGAGTGGACCACTGATGGTAGTCAATATGGCCCAGGCTGAGGTATTGTTTCAGGGAGTCCTTGTATCTCCTCTTTGGGGCTCCTCTCTTGCGGCAGCCGGTGGCAAGTTCCCCATAGAGCACGATCTTAGGGAGGCGGTGATCCTCCATCCTGGAGACGTGCCCTGCCCAGCGCAGCTGCGTTCTCAGCAGCATGGCCTCAATACTGGTGACTGCTGCCTGTTCAGGACAGACACATTGGTCACGTAATCAGACCAGTGGATGTTCAGGATAGTGCGGAGGCAGCGCTGATGGAAGCGTCGAGGAGTCACAGGTGGCGGTGGTAGATGACCCATGATTCAAAACCATATAAAAGTGTAGACACTAATCTTTGTACTTTTGTATATAAAGTAACCTACAGGGAAAGATATTGAAATCAAGGACCTAAATTGCAGAGGCCATTCATGCTGGAGGAGGGATTTCCCTTCCATTTAAGAGGCTGTTCTGCACTGTGATGTTAGAGTGGAAGTCTGGTTAGTAGCAGATGAGTCTCTGCCGTGAAATTATGAGTCATATGGCTGTTTTCTCTTTCTACTCAGCCATGGAGGATGGCACATCAGAGCCAGCTCCTCTTCTCAGATCTACATACATGTAGACCAGCACTTGCTTTAGTCCGAAGGACAGAATTTAGCTCTCCTTTGTATTATCTCATATTTATGATTAAAATGTCAGCAACTATTTGCATAAGATTCTCACCCAGAATACAGCTCATAGTCACTGTGACCACAAAGATACTCACACATTTAACCTGCGGTGTCATTCTGAAAGGTCAAGAACTGTGCTTTTCATCCTAACTATGGATGATTCCCCGATGAAAGCCAATATTAAAAATTCCCCAGGCTGCCTAGGATATGATCCTGGCTTTGAGAAATTGCCACAGGGCCATGCAGAACTAACTGTAAGTAGTTCAGTTGCCTGATCACAAGAGCCTTAGGGAGTCTGGGGGATTCTGGCATGGTGACAGAAATGCCATAGGAGACTTTTATGACCAACAGGACAACACAGCAGAGAAACAGCTAGAGCACAGGATAGATATTCTTTCATCTGAAAACACACCTGTGTTCAGGTAGTTGAATCCAATTTGGGTAATCTTTGCACTGATTTCTTCACTGGATTAGGTACCTGGGGATTTATTTGGTGTGGGATGTAGTCTACTGAGAACAGATTTAAGAATCCACAGGTATTTTCAAAAAGACAATAGAATATTGCTGAAAAACACACTTAGCAATCCTTGGCTGTACCATTAGATTTGCATACAGCTTAAAAATATTGGTTAGAGTCTGAAACTTCTTACAAAGAAAGTAAAAATCTGGTTTTTTATATGGTGAGAGAGCACCGTGTTTCCATTCCACAGCTTTATATAAGAATAAAAATAAATAATAATTAATATTATCTCTACATCTATTGCTCCATCTTTATATCAATGTTACTATAGATAAAAATACTGTAGTATAAAACCCCTAGGTACAGAAGTTCCAGTCAAAGTGGCATTCATCACTATCACGTACTTCAAAGCAGATGGGCAGAAATTCACTGGTGGGACAATTTAAAGAGACTTTCTTGGCTTATCATTTTCCCCTTCAGTCACATGGCATTACGAAAGATCAAAACAGGGAGCTCCGAAGAACGCAAACCTTCAGAAAGCTACACCAAAGGAGAAGGTGAAATATAACGTGATTTGCCATTACAGCCACAAAGTCACAAAGTGCTAGGAGAGAGAAAAAAGCTAAGTGTTAAACAGTATCAGATAAGCAGGGTAAGCAAGAAGGGGAGAAAGTACCTTTTAAATTACCCTTATCCAGGTGTGACCAGATTTCTGCAGAAAACATGGAGCTGAACCTTGTTCAGTTACAACACTGAAATTACAGTAAATGGGGTTTATAAGGTTCTTTCCTTTTGAAGACTAGTAGAAATGTTCCCTGGAGCCCTGAAATTCTGCACTGATGAGGGTTTTATTAGCACAGGGATGGATGCATGGATGTAAAACCAGATCTGTAAATTTGTGCTTACGAAACCAGGAGGATTATTTGGCCTAATAACAGGCAGAGAGAGTTTCGGACTGGGCTCAGTGCCCCGATTTTAAGACTGATTGATCGAGACTTCAAGATTTTCCACTATGTCAAAGAAATGAATAAGGCTATGGACTTCTAAAAATAAATGTGTTGCAGATAATATATGGTGTTGATACCTTTCAATAGAAATCTTCAGACAGTAGCATATTTCATGGCTCAGGAAATTCAGTAGAACAATTATGTCTGGAATTGCATAAGTCTGTGCTATTTTGACTTTAGCCTAGTTTCATTATATTTTAGTTTTTAACCCAAATTGTCATAGGTTTTAATGACTATAACAGAGATTCTTCTAATTTAAACCAATGTCAGCAAGAGCTAAATCAGGTGCTTTGTGCTCATATGATTAAAAATAGACTTCACAGAGCCATTCAAGTATTTTAGCTTTAGAGCTGGGAAGGAGTAAAGTCAACAGCTTGTGCCTAATAGGAATGCAAGAGAAATTAATTCATTGGAAAAACATTCTTCACCCCACGTTGGATGACTGCTCATGAAAAAAAATATGTCAGCTTCTTGCTTTCTAATACCTCAGTCACTACAAATGAAACAGCGAGAGCACCAGAGTTCGAAAGACTGTTTATCATATCGTGAAGTTCCAGCCACGTAAAGAATATTGCCCACAAAAGATTAGAGAAGTGATACACCTATGATACAACTATGATAAAAATCCACCAGCTGTATTTCCATCAGAATTACTATTTTTGAAGAAAACTAAGTGGCTTCAAAGCCATCAGCTCATGGGTACAAAAATTAGTGTGTTCAGTTAAGCAAGGAATGAATGTCTCCTGCTCAGTGAGATGCTGAAATTGCTTGTCCCTGTTCCCACCCATTGCTGACCCACAAGTTTTGACGTTCACCCAAAGGGAGTAGAGAAACTCTGTTTTCTGCCTGCCTGAAATACCCAGTTGTTTCTTTAATCTCAACACACTTCTCATGCCTGAATTTTTTGCAAGGAAAGCAAAGTAGAACACAGCACACATAAATATAAGACAAAGCCCTACCTGCGTCTTCAGCTGGCAGCACCATTTTTGGAAATTCTGCAGAGCCTACTTAGGTGCACAGTTTGTTAGTTGGGATGTAATCCTGCTGTAACCCACAGCTGATAGCTGGCTATCAGCAAGCTTCCCAATTTGTACCCAATTGTGTCATAAGGCAAAGAGATAACAGCCTACCTATGGGAAACTGTAAATCAGGATCCATCTGAAATATCTCTCTCCTCTCTGAAGGCTGATTTAGCCCAGGAAAGCTGCCCTAAAACCTGAAACCACAAAAACAAGTTTTCAAAGGCATCTAAATTACTTCAGTTCAGCTTTCTGCTATATTCTAACAGTGACATAACTGGAGCAATTTAATAAGCCACTAAGCCTTAGCATTCATTTTCCACCTCCCTCTCCCCCCACCCAAGAGTTGTGATCCTGTCAGCTGAGAATGGACAGAGAAAGTGCTCCTGCTCCTCTTCAAAGCAAAAACTGAACTGCTTAAGCCACCCTCCAGACATGTATGCAGCTTCCAAATATTAACCCAGATCCACTGCCTCGCATTTGTTCCTAGTATGTTTCCAACCCATTTGAGACAGAAGAATTATTTCATTCAGCTTTTTTTAGTCCGATTTCAGAGTAGCAACCACAGGATTACTCCATGTGCACAGCATCTGACGTGGCACTGCCCCTCATTGTGGTTCCTATTCATTATCCTGATCCCAGTCTCCAAGTTCTCAGCTTCCACGTGGATGTAGTGCCACCAGAGATTCATGTAGCCATCATGCAGCAAAAAAACACCAGTAATATAACATCAGTGGGCAGCCACAGCGAAAGTTCACTGCAGAAGCAGTTTTAAGTAGCCTGGTTTCTGCCCACATTTTGAGCATGATCTTAATATTATGAAGTGATGAGCTATACTGTAGTCAACGTGGAGTGTAACAATATTTACAAATGGCTTGAAGTATAGTGTGTGTAGAGGGAGCAGCAAGCATTATTAATATGCACCGAACAGAGCTGAAAAGTAGAAGGAAACAGAATATTCGGCTTTACAACTGCGTGGGTTAATGAAAGATTACTGCGTGCATGTTACCCAATCTCAGTGCAGTAGCACTGCAGAAAAAAAAGTTGCAATAAATTTGGAGAAAGCCCTATAAATCTCCAAAGTTGAAACTGTCCTTAATCTAATAAAAATTAACTCAGATTCAACTCTCCAAGTGACAATTCATAGATGAATATCAATGAGACACGGCTTAATATGATGGTGCAAAACAGTTCCATGGGACATACCACACTGACCCAGTGGTCTTTTCCCCAGGGAAACAGAAATCAGGTTTGATACTCCAGAGGGGTGGGAAGGATGTTGTTATTTCAGCAGTAGTGTCTCAACAACATGTTAGTCTTTCTGAAGTACCTCTCAGCACATATATGAGGCTCTGTATTTGTTTCTACAACACTTTTTGCCTTTTTATAATACTGTATATTGCAATAAAACACTTAACGTATTCATTCTTTTTTAAGCCCCCAATTTCAAGTGTGCAGACATTCTTTCTGGCACTGCAGCCCTATAGGACTGTCTAGGCCCACAGTCTATGACTTACCTTGCTTTGTTGCTCATACAAGGGACAGTGCACGTTTGTACTAAAGGCATGTCTCAGCAGATTATGTCCCTTCTAGGGCTGTAAGAACAACCTGTATCAACCTTTAACTTCCTCAGTGCAATATCCAAAGGCAGACTAAGAAAAAAAAACCCTTTCCATTTCTCAACTGCTTCTTCCCTGAGGCATGCAGGAGTTGGCAGTGTGCTTCAAAGCATAGATGGTGCCAGTATGACACCATCTAGTGCAGGAAAGAAATCTGATTTAGTCTGTGTAACAGGTAACAGGACCATACCTACCACATGCACAGAGGAGCCAGTTCTAGTTCTTAGGGCACTAGTTAGGAACTTAAGTGCTTTTGAATTGATTGTACATAAATCCTTGATATTCCACATACTCGCTATGGAAACTTTTTAAGTATCTTAGGACTCACTGTGGAAATCACTGTAAGTCTCTTAGGATAAGTTCCAACCTAGATGAGACTTCTACTCTAATGCAGCTGTTAAAAATGTCAGCTGTTGGTAGCAGCAAAGGGGATGCAGATGAGAATATGATGCCTGTAGAGCAAATTCTAGGCAACTGAAACAGGGCTCTTGTCCTGGTTTAACCCCAGCTGGCAACTCAGACCCCCACAGCTGCTTACCCTCTCCTCAGCTGTGGGTGGGGGCAAAGAATTGGAAGGATGAAAGTGAGAAAACTCATGGGTTAAAGACAGTTTAATTGGGGAAGCAAAAGCCCTGCACACAAGCAAAGCAAAACAAGGAATTAATTCACCGAATCCCACGGATAGGCAGGTGTTCAGCCATCCCCAGGACAGCAGGGCCCATCACACGTAAGGTGCCTTGGGAAGACAAACACCATCAGTCTGAACATTCCCCCCGTCCTTCTTCCCCTCAGTTTTATCTGCTGAGCATGCCATAAGGTATGAGAAAACCCTTGGGTCAGCTGGGGTCAGCTGTCCTGGCTGTGTCCCTTCCCAAATCCTTGTGCCCCGCTCACTGGCGGGGTGAGGAGCAGGAAAAGCCTTGATGCTGTGCAAGCACTGATCAGCAATAATGAAAACATCCCTGGCTTTTATCCACATTGTTTTCAGCAAAAACCCAAAACACAGCCCCATACCAGCTACTGTGGAGAAAATTAATTCTTTCCCAGTCAAAACCAGCACAGCATTATGTTCAGCTCAAAATCCATTTCACTGGGGTTAGGTACTGAAAATTTGTCTCCTATGGCCATCAGTGACCATAGGCTCCCTGTTTACTGAATGCACCCAGACTGAGTGGTATCAACATTTGTCTGTGCAAAACATTGTGGTGCATTTTTAAATACCAAACAAGTGTTTAAACTTCACCATCTGGTTGTAGTTATATCAATACAAACAGCCAAACATGATACAACTAAGTAAGCGTATTAATCAGTGCCTGGTGATTAATTCCCACGTCATTTCCCAGCTTCCCTACTGTTCAGTTATTCCTGTGTCTTTTAGACCCAGACTCCTCCACTCAGGGATGCTTCCATATGTCCAGGTACACACACACACACAAACACAAACACACACGCACGTATATCTAATTAGCGCTTGGCACAGTGGGATTCCAGTTCTCACCAAGACCTTTGATTCAGGCCTATCATAAATAATGAGTAATGAAAATAATGGAAAATCCAAGAGCAGAAAAAAGCCCCATGGGATGACAGTTGAGCAAATTCAGTATGCCCCATGCTCTAATCGGATCCCAAAAGCCCCACTGCACACTACACCTGTCAGGCTGTGCTGCCTCTCACTTCAATTATGACAAGGCTGGACGAGCAAAGTTGGATGCAAAACCATTCTGTCTTTTTGTAGCTCCATTGGTTGGCTCAGCCATATTTTGCTGAGCACTGTAATCCTACAAGCCACCAACCTTTTAAAAAAAAAAATTTAAAAAATCAAAAAACAAGTATTTCAGAGTGCCAAGAACAAAGTGACTCAACGAAAAACACTTTTTTTCAGGGGTTTTAGATGTATTTCCTCCCATGACACCTTTTTTTAATGCAGTGGAGTGTCCAGATTTCAAAGGGTGGGTTTCTCATTATCTTGTCCCAATCTGAGACAGAGAGGAAGATAAAGCAGAAGTCAGCTGGAGAGATCTGTTCTTCTTGTTATACTCAACTGCCCTTTACTATTTTGTTCCTCATCCTCCCAGCCCTCTGTCAGCTGACACTTCTGTTTTGGCAGCAAAGTTGCCTGTGTAAGGATCAAGAAGTGAAACTCAATCCCTCCCTAAATTTCGCCATTACTATCTATTTGTAGCAGAGACTACAAAAGACATCTTTCTCACACAAACCTGACAGCCACAAACTGTATGGATAAGTGTTTCTCCCTTTCTCTGCAACTTCTTGAAATGTCTTCCATGTGAACTGTAGGGATAAAAATAGCTATTAATGCTCTGATAATTGTGGAATATTTCCATTCAGTGTGTGTCTGAAAAAGACATACAGCTACAGTCCCTTAAATAAACACCAGCAAGAAAAGTATTTTACCTAATGCTAAGTAAATTTAGCAGCAACAAGAGCAATAAAATATATCTGCAGCACCCCTTCATTCTTATACTGCTAAAAAATTTCATATAAGAACAAAAGAGATTTCTGTGGTTTACTGTGTGCACATTTGAATCTGGCTTTCAATGGGAATTTAAATTTCCAAATTCAAATGTCAGAATCATCATTTAAATATCTGAAATTAGGCAATTTGCATAGTTAATTTTCCATCCTTACTATATAGTCTGTGATGACACTGGTGTTTCCATTGTAGCCATATCAGTGTTCTAAACACACAGCAAGTACTGAGTTCTTGAAAAATTTTGTACAAAATACTTTAGAAAAGTATTTCTTAAAAAATATAAATATAAATAGACTTCAGTCTGGCAGCAAAACTTGACACATGCTACAATGTAGGTGAAATTTTCCTTTTTGAAAGAAGGCCTACAGTGATAACCAAATTTTTCAGATTCACTAACTTCTGCTCTAAAAATGGAAGCGTTTTCTGCAGTCTCATTTCCAAGAAAAGTGAATCAATTATATTTGACACATCCTGCTTTCCAGCTTGCCCTTCTTTTCTTGAAGATTCATGCAAAGGAGGCATGTGCTACGTAATGCTCTAGCTGCATTGTCTATTCGAACAGGTGTTGGATGCTCTCAGGTGGTCAGATTGATGCCTGTGAACCATGGCAAAACATCAGCACCATAACTCCTCCCCAGAAAGAATGAATGACAAAGAAGTGATATAAATGGCATCTAAAAGTTAACTGCCCTCTGCAGTGCCACCTAATAGCGAATAGAGACAACAAGCCAAAAGAAAGGGAAATCAGCTTGATAACCTGGTCTGGCACAAAGAAGTCAAGTGTAAACCAATTGAATCCTGAATCCTGCACGTGCACATCATGACAAGGAATGGAAACCTATTACCTCAAATGTAAATGTCAGCCCTGCAGATGACAATGACAACACTCTAAGCTTCTCTTTTACTCATCAAAGCATTTTAGATATGTTAAGATACTTCCTCAACAAGCAACACTTGCATATTGGAGCCTCATATCACCACTACTTCAAAGTAGAGGGTTTTGAAGCATGTTCTTGGTTCTCACTGGGAGAAATCTCTCATGTAACAGGGATGCAAGGTGCAGTTGCAGCAGGTGTCTACACTGCATCATATCTATTCAAATGAATTCAACACCCACTGAATTACTTTGCATATTAAGTGAACAAGGTTGTCAGTTTCATTTGCCTTTAGCTTTCCTCTGCAGATGATCTAGGGCATTTTCTCTGTCCCCTTTTACAGGAGCACAATGTGAATGCAAGGTGTTTGGTGCCTTCTCTGCACTTCAAGGATGAAAAGAGGAGGCACTGCAATGTCTTTGTTTGAAGAAGGTTAAACAATGTTCCCTCTCTGCACCTCTCAGTCAGTTAAGAAGTTATTTTCCTCTAATCCACTCCAAAGAACATGCCAGTAGCTAATGGAAAGCATTCTTCAGCTTCTCTTGGGATTGCCTCTCCAGTGTTACTTCCACAGGGGTCCATGTCTCCTCCAAGAAGTCAATGCAGCCAATACAGCTTGGGCAACCACACAACATGGCAGTACCAATTACTCAGTGCTTCTGAAATTCAGAATACCTGTGTGAAGGCTTATATGATGTGTGCATAGGGGTAATGATTTCTCATGCTTCCAGAGGCTGATTTTTAAAATGCTTTAGTAGGACTCTAGCTCTGGAATCAGTTAGAGAGTCATGGAATCACAGTATCACGGAATGGTTTGAGTTGGAAGTGACTTTAAAGATCATCTAGTTCCAAATCCTCTGTCACCGTCAGGGACACCAGAGAATCTCTTGATCCACTGGAGAAATAAAAGGAAGCAGGAAATGAGTTTGTTGCTTGTCATGGTTTAACACTGGCAGGCTCACCCTCCCCCCCCACACTGGGATGAGGGGGAGAATCGGGAGGTGAAAGTGAGAAACCTCGTGGGCTGAGATAAAGTCAGTTTAATACATAGGAACAAACAGTCAAATAGAGAAGAAAAGAAACAAACCCAAGAAAAACAAGAGATGATAAAAACTCCATATTGTTCACCAGCAATCAACCGATGCCCAGTCAGTCCCCAAACAATGTTAGCCCCAGCCAACCTTCACGCACACACACACGCCCCAGTTTTATTGCTGACCACAACATTTTATGGTAAGGAATATCCCCTGGGTCAGTGAAGGTCACCTGTCCTGCCTATGTCCCCACCCAACTCCTCATAACAAAAATATTTCCTCTTTATTAACACTGTTTTTATTACAAATCCAAAGCACTGCACCTTAAAAGCTACTATGAAGGACTTTAACTCTATCCTAGCTACAACCACTTTGTTGCTGGAGCAAATATCCTACAGGGATCAGAGGAAAAGGAACTTGAGCATATAGAGGAAAACCACGAGGGCAAGAGCTTCATTCTGTGAGGACAAGAAGTGGCTTATAATCTTAAGTGACTCCTCTTTACATGAAAATACTTTTTACATGCAAATACTTAGCTGTAAATGCTCAAAGATAAATTATGGTGATTTAATAATGTGATTCATCTCACCTAAGTCGCCTAAAGATTCAGAGATCCTGTTCAGTCTACTTATCTGATTCCTCAATAGCCAAAGGAGAGGGACTGATGATGCCTAAAGTCAGTTCACCTCACCTCTGTCAAACATCTACTTGTCCTTCACCCGAATGTCCCTCCTTCTCCTTAAGGACTCCAAGATGAAGCTAGAAAGCAAACTTTGGCTTAACTCCTAGGCTTTAGACTGCAGGAGATAAATGACTTAAATCCCAACCACATCTTGGGAACACCATGGGAAAGAGCCATCAAAAATAGAGGTCTGCAATGGCTGGGAATGGAAAGCTTTCCATGATGTTTATGTGGCAGTGGAGTCTCCACTATGGAAACTGATTTCCAAATTATGCATACCCAGCCAGCTCCTCTGCCACTTTTCCTGACAGCAGCACCCTTTTCCACGATCTGTATCCTGTGCATTTTATGTGAGCACTGGTGGGGGTTATAAAAAAGGTAATAACCTTTAATTCAAATGAAATATTTTGGAGTGCTAGCAGGAGCCTGTGATTGCTGAATTCTGGCAGTGGAGATTCCCTTGTGAGTTATGGAATGTCAGTGTCTTTGCCAAGTGTACAAATGACCTTCACTTCTGCAAGAAAACACCGATGGGTTTCACTTTAATGTTTGTCTGGCCACCGTAATTGGACTACAGGTGTGACCACATACACACATAAGAGGTATACATTAGTATATGCACATTGAACTGCTCCCTATATATAATGCTATTTTGCTGTACTGTCAGCTTCTAAGCTAACAGAGAAATTGACAACTTGGCTTTCAGCTGAGTGGGAAAATAGACCAAATGTCATTCGTTTTAGAAATTAATAAGAAAAATGCACAAAATTCAAGGAAACTGTATTTGATTAATGTATTCTGAGAAATTCATTGTTGATGTAGGTTAGGCAAGATGGTCTATAGATTCTGGAGGAAGAGATTTGAATACACTATTAAATACAAATCAGATAACTTAAAAAATCAATTTTGTTCAAGGGAAAAAGTTCTCTCAAGCCAAAAGACACTCAACTAATTATATCAAGAAAGTGCGTGTAATGCACTGTATATGCACTACTATGGATTTTTTGTCTGTTCACAGAAACAGGCAGGTAGAAAACTATGGGAGATGAAAACAACCCAGCTCAAAAAGTGAATTTTATGGCCTTTTGCAGATATATGACTCTGACCTAAATGGAGGTTTGATCAGGTTTGATATTGTCATCATTCTCCAAAGAAGATGAGAGTAACTATAACTTATAAACAGAGCCCAAAGCAGAAAACTACCCCTTATGTGATGGAACAAGGACAGCTTAAAAGCGGAACCTGATCCTGGAATGAGAAATCGTATGAATACACTTAAGCCTAAATATTAGATGTATTTATTGAAGATGTAGTACTTCACATTTTGTTACATGTGACAGTCCAAATTAAAGCACATTTTTCTGAGTTTGAGTTCAGCTGAATCCATTCCCTACCCTCATATAACATCATAAGGGACAAAAGAAGATATTCTTTGCAGAATATTTTTCCAGCACTCTCAATCCCAACAAAATAAAATGAAAACAAAGCATTAGTAACTATTCACTGTTTCCAAGATCTCATTGCCACTCATAATCAACATAGGCCTCACTAAGGAAGTTATCTACACCTCTGTGTCATTAAGGATTTAATAAATATGTCACTTGCAGATGGCAATCTGAAAGGTGCAACAAAGGTCCTGACTTTGATAGGATCAGTGCCTGTGAACTGCAGGGGTCTCTGCAGCCTACACTTTACCTCAGCCGTAAGTACCTCATTGCATTGCTCAGTATACCTGGAAAATAGATGGTCTTCTGAAATCACAAAAAACCTCTCAATTGCACAAAAAACCTCTCAATTGCACAAAAACTCAGTTTGATGATGCTTCATTTATTTTGAGCACCAAGAATGTTAAAGACTGAAAATTCAGTTCTGGTCTGAAGCAAGAACTGTGTCCTGGTCTCCCCTTTAACATCTACACTGCAAAGTACAGATAAGAGCCCGGGATCTATCAGTTACTATGGAGTCCAGACCTTAGAGGTCTAAGGAAAAGGAGCCCTAAAATGTCATAAATAAAAAGTTCATTTATTAAGAGAGGCAAAATAAAAAGGTGGGTAAAAACTCTTTAGCTATCTCCCTTAGTGGCATAAAAGTGCTACTTTGAATGGTGTCTACTATGTATTCTGCGTAACAGACATATTGATCCACCAGAGGCACCTTGCAATTGCTATATAATAATATTTTAAATCCTTTTATTTCCTTCTTAGGCTTCCATCCTACATATAAGAGAATACACCCCCAAGGACTGGACAACATCTGGTGTATATATAGGGATGAATCACAAGATGGATATAAAGAAAGAAAGATCTAAAATCCCTTGACAAAGTGGCTGTTTCAATCTTTTAAGAAGCCTACTAAGAGTTGAGCTTAAATGTGATTTCAGGAGCCAAAAAGTTTTCTACATGATTTATTTTCTTTACAAATGAAAAATTTCTCTTCAAAAATAGAGCTGCCATGTGGATCCCCACAGCAGTGTAGCTATTTTCTTTCAAGTTACGGTTGCTTCTTAACACTGTAATTAAGTTTGAATAATGCTGCCACAGTAAATCATGCACTTTATACAATTACTGTACAGAATGTAAAAGAGAAATAAAGTATGATGTGAGCTTTGTTAAACTTAAAATACACTTGACAATCACTTAATTAGATACCTTTGCCTCCTGAAAAAGTTGCTGTACCGAAGGTGATGTTCACCTTTCCAAGGAAAATAGTCCTCTCCCAGAGCCAAAGGTGTATATCCCACTCCTCTTAATTATTATTATAGTAACACTTCTGTATGAATCATTGCTAGCCCAGCAGCCAGGGGACATTTTTCTATTCCCAACTCTGTCAATGATTTGCTCTGTGTTCTTAGGCTGGTTATGCCAGCTCAGTGCCTCTGTTTCCAGATCCATTGCTTGTAAGTCTTTTCCTTTTGGAAGTTATTATAATACTATGTACAGCGTAATAGCTAATAATAATTACTGTAATATACATAATTATATTATGTGCCATGTAGAGAATAATAGTTATAGTAAGAAATCCCTAATACTTTAAGGAAATTAACATTTTGTAGTTATAAACTAACCTAGATTTACAATTCCCCTGGTTTCATGAGGTTCCTTTAATAATTTTAAACAGCATTTTCTTTTAAAGGACACGTAAAAGTTCTTTTTCTCTTTCTTTGTACATTCAGAAGAGATTGGAATATCCACAGAGCTTAGACAATATTGTCCTTTTGTACAGCTTGGCAGAGCTCCACTTATTTCCATGGGGTTTCGTCAATTTACATCAGATGAGAATCAAGCTTTTGTTTTCCTCTACCTTTTAGACACTGATTTATTTTAAGCACCCATAGTGATAAAACAGAAAGACTCATGCATTATGGTTTCATATCTGTGAAACTTGTTATTCAGAGGGGAACTACAGAGAGGAAGAGTTAGGTGGTGGTTTATAGCATGGTGCAGGTGCCTACACTCCACACAGCTACTCCACACATGTATTTTTCTCTCCCCCAAGCCCAATTCTACTGAAAGGGCACCGGATGTACAATTAGAACAACCTGAACTCTCTTTTAGGTCACACTGTCCAAAACAGCAAAGCAATGTGCTCCACCCTGTCTCGCAACACTGTCCTGGGTTTCTGTAGCTGAATTTCAGTAGTGGGGGCAGCTACAGGGGTGGCTTCTGTAGTAACTGCTAGAAGCTTCCCCTGTCCCATGGGAGCCAATGATAGCCAGTTCCAGGGGAGACTTCCTGCTGCTGGCCAGGGCCGAGCCAATTAGAGATCACAGTAACGCCTCTGTGATAACGTATTTAAGAATAGAGGGTTGTTGTGCAGAAGCAATTCCAGAGAGTGAGAACATGGGATAACAGGCAGACACCAAGGTCGCTGCAGAAGGAGGGGAAGGAGGGACTCCATGGGAGCAGGGAAAGGACTCAGAGCTGAAAAACCCCTGTGGCCCCTGGAGGACCATCGGGGTGCAGAGACCCCCCTGCAGCCCGTGGAGGAGCCTGTGAGCCTGTGTGCTGGAGCCGGTGAATGTATAAAGGAGGCTGTGACCCTGTGGGAGGCTCAGGATGGAGCAGAGTCCTGAAGGAGACCTGCGGCCCCATGGAGAGGCAGACCCATGCTGGAGCAGGTTTTACCCGAATGAGAGCTGTGGCCCTCTGGGGGGGCCCACAGTGGCACATCTTGTCCATGAAGGACTGTACCACTATGGAGGAGTGACCCTCGGGCCAGCAGATGTGGAAGAGCTGCTGCTCGAGGGGTGGACTCACGTTGGAGGAGTCTATTAAAGACTGTCTCCCGTGGGAGGGACCCCACAGAGCAGGGGATGGACTCAGCTGTGGTCCCCTGTAAACCGTGGTGAAGCAGAATGTCCCTTTGCAACCCACAGAGGTCCATCGGGGTGCAGGGACTCGACTGCCCCCATGGAGGAGTGACCCCGAGCGTTGGGGGAACTCACACTGCAAGCAGCAGCAACTGACTGCAACCCCCCATGGACAGAAGGAGGGGTGGGGGGAAAGTGTGTGTGTGTTTTAAGACTGTTTTATTTCTCACTCTTTAGCTTTTATCCTGTTAGTAATAAATTTAGATATTATCTCACTTTGATTCTGTTTTTTCACGTAAAGGTAATAAGTAAATGATCTCTCTCCCAGCTCTTACCTTTACCTCTCTCCTCTGCCTGGTTGCAGAAAGGATTTAGTGAGTCCCTGGAATCTGGCCAGGGTCAACCCCTTACAAACACGTGCCTCTCCATCAAGATGCAAGGCGGAGTAGAGTTGGTGATCCCACCTGCACCACCCACGGGGTATCCTGGACCATCTCTTATACACGTGGCCAATAGAGAATTGCATCTGTCTAACTTGACGTCGTGACAACGTCTCATGTCTCTCAACACATCTCCCTCAATGCTTTGAGTCATCTTAAAATGGTCACGGTCGGAATTATTCTCAGAACTATTGAAGCCTGTCATAGACAACTTTAGTATAGGTTGATCATAGTCAGAAGCATAAAGAGCAGCCAAAAATGGGTTTCACATCAATTAAATCTTCCACGCTCCTAAGGTTAATTGCTCATATGTTATTTTCAGTTAAAGGGTCATCTGAAACAATGGTCAAAATTCAATTTAATTCCACTTTTCTCCATTTTTATCCATATGTGTCACTTTGACAAACAGCTCCCTCAGGCCACAATATCTACATTTTTCCAGGAAACACCACTTCATGACACTATTTATTATTTAATAATCAAATTTAATAATTAACAATTGTCCTTAATTTTAGTTATTAATATTATGAACACTAAAACTAATAAAGCCTAATTCCTTGAGGAACCATGTCTTGTGGCTGTACTTCCTGATGTGTAATAAATTGTTTGTTCCAGTTAAGATCTTTGTTTTGTTTTGGAGCACAGAAGATAATCTTCCATGTGGCTTCTACTGTGTCTGGAGTGTAGTCACTCTAGAGCCTTTCCATCATTCAGACTGTAATTAGAGTCTTATCTGTTCTGAAATTCCCACCAGTCTGTAACCAGGCTTGACACTGGTCAGCATTTTCATGCGAACAATAGAAAATGAGAATAAAGAATGACAAACAGATGAAGTATCATGGAAATTTAGGGATCTCTTTTCCCAACAGAGGTCTTTCCTCTCTCTGGAATTTCAGTGAGAAAAGGAAGGGAACGATGAACCAGTTCAGTTCAGGTTAATACACAATTTTTCATACCAGAAGGTAAATCGATAAATGGTTGCCTAGATCAATTTTCTGTCATGTCTATGCAACATACTGAGGAAATGTAGCAAGGGAAGCACTTGAGGATGTGGCAGGTAGGAACAGAACTGGCATTTTGATTATGATATCTGGAGAGTTTTGAATTACTAGATTTGAGGTGGGGGAGGATTTTTCTTTCCGCATGTGAGACTCAGCTGTGCATTCATCACACGTACACACCACTGCATTGGCTGTTTATGCTCTCTGATTAACTGTAAAAAATGTTATACCATTTAAGTGTGAAGGTCTCCACTAAAATTATAGAAATGTATTTATGGGAGATTCAATATGTACAGGAGTTGTTTATTAAGGTCATTGGTATAAAATATATGATCGATGCGATGACTGTGTATCATTACAGCTCTGAACATACAATACACCAGCGGGGCACCTTGCCAGATGCATCAGCCTCTCCCAGACAGGGCTGAGGCTGATGATCAGGCAGAGTATGTGCTGCAGCCTCTTCTGCTGTACTTCTACCCAGCAGAGGTTATTAGAGAAGCGTCCTGCTCATTCTGAAGTCACCAGGTGCCAGCCCCCAGCATTGCAGGTGGAAGATTTTGACTGTCCAGCCCCTTATACCTGCTCTGTGCAACACCAGCAGTGCAAAAGAGACGTAATGCCAGCCCACTGATGTGATGATCTCCCAGGAGGAAATAAAAGGCATTTTGTATTAGCCCAGGAGCAGATCACCTGGTTGAGAGATGCCAGACCAGGGTTATTATCTGCTCCTGCTCCCTCATTGGCCCTTTAGGAAGAGAGAACAATTAGGAGCCTGAAAACATTCCTGTATTCCAGAGGGTTCATGCTGGTTTTCCTTAGTTCTCTACTATCCCTCTTTTTGATTTTGGTTGACAATGACATGTATGTTTTGATAATTATAGGTATGCATTTAATACCTTTTTAATTTGTTGCTAAAGTAGCATGTAACAAAGCTGAAAAGACACCTGGGTTTTATTTGTGCACTGTGTAAAGCAGCTACTTTGGACTGCTGCTAAATTCATATGATACAATCCTACATTCTCAAATAAAAGCAGATATTCATAGATAGATAAATTTTTTTCCTCACAGCTGAAAAACAAGGACAGTCCATGACTGTGGCCCAGGCAAGCCATTAAAAGTAAGAACTCCTGAAAAAAAATTTCCAGCTTGCACTCTGATGCCAAATTTTACAGGCATCCTGTTTACAGACTGGGACACTCAAGTGAAATCAGACCAGTGGGCCATGACTGAAGCTAAAAATAAAATTGCAAGAAGACTGTGTAAAGCTACAGCTCTAATCCCTACAGAAAAAGGTAGGGCACCTTTTTCAATTTCATAAGGATTTTAAGAACCCTTCTCTCCTTCTAACACAGTTTGAGACTTATAAAAGATAGTTCTTTTAAGAAACTGTCCCACTGGAGCTCAGACCAGGTACAGAGGGAGAGCACAGCCTTAACTCCCCTGGTCTGTCACCAAAGAGAATGAGTTTATTACAGCACGCAGAAGGAGGGATTTGACAGACAGCTGGCCATCCAACACTCCATTATTAAAGCCTGTGTTCTGCAGGATGCATTGTTTGAAAGCCGTGTTTGTGAAAGCAGCCGCCTACTACCAGCATCTGCATTAACTACTAATTTTATGAAGTACAAACTGTTTTGCAATGTCATTGACACAAAGCAAGCCTAGCCCTCTGCCTACTTAAAGGAGAAAGAAAAAAAAAAAATCTTCTGGGGTTATTTAATTTTTTTCCTAACATGTGTTATGAAAGACCTCACAGCAGTTTGAAGAAACTCTCAGAGCTACAGCTAGAGGCATGCTGAGACCTTCTCTTTTGCAAAGAAAAAGCTGAAGCCTTTTTTGCTTTCATCAGGAGAAACAATGAGGATGGAGTAGGCTGAGGTACAGGTAAACCTTGTTCTGTCTGGGCTGTCATGAAGGTAGAACCAAAGAAGACCTCAATAGCCTTGTAGGTGTATTGTCTTGTAGCAGTAAATCCAGGCGCAGCACACAGGCAGGAGGCTAACACAGTTTTATTACTGTAGGTCTGGTTATCCCCTCCTCTCTCCAACAGCCAGCCTGATCTCCAGATGCTCTGTGGTTGCCAGATTAAAAACACCATAGAATCATAGAGTGATTTGGGTCCCTCTGCCATGAGCAGGGACACCTCCCACTAGACCAGGTTGTTCAAAGCCCAGTCCAACCTGGTCCTGAACGTTTCCAGGGATGGGGCAGACACAACTTCTCTGGACAATCTGTTCCAGCGCCTCACCACCCCCAGAGTAAAGAATTTCTTCCTAATATCCAGTCTAAACCTACTCTCTTTCAGTTTAAAGCCACTTCCCCGGTGTGCAATGCCAATTCTCACACTGAGGTGAGGTTTTTCAATTTTTTGTTCATGTTTATGCAAAGTAGGGGGCCAGGTGGAAACCCACAGAAGGCTGGCCCCCTGATCCTCAAAACTTTGCACAATTTATACATGTTAACAAACAAAGGCATAAGCATTCATTGGTTACAAATTATATAACCTTTCTATTAAGTAGTACTCAAACCCCTATTTGCTAGTTATGCCTCTTGCTTCTCATGTTAATTAGTCCACAGGTGCAGTTCCTCCTTCCATTTGAGTCAAGGGTCCGTTTGGAGTAGGTGGTCAATGAGACAGCTCAATGTTCCACTGCTGGAATTACCTTTCCCCAGTTCCTGCTCAGTTCTGCTGACTTCGCTCCTGATGGCTCTTGTCCAGACAACCCATTCGTCTTGGGATTGCCTTCTCTTTTCCTTAAAACAAAAGATTAGCCAAGCATACAACATTCAGAGTGCAATTGCTTAATCATAACTGTCCAGCTACAGCTACTGAATAACAACTGAAAATGATTGCAAAGTTTGATTCAAATCCTGAGGGACTCAAATCTTGAGGTGTTCAATATCACTATCACTACATACCCTTGCAAACAGTCTCTCTCCATCCTGTAAGCTCCTTTCAGGTACTGAAAGGCAGCTAGGAAAGAAAGTGTTATTCATGGGAGAGAGGGAAATACTAAAAGTAAGGATACATTCCTGCCACAGAACTTCTATTTCCCTACAGACTTACCCAAAGCTCTATTTTACATTGTTTAGAGACCCCTGAGTAATGCTGTCAAAGTTGTAAATATTTGGCCCCCTCTAAGAGAATAGTGTTGTTTTTCCCATGCTTAACCCTAAAGATGACTTAGGTTCATATGCACATTTTTAAAGCCCTTTTTTTTCTCTTTCCCTAAAGGTATGCTTGGAACTAATCAAACCCTTGCCCAATATCCCTGCCCTCTGTTTGCTAAGGGCACAATTACTTACCCCTACACACACACACAGAGCACATGGAATGTCAGACAAAAATGTACGCCTGCTCCCATGTGAAGGAGGATGCTCCTCATCCTCTTCCTAATCCTCATCTATGGTCAGGTCAAGCAAGCATGGCCATTGATTGGGAAGACCCCGTATCACTTCATGTGGAGCTTCTCTGCATTGGACTAGAGACATAAATAGGCTGCAAGATTAGAACCACAAGAGTAGGGAACTGATTGGAATGGATCATCAGTTCATCCAGCAGCAAAGTGTGGCCAACACAGACAACTTCAGAATTCGAATGTTTAGTCTCTCGGTGGACTGTATTTTTTCCCATCTATAGGCAATAAAGAGACAGCAGCTGTAACTAAATCATAGGGCCCACAAGTCTTTCACAGTCTCAGGGCTGGGCACTGGCCACAGCCATATCCTCACTAAAATTTGGGAATTTTCCTCTCCATCCTCTGGCTGGAGAGAAACCTGTACAGGCTAGACACCCTCCACAGCACCTCCAGAATCTAATCCATCTTGTTTATCCTAGGCACCCAGCTTACAAAGTGAACCACCCACCTATATTTCTGTTGACTATAGATGACTCACTGGACAGCTAAATTCAGCTGAAATGAATTCCATCAGAAATGTTCTGCAGGATTACACTCTATTTTACAATTACATGGTATTGTAGGAGTTTGAAGTGTTTTATTTAAATTTAAAAAGAAAAAAGAAAAAAATGAAAGAAAAAGAAAAAATACCTCAAAGAAAAACTACAAGAACACATGTTTCTAAGCTCAAGTCCCTAAACACACCAAAGCTGTGAATTTTTTCAGTAATCCATTTTCTGCAGTGGTAGGAACATGTTGACTTCTTCTATTAAGTATTATAATTGGTAAGAAAAAGAAACAGAACAGAACAAAAGGTCTTTGGCTGCTGTGTTAGCTATCACCTCCAAGAATAATTTTGATCTTGCAATTGTAATAGCCAATCTACAGCACAGAATTTATATAGGACATTTTTGGCTGGTTTATGAGAGAAAAATCTTGGCACTCTCATAAACATCAATGTATGTGTCTTAAAAGTAATGTTCATAATTTACATAAACCAAATAAGATAAATTGGAAATTTCAGCTCCCAGGCAAAAAGTGTGTCTAAAAGGCAATTTCAGACTGAATTAAGTGCCAGAAGGACTAAAGCCTACTAATATATTGCCCCTTTCCTCTAAATGATAATACCTCAAAACTAAGCACACACATACAACCCCCTGCATGAGTTACACAGACTCTGGTACCTGTCACCTCCTCCTGTTCAAATCATGAGAATCTGGTGCCAATGTACTATTCTTTCTGCACTCCAGCCATCTTTCCTAGCCTAGTGAGATTAAACGCTGGTGTACTGTTTCTCTCTGCACCTCATTTTGGTTTCAGAGCCATAAATTGTCAGGCAGACCTGTAACAAAAGGTCACACTGTCTAATGTTTGCCATGTGGACCCAGCCAGAGCTGAGCTGCCTCCAGCCATATCTCCCCTCTGGAAAGCTCTCAATTTCATTGCTCTAATGCAGCCTGATTCCCAGGTCTTCTTCCAAGATAACACTCAGGTCAGTCACTCACCATTTTTTTCTGCCATGGTGTTGCCAACGCTGGAGTATGCAAATCCCCTTTTTTTTTTTTTCCCCCTAAATGTGATAATCATTCTCTTTTGTCAGGTACACTGTCTATGCATCTGCAGCCAGACAAAAAGAAACCAAATTGGATCAAAAAGATTTTTAAACCAAATGTCACTGTTTCACACCCACCCTGACATCTCTTCAAAAGGCTGTAAATTATCAGAGGACTCAGCAGGGGAGGATAGAGCCTGGACAAATAAAGATTCACCGTTCAAGTTTCTCGGGTATTTTATCAAGTTCTGACTTGGCAATGGAAAATTAGAGAAGTTCACTAAACACAAAAGTGTTTTGAGGGTCATTTATGGGATGTTTCATGTTACTTTAGTAGCTCATGTCGACGATTGTAAAAATTACAACAAAAGCAATCAAAGAACAGAACAGAGTTTAGCCCTGTGGTTCAGCCCTGTTAAGTATGCAAATGAAATGCATATAGATCTCTAAAAGGTTGTTTATTGTGTTGAAAATAATAAGCAAAAGTGTTTCACAATGGTTCTTCTTTCATATCCCTGTGCTTATGAAAGTCCATTTGTTGTAAAGGACAGTTAGTAAAGGTGTGGGTTTTTTCAGACTATAAATAGTTGAACTTTGCTAGTTGTCTCAGAGGGACACCATGAGACAGTTGCTTAGATCATACACTCAACGTTAAGGAGCGTAAAACCCCAAGCCCTTCAGATAAAAAACTTTCTCTTTTTTTTAAAGGTATTGGGTACTCAGGCTACATACAGATTATGTATTTCTAAAATACAGAGTGTCTGATTGTGTGTTCATCCAAAAAGAATCCTGAATCAAATACATTTGAAATTGAAAACTAGCAAATTACACTGAAATTTTAAACAGTCTCTCAAATTCCATCTATCAGGGCCACATCCTGAAGCACTCCAGACCAGGAAACAAGAACCAGCTATGAAGAAAGGAAGGGGGGGGAAAACTGCCATAATCCAGAAAAGATAAAAGGGCGTTTCAATAATGATCTTAGTTCTGTCACTTATTTCCCATGTGGCCTTGGTTCAGTTGCTTATATTTTTCCCACAAATCTCCTATAAATAAACCAGAACATAACCCTGTTTCATTTCTGAGTGGTTTAGTGTTCATAAAATAGTTAGTAGCCCAATCAATCATTGATGCTATAGCAATACCGGCCATTATTAAAAGTAACCTGAAAAATGAGCAGGAAACCAACTTTTCAAGGAGTTTGGGGTTTATTTTGCCTCCACGATTCGCTAAATTCCAACGTTTATGTAAATAACCCTTCCAAAGGAGTTAATAAAAACACTCCCCTCGTCCCTGTTTCCATCTCTGATACCACGGACACCACACTCTAAGAAAAGAGAAGCGCTGGCAGGGAAGCAGCTCACTGCGCCCCGAGGTTTGTTGGAAGGAGCAGGTGCTGCCAGGCTAACGCAGAAAAGAAGGGGGTAGAAAAGTACCAAAGTCCTTGTTTTTGGGAAACCACATCCCTTGCCTAAACATTTCAAAGGAAATAAACCAGCTAACTAAACATTTCAAGGCAAATAAACCACCTGTTTTTGAAGATAGGAGGAAAAAGCACACACACATCTCCAAGATGAGAGGCAGAACTCTCATATGGAAAACGAGCAAAATTTCCTAAGAAGTCTGATGGACTTTCCCCCAAGTGAGAGGAAACAGCCAGCTGAGAGCTCCATCCCAGCTGCTCAGAATGAAGCTTCTCTCACAGCTTGACTAGGAGGATACGGTTTTTTGAAAATTGAAATCATAGAGGAATATAGGGGATGTAAAGCATTTGTAGAAACTGCAATGAACATCATCAGTGGTTGGGTGCTTGTTGCTGGTACCAAGAGAACACAAAGAAAAGTGTAACCTGGACAGTCAGTTTTCTCCTAAGTGAACACTAATGGTGGGAACAAAGACCTCAGGTAGTAAACAAGAAACAAAGTTGTGGAATATCCTGAGTTGGAAGGGACCCCACAGGTCATTGAGCTCAACTCCCGACTCCTTGAGGGCAACCTAAAAGTTAAACCATTATCCAAATGTATTGTTCAAATGCTTCTTGAACACTGAAAAATTTCTTCATGGAAAGGGTTGTCAAGCACTGGAACAGGCTGCCAAGGGAGGTGGTGGAGTCACTATCCCTGGAAGTCCTAAAAAACCGTGTGGATATGGCACTTGAGGACATGATTCAGTGATGATCATGGTGGTTGACAGCTGGATTTGGTGATCTTAGAGGTCTTTTCCAAACCTGATGTTTTTATGATTCTATGAATTATGAAGGAGATATTTTTATGGCCTCACCTTGTAGCATGAAGTGCAGACCCTGCCAGAAAGACAAAGGTTTGATATTTCATAAGCCTACATGAGCATGAATTCAACCAGAGATCATGAGCAGAGCTACTGGGCCATTGCTGAGACAGGCTCAGTTGCTGAGACACCCAGCCCTGTAGGAGGCACTTCAGGTTAGTCAAGACTAAGACCTATGGGAGACCCGCATCCTTCCAGACCATCAGCTGGAGATGAGCACGGGTATCCCAGGCACCTCATATGGCACTAGGTATTTATATTTAGGCGATTTCTTCCTTATGAACAAAATGCCTAGTGGGAAATTTAAAAAAAAAAAAAAAAACTATAATAAAAGTGCTCTGAATAGCCACTTAAAGAATGGAATTAGAGAAATCCTGAAGAGAAAAGACAGAAGTAATGTCAACTATTTTAGGAACGTTGATGACTCAGCTCAATACGTGCAAGGCCACCTTAATTACCTGGAAATTTCTATCAGACTGCAAGTCCTCCAAATAAAAGGGGTTTAGAGACTTTTTTCAATATCCTCTCAGTCAGATCACACATAATAATAACCTGTGTGATCCTAAGCCAAACTTGAAACGCACTCAAAGTAGATACCTACCTACCAATGATTTTATTTTTAAGTTTAAACCACCTTAATAACTATATTTTCTTTCCATAACACTTGAGTTTTAGTCACAGACAAGAAGAAAATTGTACTAGATAATTTAAAAGAAGTGAGAAAGCAATAGTTCCTATGTTAAAAAGGTTATAATCAGAATATAAAATGGGAGAGAGCAGACAGATGTACTCTGATGGAAGGACACAGGAAAATGCTGAGGTAGAAGTTGGTCATTATGAACAGAAAAGGAGCCAGTGAAAATATAGTCAAACCTTTATCCCCTTTTTTGAGGCCACCACAGAAAAGGGTTTTTTTAAGAGCAGTTTGAAAGCAGGTGATGTGATAATTTTGGGTATATTTCTGTTACATTACCATGAGGAAGGGAAATGTAAAAAGCATGATTATACTTCAAAATTCATCAGTTAGGGGGCGAGGAGTGGAATGAAGGGCCAATTCAAAATTATTTTAGAAATACCAATGTTAATCAAAAGACCACAGGTGGGATAAGAATGAAAATGAGCAACACAGGTAGCCTAGTTTGTGGCAGCTTTGACAAAGCGGACCGAGTGGAAATATTTTAAAAGATGGCACACCTTTGATACATTAATTCAAAAGTGAACATTCAGCTTTTACAGTAAATAAAGTTAGGTCTCACATAGGATCTTTTCTTACAATCTCATTTTTAATAATGAAATTAATAAATCTTTTAGACACTTGACAAATTCTCTTATAATTAAGTTTATTATCACTGAAGTCAAGGGAATTCTCTCCATTCATTTTAGAACCAGACTTCCGCTTTATTAAAGAATATTTGAATAATTTTTATTCAATAAACTAGACAGATTTTTATTGATTTAATTATTACAAAGGACAATGAGGCATGGAAAAGTTAAGAAGTTATTTTTTTGTCCCAAAGCTACAGAAAGCTACCAGAAGATCAAAACAGACTTTGGTGATTTTTTTTCCCAAAAGTGCTATTTCCATTGTAATGTCAAATCATTTTGCAGCATTGAACTCTTGAGGTAAAAATCCTGTGACACTTATTGAAGGTGGTGCACATAGAATGTAACTTTTCTCCTTGGTCATCTTTGTTCCTTAATACACTTTGGGAGCCAGAGGAAAAATACATCCCAAAAGTCACGCTATCCATTCTTGGAGTTCTTCCCAGAAGAAAACTGTCAGAAGGATCTTGCTGTTTCTCAGTCCTTTTAAGCAGCTGTGGAGCTCAATGCAAAGTGCACCCGATCCACCCCCCAGTCTGTAAAGAGCTGCAAGGCTGGAGACACCTGCAAAAGCACGAGTCTGCAGCAATGACAAACACCTGGTTTAAAAAGTTTTAAGCTCTGTGTTTCAGAAGCTTGCAATAAACTTCCCTGACATGCCAACAGAACGGAATTCCCACTTACCTTCAGGTGGGGGGTTCCTCTGCCAAGGAAACAACAGGAGGAATGGCAGCCCTGAATGAATGCTTGCAGTAGAATTGCACTTTTCTTACTATTATCCCAATTGTTCAGGTATATTAAAGTAGCACCCACAAGAAAGGCATAATTTCTCAGTATACTAATGTTTAATAAAAAGAAATAATGTGACCTCAGCCTAGATACAGAAAATATCCAAAGAGTGAGCAAAGAGGGAATCCGGGGATGGGGAACAGAGGCAAAGAAAGACTAATGCACTTGCCTGCAGTGACCAAGCTCAGAACTGAAGACAAATTTCCCAATTCTCACACCAATGTCTTAACCACGAAGTTAATCCTCCACTGATCTCTATTTTTATCCTTCATAACCTCTTAAAAAAAACATTCCTATAGGGCTTCATTTTCTCATTGCTTTGACTGAGCACAAGAGTGAACCACTGCAGGGCAGGCAGGTAGATGAATTGTATTTGAGTTAGACTACAGTAGGAAAATAGGTTTGTCCTTTAACAGTGAGAGATGCATTTTTCATTCAGGTAACTCAAAAACAAATTCTTTTTTATTACATATTGAATGTAGCTAAAAGTCAACATATTTCCTTTTACACCTGTGCTCAGTGAAAGCAAAGGCAAAGTAATGCACCCAGCCAGTTCCTCCTGTACAGCTTGTTAGGAGCTTCCTCAGTTTCTCATGATTTCTTCTCTCATAATTTCTTCCAAATTGACAGAGATATTTGTCCTCACTGAGAACAGAGGCCAGATTGGAAATGCAGTTATTTTAAAGACTAGTTTGTGCTTACTTTACTAAATGTAACAATACTAAAATATTATATATCACTGAAATGCAAGGCTTTTCACTGCACATTATTAAAAGCAATTTTGTCATAAACTGACAAGCATTTTATTAAACCTGTTGGAATTCATTGTTAAATAACAACAATGTTCAACATTTGTATCCTTAAATCACTGCACACACATAAACCACCAAATCTTGCAACACAAGTGGGTCAATTTTTCTTTGATTATTATTACTAAATCTGCTTTACAATGTGCAGCGCTAAGGCTCAAGTTTCCACCTTCCAGATTTCTTCCACGTGTGCTCATTTACATATGTGAAAATTTGTTTAAAATGAGTAAACAAAGCAGTTTTCACTCATATTGAACTCGCTATGCAATGGTGTAAAAAACCCAATAAAGTAATGAATTGAGATGTCGGGCTTGGGAATCTGGTGGGAGAGCAATATTTGGAGCAGATCAAGATCATTGGGTGGTAGAGCTGGGAGCAGTCTCTGAGATTTCTGTATGTTCATCTTACCACAACACCAAGCTTTGCTTGTGGCCTGTCTGCTGCACTTGCCAAAAGGTGTGGGTTTATTGCATCATGCAAAATTAAAAGGGCAGGAATATAACTATAAACAGACCCAGTTTGCCAGGTATGTGGTCCTATGTCATGTGTCAGCCATGCCATTGTGCATCTCCTCCCTTCTCCTGGGTCCATCTCACCCCTGACCAAGCCTGCAAAACACTCAGCTCTGGGATCCTTGGGGATGTTTGCTGCAAAGACAAAAATTTTTGTTTCTCCATGCACATCCAGCATCCACTGCTTGGTAAACTCAGATGGTTTTGCTGGGAACAGGACATGATTACACCAGATAAAACTCCAGGGAGTGTTGAGGGAGTGCAGCAGTCATGTTTTCTGTGGGGATGATGCAAGGCATGAATATAAGGCAATATGTTCTCTAAGCCTGGTGAAAGAAAAAAAATTATTGCCAAGACCTGGTATATCATTAATTATAATTATCAGCTTCCACACCATTTCATTCAGTTCTCCTTTTGATCATGCCAGGAACAGAAGGAACCACGTTCTGTCAAGGCCTTGCGTCAAGAGAATGGGGAATATTATTTTGTATTCAAGTAGTTCACATTTAAGGGTACATGGGCTGATCCCTTAAGAAGATAAATGATGGTGAATCACACACCATTTATGCACTCATATTTTGGGCTGGGTCTTTTTCCCAAAGCCAGCACACAACATACCATTGCCCTGAATAACTCTGGTGCTCACAGTTCTAAAACCTTTTCTAGATTCTGCCCACAAAAGCATTTCTGTTTTTCCTTTATTTTCATTCTTTTTTTTTCCAGGGCCTTCGTGCAAATATTTTCGAGGGTGACTTTGTCTCTTCTTGATTGTCCTTTCCGTTTTTATCTTCACCCCTTCACACAAACAAATCTGGGATTTGCCTGAAACCTTGGCCTGGTTTCCTCCAAGGTATTCCCGGTTTTCGCAGTGAAAAATCCATCCCAAGGCAGTACTTGGCAGCATTGGACTCACTGATCCTTCTGCTTTACAGGAAGAGTTCTTGCATCTCTTAAAGTCATCATGGGCTTTAGATGGCCCAAGAGTTGCTCAAACACCACTATATATTTCAGTATAGTACTTCAAGGAAGACATTGCTTGTCCACCTGCATTTGCTATTCCAGTAAGTCCAGCAGGATCACTTTTGCTGCAACTTGCAATTCAACTGTGCGTGGGAGCTGGAGCCACATCTCCTGCAAGAAAATTTGTGAGATCCCTGGCATGCTCAGCTACTGCTCCTCAAGGAACTCAGGCTCTGTGCAGCCAGACTTTCTGCTCCGAGGATGAGAGAACTTCCAGAGCTCAGGAATGGTATGAATGTGTCCAAACTTTGACATCAGATGTCAGAGGACAGTAAGTCTTGAACCTCTGCAACTTTTGGGCTAACTAGTAAAGGTGTAGTTTGCTATTTATTCTCAGAAAGCAAAATACAAAGCCCTTAGCAAATTTGGAAGCAAAGAAAATTTGGATCCAAAGAAATGAAGGCTCCTTCTAAGCTATCCTGATGTCCCTGCATACATTTCCCCTCAAATTTTCATCTTGTTGCAAGATTTGTTGCTTCTTCACTCTCTTACTTCCAGACAGGTTCCTTGGTTGCTATCTAACAGCAATGCCACTCCCAAGGCTTGCATCGTGTGCTAGTGACTGATGGCCAGCACTTTCCTGCAGGGAATGGGCCTTTCCTCGCAGCCACCACTTGGGCAGGGGGCTGTTAGGGGCACCTTGTTAGGAGCCTGATGTTCCCGTTCTCTCGTTCTTCCTTGCTTGGTTCCAAAGTAGCAGCTATTTTAACCACAGCTTTAGCAGTGCCATTCTTTACACCAGACAGCTTAATATGCACTGTAAAACCTTCTCTCGATTTTGCCATATTTTGTAAATAACATAAAAAATTTCAATTACACAACAGTTCCGTTTTCTCCCAGGCCATAATATGGGCTTAGCTTCTCATGAACCGCACAGGACCCAGCATTAATGATGCACCAAAGCAGCTGAACAATTTACCCAAAACAGCCCCTTTTAACACTTATGGGGGGCTTGGTGAGCAGAGCACCATCAAACCTGAACCATTTACACTCAATGGGAGTTTGCAGTGGAACCTCAGGAATGTACCCCGCTGACTCTGATCCACATTCTCTGTTTGCTTTATTAGTTTTCTTTTCTTTTTTTTTTTTAATTAAAGTGATCCATATTATTTTTCTTGAGAGGCCGTTCTTTCTAATTTCAAAAGACTATTCCAATCCCTAACATAACATCACAACTTTTTTGTTATTGTTACTGTCCTAAATCCTGCTCTACCTTAATACCTTGCACATTACTGCAGTAGTTTGAATTTTAGTCTTTGGTGAGGTTTGTTGTTCTTTAGGTCTTCCTTAATAACTAGGGTCAAAAACTAAGGAAGTATTCCATCCCAGGACTAACCGGGCCCCACCCTGCTTCAAAAGGTCTCTGTCTGGGATAATCACCCAAGAAGTCACAAAAGCTGTAACCATCAATAGAAAAAAAAATGGGGAGGACCCAGGTAATGATTTATCCCAAGAGGAGACAGGTTTCTAAAGCAGATAAGAGGACTTGCCTTATCTCTTGAAGGAAGTGGAGGATGACTAGGTCATACTTCACTGGCCAGTTTTTAGATATTTAAAGTTAGACAAAATGAGCCACAGACTTACCCTGTGGGAGCCAAAATGACAGATTATGACACCACAGTTCTGGGAACTGTACAAAACTGTTTTGGCCAGCCTGGAAGAGTCATCATTTTATCCTCTGAACTTCAGAAAATCGGTTTGCCTGAGGTTTTCAGTGTGCAGGAAAGGAGCTTTTTTGGCATGCCTAAGTGGGAGAAGCAAGGGAGGTTGGAAAATTGGAACATTAATTAAGAAAAGAGAGAGTCAGTGGGTAAAATACAACAGGAAGCCAACACTTAAGCAACCTGAAGAGCTGTGGGATACTCACTGTGTCTTAGAGCCACTGACCCTGACCAGCATATGCCTGCATTGCCCCTGCTACATTGGGATCTGCCTTTTCCCATTGAAATAGTGCATTTCAGTATGGCCCCTCCTGCACCTCTGCTGCCGTTCCTCCTTCAGGGTTTGTACCAATGACTTATGTCTCCTGAACTTGGTTTTTTCTTGGATAGAGTGAACTGGGAGCAGAAATACTAAAAACAGAAAAAAGTAGAAGGAGCAAGCAGCAAGAGATTAAGGCAACAGACAGAGGAGCCAACTGAAAAGGGATCAAAATGTAAGTAATGAGCAAAAAGATTAGTGATATTAATTAGGAAATAATCAGAGAGAAGTGATTCTTTCTGCATAGATATTTATTGCAGTATAGAAGTACAGGGCCACAAAGTAAGTGGGGTAAGGACTGTGAGATGCATCTCTCTACAAGGAAGCAAGAAGAAAAGATTATAAGGAGACCCATGGACTGTGTGGACAAGCAATAAGAAAGGCATGAGCTTAAAGAGTTCAGGGACAATAACAATAATGTTAAAAAAAAAATTTGACACAACTGATTTCTTATTTGATGTTAGCCATATATTATGTGGACCTTGCAGCACAGCAGCTATTTCAGTGCTGGAGTATAGCTGTTACAAAAAAGAACTGGATGGGATAAAACAGAAAAGGAAAAAGAAATCAACAGTTCAAATTGGGACTGACATGCAGGTAGGGAAAAAGTAATGGCCCAAACTGTTTTATCACACTGTTACTGAGCCCAGTGGCACACAGTGTAAGTATAAGCAGATGAGTATCAGAGAAACTTGCCTTAAAAAGGATGTGAAATCTGTAAACTCTCCTTCAGCTCTCATCAGACTCCCTGTGTCTCCTCAGCCTGCACTTGGGTTCCTGCCTGTGGGCTTCTGCAGTGAGCTGTTTCTGTTAAGGCGTCGGGGGCATGATGCTGCCAGGGCTGCACCCTCAGAACAGCACTCACCTGATGCCACGCTGCTGCTGCAGCTTGCAGAGGCAGGTTAGACCAAAACACCTTCTCCTGTGAACTGTCACATTCAGGTGATGACACAAATATCCCCTGACACCTTTGCTGTGAGGAGAGCTGTGCCTTTGGCTGCACAGCAAGCCCCAGCCAGGCTGGGCTGGAAGGCAGTTTCCTACACAGTGAACCAATGCTGAGACTGCACCAGTCCATCACTGCTGGTGGACAAACCCATTGGGGCCTCAGGTGGCCCAGTGACAGGGACAGCTGACAGAGGCCAAAGGGGAGACAGTGGAGAAACTACAGCCATGGAGATAAAGCAGTCAAAAACATTCCTACACACTCTCCTGGTTTAGGTGGTTTTATTTTCCACCTTTCTCCTTCAGGAGGGCAGTTTGCTCAGTTCCCTCATTCCTTTAAGTTACATACATCAATAAAACAAGTGGCAGCCTCTGCTGTGCCAACTGCAAGGATATAGTAGCCTGCATAATACCCACAAAAGCCCTTATCTCCTGTTCCCCACTGCAGGCAGCATCCTGAACTGGCTCAGCTGGATAACCAGGCTGTTGGGATTTCATAAACACCATTTTTCAGAGGGAGCCTGGTCAAATGATTGAGGTATTTGACTGGGACTCAAGAGAACACTACAAATTTCTATCTTGCCTCACATCTCCTGGCAAACTGGGGAACATCCCCACCTCAACTTCCTATCTGTAAAACAGGGATCAAAACGCATCTTCTCTTTATTCAGTGGATGTCTTTTCTCCTTTCTTCATACAGCATCTTGCATCATGGGACCACCAACTGCAAGAGCAGCCCACAATAAGGTTCAAGTAATAAAGATAACATGTCTTCTTAGCTGGAGTTCTTTGAAGAAAATAGGGTTTAATTGTACCAAGATTTCAAGAACTAGGTATGCACAAAAGACTTTTAAAAATAATTGTGTTTATTTTTAATCTTATTTGCTAGCCTTATCTTTCAAGCAGTCGGAGATAGCACCAATATTATCTGGCAAAAGCAACAGTAATTTAATGGAAGGAGTAGATAAAATGTCCAGATGCATGTCCAGCATGTAAATCGAAGGAATTGCTTTATTGCACTTGCCAGATTTAGTGAAGAAAGGTGCAAAATATCTTAATGAGATAATTGTTAAGACTTGGAGAGTTGGTATGTCTCCTGCATGCTAGGAAAATACTAGAACACAGAGAAAAAAGATCTATATTATTCCAAAGTAATATAGTGACAGGGAGACTTGGGCTCATAAACACTCTGAACTAAGAATGACGTGAGCACCATAAACAAATCTTTGTCCAGAGAGTGCTCCCACAGTTCCCAATACATATTCTAAATCAAGAAGCTTATAAAAAGTGCTAATAGACAATTCCACTGGGAGAGAGAGGTCAAGAGGTGCCTGTGGAGCCACTATAAACACAGCTGCTATGGAGAGTCCAGAAACAAACCCCCACCATGCACAGTGAAAGACCAAGTGCATTAAATGAAAGACTTAGGGAAAGAATCCAAAGGCAAGGGCCAACATATAGAAGCCAGTATTTATTTCTTGTTCTGCTGTCTGACCTTGGAGAAATTATTTTGGGCTTAGATCTGAAAAGTACTGACCAGTCTGTTCCCGAACTAACAAAGCCATTAAAAAAATGATTTGCCAACAATGTTATTTCTTGCAGGCATGGAGAAGGTGCTTCTTATCCCAGGACAGAGCCTTTCAAAATCCTCTGTTACAAATGGTAAGGATGGCATCTGTTCTCAAAGCTGTATTTGCACTGGCTGCAAATCACACCATCGCTGCAGGTAGGCATTGGCTGATCACACTCAGATCTCATCTGCACCAACAGCGCTGAAATCCTGGAAGGGGACCAGGCTTCTACAAAATCCCTCTGCCAGCTTCGCTTCTGTCTCTCTGCACTCAGCTTAAGGATCTCCTATACCAGTTTATGGACCGTTTTGAGAGCTTGCAAGTACCCAGGCTGTGTGCAGAGGGCTGATTGGAGCATCTTTGCTAAGTATGACTCCTGAGTGTGCCTCTGTTCACAAGGAATGCAGCAGGAGCTGGGTATCCCTTAGCCCTCGATCAAAAGGGCTCTTCCAAATCACAGTAGAACCCACATCCAACATATCACCCATGAAACCCTCCACCCTATTTATCTCTAGATTCTAGAATCACAGAATCAAAGAACGGTTTGGGTTGGAAGGGACTTTTAAGATCATTTAGTTCCAAACCCTCTGCCATGGGCAGAGACCCCTTCTACTGGACCTGGTTGCTCAGAGCCCCATCCAGCCTGGCCTTGAGCACTTACAGGGATAGGGCACCCACAGCTTCCCTTGCCAATCTGTGCCAGTGCCTCACCACCTTCACAGCCAAGAATTTTTTCCTTATATCTAATCTGAACCTACTTTCTTTCAGTTTGAAGACATTTCCCCTTGCCCTGCACTCCATGCTCTTGTAAACAGTTTCTTTCCATCTTTCTTGTAGGCTCTCTTCAGGTATTGAAGTCCCATGAAAGAAACACACATGTAAGGACCTTTAAGCTCAGGCTGTACATTTTCTGGACCGGATTCCTCCCTGACTCATATCAATTCTACTGCAGTATAACGCTATTGATTGTAGTGGTGGTATTGCTGATTTACACAAGGTTCAATAAGAGGAGAGCACTGGTGACCCCTGTAAGATGGGGATAATAATCTTTACCTACAACCCAAGGGAAATGTGAAAGTTAATTAATTAGTATTGTAAATCTCTGTGAGATCCAAGCAGTCTATAAATGAATTCAAATGGTTCCAGAGAGAGGGCATAAAATTTTTCTTCTTTCAAAAGTTTAAAAACACAGACAAGGAGGAACAAAGTGCAGTACAGATCCAAACATTCAAATATTAAGCATTGTGTGCATTCTGAGCCCTGTTCAAATAAACTGGTTTAAGACACATATAAGACATAACAAGTTTTCCATGCTAAAAAGCAAGATTCTCTGACGTTTTCTTTAAAAAGTATTGCTGTCAATACAGCCCAAGAAGTTCACAGAAGGGCCTGTCTTAAGTTCAGTCAATTAAAGATGCAAGCAAAAGAACTTTAGACATCATTGACCCAGATATTCTGTGACATTTATATTCATAGAAGAACAGACTATGGACACAATGAATTGCAAGAAAAATTCCCAATACAGATGGTTAACTCGCCGTTCTGCCCTTCAATAGTGCCGAAGTCGGAAAGGTGATGGAGTCAGATGTAGAGGGCTATTCCCTGATCAGGAGAGGAAAGTGTGCTATTTCATAATAATGAGAAACGAAAGAAGGATTTTTTTAAAGCTGTTGGAGTGTCGGGATGATGCTCCAATGGAGTAATATTACCCCAAAGGCTCTGCTCTGTACAGACAACCAAGCCCACTTCTGAAACCTTGGTAAGGCACCCCAGTTTATCAAATATTTAAATGTGGTGCATACATTGTTTGCATTGGATCACTGGGATTAGCTAGTCCTACAGAAGTATGTAAGGACTCCGAGTGGAACAAGGCTCTATTTATTTTGTGCTACACACAAACAGAGGGCACAGAGACCAAAAGCTTAGAACGTCCCTCCCCCAAGAGCGACTGAGAATGTGTTCAGTCATGCTCTGCAGCCTGTTTCTCTCCACTGACCATAAGAAAAGCCCTGAGAGATTTGTTGAATGACTTGAGGAGCCAAATTATGTCCCTACGATAGAGCTTTACAGGCCAGTCCATGTTATTAAGAGATCATGTTGGAAAACGCTACCTGAAAATTAGACAGAGGCCTAAAAAGACTGATAAAGGATAACCTGCTGCATTCCTTAGGCGGTGGTGGGGGGTTTTGTTTGGTTTTGGCTTGTGTGCTTGTTAGCATTTTTAGGTCCTATCACCTGCTGTCGCCAAAGCCAGGAGGAAGACAAGTAACAATTTTAAGTGCATCTGTATAAATTCAAAGCCAGCATCACTGGCAAATCAGCAGTTTCTCTTCATTTAGATGACTCTATGATCTCCATCCCACTAAAGCAAATTTGAAGAAGCAAACGAAAATGGTCACCTATGAGCCATCATCACCATCAAACCAATGACTAACTCAGAGGAGGATGGTTAAAGCTCACCCTTCTCACTGAGTCCCACACAACGACTGTATCACATAAAGATGGTGAGTCAAGACAGCTGTAGATCCAAGTGAGAAAGTAGGAGAAGCATTGCTAACTTGATTTGCAGCATCATGTTGATGAGGCGATACTTTTGCTGTTGGTTTTGAATGTATTTCCCACAGTAGTGTAGGCTTTTTCCTCAAAAGAGGCCTGTGGCCTCCTTCACCCTGGTGTTCCATTACTGCCTATTTGTAGCTGAGATTTGGGAATACGGCTACAAATATAAGAATGCTACTTCCACAGTCATCTATCTGTATTGTAACTAATAGCTTCCTTAACTTCACAAGTGACCTGGCCAGTGGGGTCATGCTCCTTTATGTATATGCAAAACCTTTGTGGATTAGGCTTTTCAATGATTGCTGTGTTGAAAAGAACCATTTTTGTTAAAAGAACACCTGAAGCAGCAGCTGAAAGCATCAGCATTTTTCAGCTCTCTTCTGTGATCAATGTGCTATATCAGGTACAACCCAGGAGAGAAACAAAGCAAACCACGTGATAGCGGAAGAAGTCATTTGAAAAGGCTTTGAAACTTATGAACTCCAAATATTTTTTGTAACCAAAGAAAAGTACATTTACATTGAGCCCCTCAGTCAGAGACTACACCTGGTTCCTAACCCCTAAGTTCCTATTATCTCTGTGTTTCTTCTGCCTTAAGAATGAAATGCATTTGCAAAGCAGCATGAGGAAACTTCTCTGATATTGCTCTGTGTGAGTAAATACAGGGACCAGGCTGAGCTTAGACTGTGAGTCAGACAACCTTCCCCTTGCTTCCTACCTGAAAATCTGAATCTACATGTTTAAGGAGAACCCTTTGTGGTCTATCTAGATAGAAAAAACATTTCTTCTTATGCACAGTGCCTAACAGGACTGGAAACCAAAGGCTGGTATGTACCTATCACAAATAGTTTATTTAGTTTCCATGGGCATCTGATATTTCTAATGACAGGTAAGGGAAACCAATGAAATAAAATAAAAATCAGATAACAGAAATAAAAATGTTGCAAAGACAGTTTATTATAATGTCTCAGGCAAATAGAGTCCCTTCTTAATTTACAGTACTACTGGAGTAGAGAAAGAGTTCCTGTACATGATGTCAAATACTGCTTTGCCCCCTTACATGTGCACTCTTTAATCTTGAGAATTTGTGAAAGTCCAGATTTTGAAAATTTCTGTAGTGGCTTATGATACCTCAGTTTCCTCATCTATAATATGGTGACACATTATTGTTTCTTATACAGCAATAGCGCCTAGACTAATAGTGCTTAGAGGCCAACCAGTTCAGCATCCTGTGGTGCTTTGGTAAGATATAGAAAATTACAGTCTTCCCCAGCCATGTAACAATGTAATTGTTTATCTTCATTACTGACCTCTTACGGAGTTTAATGCTTCTCAAGTGCTTAGGAAGACTGCAGTGAAAGGTGGGTTGTAAATGCAAGGAGTAGTACCAGTGATAATAGATTGCTGTGATCGAGGCAAAATCACAAACAAATATACAGTGTGGTGCATTAAAAGAAAGAAAAAGCCAAGGATTTAGTAATCAGCCATCATCAAACTAAAGAAAAATATCTCTGTCACCAAGGAGTGTCACTGGAAGGTGATGGCTGGACTTCAGAAGTTCAATTATACAATTTCAGATTCAAAGGAAACTTCAACTCAGCTATTGCTTGGTGATACGATTACTGAAACCTTGAAGAAATGAAATTGAGTTTGAGCTGAGTGTAGGAGCAGTAATTTACCAGGTGAAGTATTCAGAAAACATTAACCCTGTAAATGCCATTGGCAAGGTAGGATTGATTAATGCTACAGTGTCTTATTTCTGGAGATAACAGCCAATTTTTAACTCATAACACAGAAAAAGTATATTTTCAAGTTAAGGAGCTGAACTTTGTCCAAAGCCTAAGGAAAATTTCTCCGTCTGAATACCTGATAGAAGAATCACCCTCCTGATCTAGTCAGAGGTTCATCTAATCCCGGGTCCCCGATGACAGTAAACAGCATTACCAGTCTTGGAGGAAGAAAAATAAACCTTTTAATAGTTTTGATATGATAACCTGCCCCAGTGCATCTCCTTTTATAGGTCTTAAATCAATTTATGCTCCAAGTTACCAAGTTGTTGGCATCGTCAAAGTCTTTTTTTCAACTGTTCAGGTTGGGAGATAAAATTCAATTTTTGGTGTGACACTTACGGGTAGTCTTTCTGTCCACCTTTATAAAAATCAGTCCTTGATATTTAAGTGTCTGTCTTCACATAAGCACATGATTAAAACTCTGTTGAATTCATTTTGCTGTTGAATTCATTTTGTATGTACATGGCAAATTTCCACCTGCAATGCTAAAAATCTCCCTATTAGCAACAATCTTACCCTTGAATAACTATCAAAGCTAGAGCAGAGTAGATGATTGCAATAATCTAGTTCAACAAGCCATTGAAGATACTGTACAGCATTTTAACTCAGAAGTTCAGTACCTGATCCAATAACTCATACCCGAACCAAGGATTTACTTCAGAAAGAGATCCATCCAGTCACGGACAAAAAAAAGCTTCTTATCCCCAACAGTGACAAGAAATTAGATCTAGATTGGATACAAGGAAGAAATTTTCTGTGATGGGGGTGATAAGGCCCTGGCACAGGTTGCCCAGAGAAGCTGTGGATGCCCCATCCCTGGAAGTGTCCAAGGACAGGTGGGATGGGACTTGGAGCAACCTGGTCTAGTAGAAGGTGTCCTTACCCACGGCAGGGGGGAACTCAAATCATTTTACTATTCTAGGTTTTTCCAGTGATTATATGCAACTCTGGTGTAGGGTATTTTATTCTTGAATTGTAGCTATTCAGCCACAGTAGGGAAGGACAATCGACAATAAGCTGAGACTGAATTTTGGAGATACTTACTCAATTCAAGTGTCCTGTGCAGATGCTGAAATTCTGTGTTTAAGTCCAACTTTGGAGTAGCACCACAGTAGTCTGCAAAAAGGAAATTCCAGAATTGATTCTGAATCATAGAATGTCAGATTGAAAGGCACCTCAAGGATCATCTGATTCAGCCTTTCTTGGCAAAAGCACAGTCTAGACAAGACAGCCCAGTACCACATGCAACCAAATCTTTAAAGTGTTCAGTGTTGAGGAAAAATGCTTATTTTGCTTTGCGCATGACCTACAAGACCCCCATTTTTTCAGGAGAAGCAGCTGGAAAATAGTCGGGACATACTACAGTCTCTCAAAGTGCCATTATGTCCTGGTTAAATAACTGCATCAGGCTCCTACCCAGGGCAGTCAGGGAAGTCTAAAAAGGCCTGTAAATGCCCAGCCCCTGGGCCACTCAAACATGAACACCGTATGTTCTTTCAGGCATTTGCAGCGGCTTCCCTGGAGTCCACCTGCCAGTCCAGACGGACAGAGGTTCCCTGCAGATTGCAGCACATCTGCCAGACTGTGCAGTAGCTGTGGGTTCTGTGAGGCATCTCGGATGGGCATAAGGCACCTCATGTAAGAAAACCAGCTCTATAGGTCAGGGCTCAAACACAATGTGTGAACAAACTGTAAAGGGCAACAGACCTGACTGACCACTGACCAAATGCACGCTTTCATCGGCTTTAAGATTTAGCTCTCCCAAAATGAAGAGATAAGACATGGCTGTTCCTGTGGGAATTAACTGGATGACCTCTTAAAGATGACAGCTTGGGGCAATGACCACACCTTTGATGCCAGAGGAACTGCCAATGCAAATAAACCCTGGGCTGCTGGCGAACATGGCACTCAAGGAGAAAAGCTCTTAATCTCAGTAGACAGCTGGGATAAACATTTATAAAGGAAACATTTTCAAAAGACTAGGCAGATTATAAAGGCACTAGGAGTCACTGAAATCTTGTTAAACATTGTTCACTGCATTACTTTAGATTTTAGTTTGAACTTACACTGTCAGATAAATTCCATTTATCTCCTGAATGCTTTTCTCACTGTGTTTGTTGCCATGAATTCACACCTTCCATGAAGATTTACATTTTGTCCTTGATCGAGACAAAGATAATGTTCAGCTTCAATCATTCTAAGGCACCTCTTTTTTTTTCCCCCTCACTTAACTGGGTCAGTGTTTCTTGGTGTGACACTGAAAACACAGGTTATGGTGTTCAACTATTAGTGCAGGAGAGAAGGATGTTCTTATAGGTAAGGGACTGAAGTAATCCCCAAAGAGAAAGTGCCTCTCAAACACTTTCACAAACTTCCAGCCTGACCTTGGGAAAACTACTTTAGTCCCTTCATGGATCTATAAAATAAGGAAATAAATGCTTTTTCTTCCCCTTCTGCTGACCTTGCCTTTTTCCTACACACAAGACCAACCACATTGGGAACAAATTTTAATTGAGGCTCCTGATCATTCTTTCAATACAGCCTGTGATGAATCATCAACATCATGGTAAATTTGGTGATTTAACCAGTGCAATTGCTCCACTGTAATTCAGAAACATAAAGACCTAAATGATATTTTTGGAAGAGCTGTAGAAGAATTCCCTTGAGCACTCCCACACTTCCATTTGCTATCCTATCTCACTTGTCATTAATTACAAACTAATGAGTGCCATTTTCTGTTCTGCATTGATACTTTACTTTCTCCTCCTGTGGGGCCATCAACCATCACTGAAGAACGTGTCCAGACTGAAAGCATTTATCTATGCCATCTCACAAAGCTCAGCATTTCAGATAAAACAAGACTTTAATACAAAATAACCCTGTTTTCCAAAAACTAATTTCACTGATAATCCCTTCGGTTTGGCTCAGTCTGTACTAGAAATTAATTTTACCCATCCTCTGACTTGGATGGTGATAAGAATGACCACATGACCTGTGACATTTACCACAGCCCTCTGTATTTTTTCCTGCTTTGCTAATACCATCTTTTGACCCAAACTATCCTTACGTTTTGGTGCCTGAATATTTTGACTCCTTGGCAATACAGAGAAGATTATTTTGCTCCAAGTTCCTTGTTATAAATTGTGTTTGAGGCAATGTAGTGATTTATACTAATAAATCTTGACCATTATCTCTATGTACTTTATGACTATGTCTAAAATAATTACCTGTGATACTAAATCTATACTTTTAAATTGTTACACTACTTGCTGGCATGGTTTTGACTTGGTCTAACAAGGTCAATAACTCACAGGCATTGTGCAGGCATTGGCATGAACCAGGAACCACTCCTGGAAGGCTGTTTGAACAGAGTGACCTTATTTTGGGTGGTTAGAAAGTCTGATATTGCAACCATGGTCTGTTCTGTTCTACTTGGCTACCAGGCCCCTGAATGGTGCTGGGTGCATTTAGAAGCATACACAGCCACCAGAAAGCATCAATGGAGGAATTGAGAGTATGTCTGAAAAGGTAAAATTATCTAATTAACCCTAAAATGCACTGTGGATGGGCTGCAGACCTGCAGACTATGCTCTGTAGCTGATGGCAGAGAAAGAGCAAAGATGCTGAGTTTTATACCACCTGAGAGATGAAGTGGGATACGAATTATCTCAAATACAATCTAAAATAGTTCCATGACTGCCTGGACTACCCAGGAAGCCTTGTAAGCTGCTCAGCACACCCACACCTTCATGGACTCTGCCTCTTAGAGCCAGCCTTGAGAGGGACAGAAGCATCAGCACCTCCTGTTCCTACACTAGAATGCCTCATTGCCCATTTTGTGGCTCAGTGAAAGATGCCAAGTGGTTTCTGGGGCTCAGACCACAGAGTGTTCCTTAATGCCAACATGGAGAAGGAATTTTTATGGAAGTTAGAAAGCTTTTCTGTGGTAAGAAAAAAAAAATAAAGAAAGAAAATGAGAACACCCCAGAATCTAAAAGTGATTGAAAACTCCCTGTCATAACTTCCCTTCCCACCAGTAGACATACTGAAGTTATTGGTAACAGCATTAATTAATCACACAATTTTAAAGATCTGTGTCAGTAATAAAATAAAGAAGGACAGTAGATCCAGACTGTTCCTGAATATTGGAGGTGTTAATATAACAATTAAGGTGAATAGTGATTACCTGTCTTGTTTGTGGATATTTTCTTGGGCAGATAACGATTGCTACACTGAATGACATTCTAAACATATGTTGGGAGCATCATTCACTGATACATTAACCCCTTTCATACAGCAAGCATAAGCCACACATAATAAGTGCTAATGTGCAATAATAACTCAGTCGAGCTTCAGGGAACAGTGTCGGGAAACAAACTTTTTGCAAACTACAGAGTGAAATTCAATCCAATCACGTTGTGCCTTTATCACTTGTCCATGAATGTGAGCTCATTGTTTACCCAAATTCTGAACCACGGGTCTTCTTCATAAAAATAAAGCACATGGAAAGGAGTGAGTTAGACACACACTGTTGGAATATGATTATTATCTGGCAGGGCAAAAGATCAGAGAAAAGAGGATAAAATGATAGCAGTTTACCTTTCTCCCAGGAAAGAGGGAAATTCTGGATTGGAGTCAATTTGAACAAAAAAGGACTTTGTTTTTACATCAAAGAATGGATGTTCCAATTAATTATACCAAATTATTCTAGTCCAGTACATTTTACCATACCCAAGAATCACTGCAGAAAACTGGTAATATTTGGCATTTCACAGGATTAGGCTCTACCTCCTGTTGCTTCAGGATACCAGCTTTACCTTCCTGTCACCTCTCCTCTTCCCAGATTACATTGTTCACTTCCTTACACCTGCAGCAGCACCTGTGTTGTCATCACCAACAGCAACCAAATCTCAGCTGTTTCTCCAGGTGACTTTGCATCCCACTTCCCATCAAAAGACAGCAATGAGTATATGGTAATTCTTTCTGCTTATACAGAGCTCCCATCCCAAATTTTTCAGTAGCATTGTTCTATGATCTTAAACAGCCGCTTATTTCTGCCCCAAAGAAATCTGCAGTTCTGTGTGAGGGGAAGAGATGGATTACATTAGACTGCATTCGTAACGTGCTTTTGTATCCTTTGGGAAACGGGACATCAAAATGCAAGGTTTTGTATTATCATTAAAATGATGAACTGAGTTATCCTTAAAATGTAGAAATTACCTACAGACAATCCAGAGGTTTTTTATTAGTATGATCCCCATTTTATGGAAGTTGAGCTTGAGCCAGTTTTCAAATGTGCTGCCTCAAATGTCCAGCATTCATGGAAGAGCTGTAAAGATGACACAAGCCTGGATATACCAGCACAGCAAACCCACAGAGGACCTAACAGCCCTGTGAGCTGGGAGCAGCACTTAGGTGATATCAAACTTTCATAAGAGAGGGAAGTGGGATCCCAGCACATGAATGCTAAAGAGCTTAGGAGCCAGAGGAGAGTGCTGAGGAACACCACAATTTATCTCATCAGGCTCAAACGGAGCATTATCTAACAAAAAAAACTAAGAAAAAAGAGAAAAGGTTTAAACCACTCAAGCAGAGTAGCAGAAAACTCTATTTATACCTCAAGTTGGTTGCTTCATGAACTTGAGAAGCCAGAAAAACTTGAATCATTAGAAATGAGGGTCAGACAGCAGCCTATACTGTGATAGAGGCAGCAAAGTATTCCAGAGTCCCTTGGAGCAGCTGTTGGGGTGAGTGAGAACATCACACAGCCCACGGGAGGTGGGAGCCAGAACATGATTAGGGCATCAATGAAACCAGGAAATATGGTTTTGTTCTTCACATGCAGAAGGAAGGGATAAAAGGACAGGTGGTATCAGGTACTCCTAACAGATGCAAGACATAAGAGAGTAAGGAGGTCTGTGTTGTTCAGGCAGACAGTGAAAATCAGATCTCGTATAAGCATCACAGAATTACAGAACAGACCCATCTTTAAAGGACTTCCTTGGAACTCAGTCTGAGTGTGGCTTTGGGCAAGTGACTCAGATCCACAGAGCAACATGGGCGCCTTGTTTCTGCTGACTTAAATAGAAGGCAACATCCTTGAAAGACCAGACATAATATTTCTAAACTTAATTTCTCTATCTATAAATCAGGGATAACAGCTTCTTGCTCTGCCAGGGCTTTGAGAAGAGACACCCATGGAGAGTTTTCTTACACCAGTAGCAACGAACACATGAGCAATGAAGGCAGAGTAAACAAACAGACACTAATAACTTGTGTCTTACTTGTTTGTAAATACTGCAGACATTGAGTCCCATTCATTCTTGGTACAATCTCATTAATGAGGTCACATTCTTCATTGTCTGTCTTTATCTTTCTAATGATCCCTATGGAAAATTGAGGCAGAGAAAATGAGAAGCTTTATTGTGCTTAATATCCAAAGTGACAACCCTTCGTAAGTAGTGAAATGAGATTCTTCTACACAGGTATAGTGATGGGGCTTGAAAGAAGCCTGTTGCTGGATTAAACAGGGTAATTGCAGTACAATTAGGTACAAGCACTTAACTCCCCTCTTCCAAATTCTCAATTATATTCATAAAAATTCTTTTGTTTTGCCTTTTGTGCTATGTGGCTTACAAATGCTCCTGTCTTCTGCGGCTCAAGAGAAAAAAAAAAAAAAAAAAGAAAAAAAAAGAAAGAGAGAGAAAGGGCTTTGACACATTTCCAATGCAAGTGGTACAGTGTTCCTCACGATACCTTATAGCAGTGCTTAAACCCTGACAGCCTCAGTGTAACAGCACAGCAAAGTCTATCACTGTACTTTCCTGCCTTCTGAAAAGAGCGTTGGATAAAATGCAAAGCAACACTCTTGAAAAACCTTGCTTGGTTTCCAGAACTACTTTTTGGAGTCATCTGGTAAATCATCTCCCACTTGCAGAGAATGTGGGAGACAGCTTTGACCACAAGCTGAAAACAGGATCCTTATGCTTTAGTCACTCTTGTGTTTCACAAGCCTGGTTCCTAACAGCAGGCAAAAGAGTCCTGATTCCTACAAACATATCCATTATTGGCAAATATTCTCCAAGTCACATCTGTGAAAAAATTATCTGCGAGACAGAGGAACCTGATTTAGCTCCTTCATTACTTGCAATTCTTTTCTCACAGGATTTGGAGGGCACTTACATCACTTGACACTGTCTCCTGACTGGAAGGCTTAAACTTTTTTAAAAATTTAATTAGGCCCAAAAAACCTCCCAAAAAACCAAAACAAAAACACTCCACTGGTGAATAGCAGATATCTTTCTATGTGATTATCTTTATTGCATGTAGATCTGAGTATTTACATACATGGGGTATTGCCAAGCCCTAACCAACTTTTAGATTTTTACCTGTCCATTGCACTGTTCATCACAACTGCCCACCTCCAATTCATATCCTTTGTTTTCTTCCCTCTCCCTTCACTGTCTTACAGGGCAGGCCCACCTAGAAGTCATGTCTCTATTCTACTATTTGGTGGTCCACCCTGATTTTAATTGGGTTTTTCAGCATTGCACAGCTGACTGCTTCTGGGCTTCTTCTTCATACCTTTCTAGTAACCAAAAAGGCACAGGAGGGTTCAAAAAGTGCCCCAGAGGACACCGGGTACAGAGCTATAAAGCAGGAAAGAATCTTTAGGACCTGTAACAGAACAGCATTTTGGAGGTGTCTGCAAATCTTAGCATGGAAAGAGAAGAAGGTAGTTCTGGTTGTCAGATCCTGAAAAGAACAGTGGGATTTCAACACCCTGCCACTTGCCTACAAGGTTAGTATTCAGGAACCCCAAGGCATATTTCATCCCATCCTTTTGTTCTCTTTTGGATGTTTGGTGAGGCTGCAATGCATGGTAAAGCAGATGTCTATTACTGCCTCAAACACACTTGCTCCATGTTTTAAGCTTCACCAAGCTCATTTAACCAGGCAATCTCCATGTGTATGGCCATTCAAGAGATACTTGGATACCTGTTCGGCTGCCAAAACCAAAACAGATTCTCAGCCTTTCAAAAAATATTACTTTTCCTCAAGTGCTTTAGCAAAGGAAATACCTTTCCCACAAATACCATGGGTGATGCTGTGGCCAAGTAGGGCAGATGCTCAGAATGAAAACAAACATTCATGCCTTTTGAGAGTCTGGCTACAGAAGACTCAGTCCTGAAGAGCACTTAGGTTATTCACTTAATTTTATTCATACGAGTAGCCTCAATGCCACTAATAGGCATGAAGCTTAAATAATTGCTGGATAAGTGCCCTGAGTTGCAGAACAAAAGTAAGAGAAAAGTGAAATAGAAAGAAAAACAATGCAAAGATTAGCTGATTTTTTTATTATTATTATTTCACTGGAAATTTTCTTTTGTATATCATTATGCTAAAATCTATGCATAAATATGTATGCCTGAAGTTTCATTAAGACACATTAATCCTACATTTTATTACTGTGCACATTTCAGATAAGTAGGGAAAAAGATTCCTTGACCTAAAGAAAAAGCTGATTCTGCCTATTATTTATGTAAAGTTTCAGCATATCTCCTGGCTTTGTCACAAGAGAAGAAAAAATTGTAATTAATTTTAAAGGCCTCTCAAAAATGTTCACTCAGTTTACTCTGAGATAGTCACTTCTAAGTTTCTGTTTGTCACCTTTCAGTCATTCCTTACATTTGACCTTGCTTGCCCAATTTTAGGGACAACCTGGAATAACTTCAGTCCCTCCTGGTCCGCAGGCACTGTAGACTCTTGCAGTTCCCCATAACAAGTCTCCACTCACATTTAAGATGTCCAAAGACTTAATACCTCCAGCTGCAGCTTCAGAGGGGCATGGAAATCCCCTTAAGTCAGTACAGAAAATTGCACCAAAGTAGGCGGAGATGACAGCAGGACAAAGACCTTAGCAGCAAAGGAGCAGCCCCATGGTGCCCCAGCAAGGAGCATGCAGCAGGTCCAGCAGTGGCAACCAGGGTTAGTTAAGAGGCCAGATTGCCACGCCAGTCCACAGGGATGAGGTAGGCAGGGGCAGGGATTGCACAGCCAGTCACAGGCACAGTTTCTCATCATCACAGAGGTCAACAGAGGGCAAGCAGGGACTACTGAAATGCAGCTCCTAGGAGAAGGGTGGGGAAGCTGCTGTGTTCCTTATTTCTCAGATAGCTCCTTGCAATCATCTAAGCTGGTCAGAACCCTCACACAGTACGACCAATAACAGGAAAGAGGAGTTCAGGGTAACCCTCCACACCTGAGATGACACCAGACACCTCTGCTTAGGCAGCTGAACAGGCAGATATAGGCATCTAATGCCATATAAGATAACCTCAGTGGGCTGGCACAAAAAAAAAGCAGCCTCAGAGCTTTCTTATGCAGGTAAAATACCCTGGGCCATTTCAGATATCATTGGATACCTGCACAGACAACTCCATCACACTTCTAGCTGCTGAATATCTCTATAGGCTGCACAAACTCCATTTATTACCTTCCTTTTGAATATAAAGTGTGGCCTACTATCCACAGGTAGCCTAGTATTTATAGGCATCTGCCTTCAGATACATAAATTCAGATTCTTAATCTGCAAATCTGCCCCAACTGTTCAATACAGCTTGAGGAATTTGCTGGGAAAGAGGTAGGCAGTTGGAGAAAATGGTCGGTAGAAACAGTGGTTCCTGTTCTCTGTCAAAAAGACAGAGACATAAGGCTTTTGCTATTATCATTCCTGTGATCCTGGCTGTTGTGAAACAGAGCCATCTGCACTTACTTACAAAATTAAAATCAAAATCAGATTATATATTTCATATTTTATATGTACATGGATATATGCGTGTATAAAAAGCAGTGAATTATAAAAGAAGAGAAGAAAATCTAACTGTATTAGTGGGACGACTGAAAGGTCCCAGAAATTTCATTTTGCAATTGTCTTTTCCACATCTCTACTGCAACAAATTTTTTTGTACATATGTCCACCCCTAGCTGGCTCAAAGTAGACATTGCTTTGTCTTTTTTGCATAGAAGTATAAATGTTCTGGGCTAAAGCTTTATTTAAAAACAAAAAAACACTTGTCTTCTAAGAAGTTAATCTGTTCTACAGGTCATGTTCTGGCTATATGAGAAAAAGATACTTCACAAGAGGTGCATGGATGAGGGACAGAGGGTAAGAAGCATCAGAGACCCCACCTGAAGTCGCTGCATGGAAATAATCCCTTCTGTCTTTGTGTTTCATCTGCAGTGATGAGGACAAAAGCTTTTCCCAGGTTTAAAAGGGAAAGAGTGCTGAAGGTTATGAAGTGTTCCTCTCCTTTGGTACGTCAGGTTGTATGAGCCACAGACAGAAACTTTAACACACATCTCATTAGAGACTGTTTGAAAATCACATATTTTCCTCTTTCTTAATACAAAGTCATGGTTTAGAGGCATTGCATTTGCTGGAAATTGAGGACCACTCAATCTGGAAAAAATTTTCCTCCAATATGGCATGCCTTCTCTCCCCTAGGGATCATAATTTCTTTTCCATACATCTGTCTCTCCTGGCTTCTTGTCATGAATCAGAAACAGATGTGCTCCCTATTCCTTAAAAGCAAGCAAATAATCATGGTGTTTGGTGATCCTACTGCAGCGTCTCCTCCTGCCCACCACCTTCGTCCCTTTAGAACTCTGTTGTTACAGTTTTCAGAAGATTTGGAAAGCTTCTGTAAATTTTCTGGCCGTAGTACATCACATAGATACTTGTTCTCCCAGACACACTGTCAGTGCTGTGCATTAGATCATAAATATGTATTTACATGAGGCTGATGCTGATAACAGCTATGAACCTAATAGAAAATTTTGCATTCAACAAGAGAAAAGATTTTCGGTTTTCATCAGCCTGTAAGTCTTGCTCTCAAATTCATTTCTTTCCACTGGATTCAATCTAATATGGTTTGAGAGTATCACAGCAATCTTGATGCAGCACCTGTTGAAAAATACATGGCCACCTCCTGGGGTGTGGATAAAACCTCAAAATGGAGAATAAATAACTTATTATAAAGCACTGGATTTCCAGTTGTTATTCACGGTAATATAAAAGAACTCCTGCTTTATAATTTAGAAACTCCATCGGTTTCGTATCTTTATAGTATTTTGAAGGCATACATCAGGTAGAAGGAAAGAATAACCATTTACTTTTCTATTAAGAAGGGTAGAAAGAGGGGAGTGCTGTGCTGCTTTATATATAAAGGTACTAGACACTGCTGGAAAACTGAAGATGAAAAACCTCATAAAAATAAATAAGGAGCTGATTTCTTTCATCTGTGAAAGAAATATATTAAAGGGGGTCCTTTAAGGGGAAAAAAACCCCCACAAATTAAACCCCCCAAAAAACCAAACAAAGATGTACTAAGGCACTGGGTCAAAGAGTCAGAAGACATGACCATGAGAACAGATTTGTAATTCTGGCCCCAAACAAGGTGGAGAATGAGTTCCTAGTGGGAGTTATTGGTTCCTATTGCATGCAAGGTGGGACATTGTCTACATCAATCATCCATGGTGTCTTAGTGGCAAATCCACAGACCAGTGAGACACCTGACACTGATTTGAACTTTTTGGCCTCTTGGCCAGAATAAAATCAAATGCCATAGTATCACAGCAAGTGGAAACAAAAAATGCCATATAGTGAACAATAACACAGAGAAAAGTCAGAAAGAGATTTGAAGATACTCCGAGTAGGCTGACATTTAGATGTTGTATTTCACTTTCAAAAAAGATGGCTATTATGTGAAAGCTATGAAATGTGACATTTTTTTACCAACCAGCACTAGGCTTCTTGTTATATCTGCTACATACTTTCTCTGCATGTACCTATGCCTGTATGTGAGCACAAGAAAATGAAGTTTTTCATTATAACTTGGCACTGCTTGAAACAATCACAGTGCTAAAGGTCTGAAATTATCTCATATTCTTTCTCTTTAGATTGTTTTTTCTATCCCAAGAATTGGGTTGGCTTTTCAAAGCCACCTGAAGAATATGGATGAATTTCAGGATTCACTCCTTGAGCCATTATCTTGATCTAAAGTACAAAAATACAACAAGAGCTGCCTGATGGTGGCTTATGTATAGGTCAAAAAAAAAAATTATATTCGGGTTACCCAAACTCAGTCTGCTGGCTACATTTGTACTTCTAAATTAAACAGTGCCAGGGTGCCCAAATGGCTATCCTGTTAAATGGTTTGAACAGTATGTGGCATGCTTTTTCCAAACCAAATTTGCAGGAATAGTTTAGGATTTGGATTAGCTATGTTCCATTACCAGTAGGCATGCTGGGTGCAGCTACCCTGAGTTAAAGAACTAGTGCTATCATGCCATATCCACAGGCAAAGGCCTTAGCACTGTTCAGTTTGCCATATAGATGCAGACACTTCATGAAATCATCATGGCATGACCACAGGCTCCTCTAATGTTTTTAGACACATCATACACTACAGATGCTCCAGGCTAAGGAACCACTAAAATGCAGTGAAAAACAGTGATTTATTATGTATACTTTTGGCAACAGCTGGGAACACTGGAATTCAGAACTTCTTTATTTACATTTAAAAAAAAAAAAAAATGAGGATAGCCTCATGCCTGACCACAGATCTGGCACAGCAGAGGATACATGTCTTATCTGTGCTGAGTCTTGCTCTGTGACCTTGGGAGTTAGATTTCATATTCCTGAATCTTAGCTCATCAATAAAACTGCAATGACAAAACATCCTCAGTTCTCAGCTATTATACTCGGCTCATCAGGGCAGTGTGTGAACATCTCTTAATATCATTTTGGACAGCATGAAGCTCAACGGGCTCTCACTCTCAGTTTGGGCCTCTAGGCTTCTGGAATACACCAAACAATAAAGTTGTATATTCTGAATAGCTTTCGTAAATCATCTATTAAAGAAAGAGTTTTCGCAGAGCTTGCAGTGGGCCTCACCATGGCACATACTGCCAAAATTGTAACAATTAGCTGTCTATCTTAGGTACATCTGTGGCTCCCAGATCCACAGTATATCAGCATATCACAAACTTTAATGGATTTTTCCTCCCCGTACAGCTGTGAGGCTGAGAAGGCAGTGTTAGCATCCCCCTTTTATAGCAGTCGATGAGCCCTGTGTCTGAGCAGGGGAGCCTGATGGTTTGGGACACTGCATGGTCCCACTGCCTCTTTCACCCTCTGTCCTCACCATAAAGGAAACCCCAGCCTGGAGGCTGGAAGGGGCTATGGCATACCCTATCCGGATCCCAAATATGTGGGGGTAAAGGACTAGGATCACTGCAGAGCAGATTTCTGCAGCTGCCTTGAGCCAGCCAGCAAGCCCAAGTCTTTTGGAAGACTAAATGGCACTGATTTCAGGAAGGTTGGTTTCAAATGCACCTACAAACCCAGGCTGAGAGACTGGTCTGTGCTCTTAAATGTCAGCTGGATCTGATGACAATGTGAGGCAGCTTACCCACGGTAGTTACAAATTCTTCCAATTGTCTGTGTGAGCTCTGGGGTTGACAAAGCCCAAGGGGCTGACCAAGGCTACAGAGGACATTACTGGCAGGGAAAGCCATTTCTCCTTCAGAAAGTCCAAGGCACATCCTGCAACCTCTAAGCTATTTTTCCTTTTAGATATAGTTTCTCTCCTGGTTAGTAAAATCAGGGAATGGAAATTTTGTAAATACCATTTTCACATCTTGACGATAATTGACCAGACAACTTGTCTTGCAGCTTCTGGAAATAATAAAGTGGTTCCCACAGTTTAAGTTTCATTTAAGTTTCATTTCAGGAATATGTTTTACTCAACAAACTGTCAAGCTGATTGTCAAACAATGTTAAGTCCAAATTTTAGGTATAAGTACCCTGTAACTATTGCCCTCCTTGTAGAGAGACCAGGAACTGGAAGGGGAAAACCTTTGGGTCCTTAGTAGACCTCACAGGCACAAGGTAATGTGATCACTGATTTCTTCCCACTAGATCTTGAAACTCTAGACAAGATCCCTGAGCCACCACCAGAGGTGAAGAGGGACAGAAGGAACTGATGTTTTTAAACCTGTTGTAGAGTTAAATGAAGCTAAAAAGCAATCTGCATTTTGAAAGAGAATGAAAGATCAATTAAAAGCCAGGTGTGTTCTTTTCAGGTGATTTTGCCAAAGAAAATGTCTGTAAATTTGCTTCCTGCCAAAGAACTGGAGCTTTTCTGGCTCTTCTGCAACACATCAGCATTGTCATTATTTTGCTAAGGAGACGCACCAGGTGAACAAGACAGAGGTAGAAGCTGAGAAAATGGTTGGCTGAACAAAGCCATCCTTTCTTTTCCTGCCGTTAAGCAGCACTTAAAACAGAGGTGGAAGCTAGTTTTCTTTTCAGCATGAGGCTGGAGAACACACAAGACCTTTAAACGCAGTTCAGCACCTTAGACAGTGAGGAGGAAGTAATTAAATTACATTTGTCCAGGCTGGTTGTTAAGTTGCCCTGGGTGGCTGAACAATAGGCTTTTCTGAGCCTGGAGAAAATACATATTTGTACAATTAGATGAAGCAACAAGAAGACAAAAAGATATAGGAAGAATGCTTTAAATGACAAGAGCTACAGAGACAGAAAATCCCGTGTTTGTGTTGCTAAGACAGCTTGAAAGGACTTTAAGAAGCCCGTGAAGAAAGAAAGAGGATGAAAGGCAGAAGAAATTCAGGGGTGTGCACAGAGAGAACATATAAAGGAGACTAGAAGTATGTTGTTATCTTTGTATTCTGTTTTTTTTCAGTCTGTGATGGAGTTACATAAATCTAATACCAATAGCTGCAGTATCAGTTACAGTATAGAAAACAACTCCTCCTGCATCTGCCTCTGCTCCAGGCAGTCCCCTGCTCCAGCTTCTCACGCTGCAGTACGTGCAGGGCTCAGTGTCGTACTCTGGAGGAACATTGCTTTAAGAGGTAGTGATTTGAGATTTATGTTCTTCACCAAAGAATATGGTCTTCCAGGACACAGATCTGCTGTACCTTTTTCTGGAAAACACACACACACACACACACACACACACACTTCACTTTGTGTGCTACTTTCAGCAAATCTGAAAAAATAGTTACATCTATATTCCTAAAACCAGACTTATATTATCATTTCCAGCAGTGAGATAAGAACACTTTTAAAATAAGTTACTGTTTCGTAACTTTTGTCACCACTGTCTTTTACTTAAAATATGCCAAACTTCTATTGCGCTGATTTAAGAATGAGCATTTCCTTTTACTTTGGGGCATGAAGACTCATTATGTTACTGAGAAACAATTTTCATGGTATGTTCTTCTGAAAACCTTATGTTGCTTTTTTTGACGTTACAAATTTTTGTTCGTGCCTTTTTCAGCCTCCCACTGACAGTAGTTCACGACAGGGTGAGTGCTCATTTGTGTGTTTGCTTGTCCGTGCAAGTTACGGTCTGTGTAAAAGGGATCAACAATCCCCTGGCATGCACACTTCACAAAGAAGGTCTTCTATTATTATGCAGTTTTTTGTCCCACTACTTTACTTCAAGTCTCTTCAAAATAGGAGCAACTGTTGCTTCAATACGTTTAGGATCCAATGTGACAATTAAGTGTTTGTAATAGATGTTCTTATTCATACAAAATGATCCACTCATGGCAGGGAGGCTCTTCTCAGACACATAAGGATCATCTCTGGATCGAAAACAACATAACTTCTGTCAAAAAAAAGAAGGCATCAGGGAAATAAAACTCCAAGAAAGTAAACACAATGTGGCAAATTTAAAACACAGATGTACCTTCCTTCTAGTGGCTAGCTCAGCTGGAGAAAGTCATAATTGCCTAGTTTAATGGCCATGGGACCACCATGGAGTTCAGGAGCTCTGCAATTATCCATTAGTAGAAAATTGATAGAGTTCCAGAATATATTTTAAGTTCAGTGTGGACTTCACACTCCTCCATATGGTAAGAAAAAGCCAAGACAAATGTGATATATTTCAATCCTTATGCTTCTGATTTAATTCCTGTCTTCTTATGTATCTTTTTATTACTATTAATTTTAATTTAATTGGAAGAGCCTGGCCTTCTTTGCTCTAGGCACCATATACATTAATTAAAATACAGAAAGAAAGATTAAAAAGTAATTCAACAAAAATTCTTTTGATTAGACCAAGTATTGGGGCCCAGTAGGTCATCTTAAAACATTCCTCAAAAATACTGTTCACAGCAACCACAACTTTCGCTCTTTGGCCCCTCCTGGACAAAGACCAAAGAAGAAGGTCAAACAGATTAGAAAATCTGAGTCAAAGATGAGGTCAAAGCATTCCTGGCAAAAAACAGCCAGCAGGATGCTCCATCACATCTCAGGTGGTAAGGTCCAAGTGGAACTTCATCACTAACCACAGTTGCCCGGTTCAGGGAAGGGGAGGAGAAGATTCTCCCAAGGAAACAGGTTAGTGCTGTGCTGTTACGACCAGCTTTCCACGCTCTCCGTGGCAGTGGGTAGTCAGGGTTGGCAGTCTGCAGGGCAGCAGTGCATGTGCTCCAGCTCGAGGTGTTGGCTGCTAAGTGGGCTTGTGTGTGCAGTTTGCACCAGCTGTCATTCCCAGGCACAACCCTGGGAGATGCACTGGACATGTCAGAGAAATGACCACATTTATCTCAACAGGAATAGATTTTGTTGTCTTGGGCTTCGCTCAAGGCCTCAGCTTTACTTTAGCTGTGTTTTGCTTTTTGGGAACCAGTGCTGTAAACCCATTTTCATACTGGTTCTCTCCGTGTACTGGTTGACTTCCTGGACAAAGGAAGTTATATTTCAAATCTTCCAAGGACTAAAGTAGCTGATAACAAAATGCACTACCTCTCTTTCAAGATAGCTATTCTATTACACTTTTGTGGGATTGCAGACACCTCGTCTCTATTTTTGAAAAGGGTGAACTTCCACACTGGTAAAAAGTGTTATATCTTGAAAATTTTTTAAAATAATCATTGCATATAGAATAACATGCTTCTTTATAAATGAAGATAAGACAATATCTAATTAGCATAAATTCTGCTGAGAGAAACTCTGCGACACTATTAATATTCTTTGAATGTGTTGATAAATTAGCCGGTAAAGATGAAAATGTTCCTTTGATTACTCAAAGTTTTTGACAGGGTTGCTAACAACATGGAACTCCTGAACTTAGGAAGTCATACAGAGGCAAAGTATCAGCATGAATTAAGAAATGGCTACGAGACAGAAGACAAAGTAAGAATTAATGGCAGATTTAAAAATTTAACAGCAGATGCCTTGAGATTTTACATTGGCACTGGCATTACTTAACATACCTGTTAACACCTGGAACAGGAAGATGAAGAGCGAAGCATCTCAGTTTGCAAATGACGATATATTATTTACACAACTGAGACCTAGGAACAATTTCAGGTATTCTCAAAGAAATTTAACATATACAGATTTTAGCTTAACAAACACGAAAGCAAATAAAGTACACCACCAAAAAATGGAAAGTAGTATGCACCAAACCAAAAGAAACTGAGTTGCAAATAGAGCTTACACTGCTTTAAACTGTGTTAGGAATGAGATAATTTGCAATTTTGACCATGTAACAAAGACTGCTCTTGCAATTAAACAAGCAAATGCAATTTAATAACATGGAAAATCATAATACCAGTATATGAAATAATGATGTGTAATTATAATCTTGTATCCAAATCAGACCCTGTTATCTCAAAAAAGTTATTAAAAATTACATGTTCAGAAGCAAGTCGAAAATCATTAGGAGCACAGAGGTCACTTACGCAAAATCAGAATGAAAAGATTGGGATTGTTGACTTTGCAAATTAGAAGACCTAGAAAGCCTATGTAAAAGCGAATGAAATAATGAATTGCTCAAAAAGGCAGATTGCTGGCTCTGTACTCCTTTGCCAAGGAGACATTCAATGAAAATGAAAGATAATCAATTCAAAGCTGATAGAAAGTAATCATTTTTCATCCAGTGCATGATAAGACTGTGCAAGTCCCTACAGCAAATCAGTCATAAGATCAATAGTCCAGTAAAACCCAAAGAGGAACCAGCTTTCTTAGTGACAACAAAAATATCCCTCCTTTTAACAACAACTTGAACAAGTATGCTGGAGGGAATAAATTTTCCAAGGCTTAAGTCAAACTCTGGTGATTATTGACTTCTTTGGACACATCTCCTACAGCGTTCCCACGTGTCCGTTGACTCAGCTGGCTTTGGCCCTTGCCAAAGACAAGGGTGGCCCAAATGGACCATAAGTCTGATCAAATACAGCAGTTCCATGTTTCCATAAATAAGCTTCAAGGACAGGCCTGCACATACTCAGTGGGGCTGCAGTAAATGTGCAGTGTGGTTACTTGCCAACCAGCAGTTTTGGGGTGCAGTTTCCATGTCATGGCCTCCTAAATAGCTCTTCCTGTGCTGCTTCTTCCTTTACACATCAGGCTGCAGTACCTAATGCAGGCAGAAGATTCTGTATTGCCAAATAGTTCTTAGAGTGGATTTTTTCTCTCTTCTTTTTCTCATTGTGATAGATAGCACAACTCTCCTTCCTCTCATTTACAAAGATTTTTCTCAAATGAACTATGAATAATTAAAATCTAACTCCATTTGTTCTTTTTTTTCTTAATTGAAGAAATTAAAGATGTATGTAGTGTGACTTCAAGGACTGCATATGAAAAGATATACATTATTTTATTCAAGTATAGCACTTTAAATGGCACAGCACATATTTTTTTTCCAATTCATGCCTCATTCAAGTTAAATATTTGCGTTATATGCGGCAAATTAAGCTAATAAAAGCAGTTTTATTAGACGCTGGTGTTTTTGTCACATCTGCAAACTTCAATTTTTCCAGCCTTGTGCTCACTGAGCAGTAACAATTTTTTTCCTACACTTTCTTCTCCTTTTTTTTTAACCCCAACATTGAGCTATTGCATTTATATTATTAATAAGACTGTCCATAGCTAAATGATTGAAATATAGATTCATTATGGACACAAGTCCTCTTGCTGCAGGGCACAAGCACAGCACTGACTGTTTGGGGTTAAGAAGAAATCTCCCCAAAGGTCTGATTGTTAGAGTTATTCATTAGGAGATTAGCTGCATCCTCCCTAGACGTATCTCATTATGATGGCTTTTGGAGTGTGAACACTGGAACAGACTAATAATTTAGCAGGTTCAGTGCTGCTGTTCCTCTGATCCCAACATGTCACTGTTAGAAAACTCATCGGAGATCATTACTGGAGGCTAAAGAATAAGCAAAACGTAATAGGAAGTATTTTCCATATGGATCATTTGCTAATTAATTTCATCTATGACTAATGAAAAGATGATAGACCAGTAGATCATTGGATCATTGTAGGAATTTTTTTTGCAGCACACTCTGAAACTCTTACAAATATGCAGGTGTTAAAATTTTGCATCTCATTCTATTTCAGTGGTTGTCCTTCCTATCCCATTTTTTAGCCATCAGGATATTTATTTTATCTTCAGTCAATTATACAATACAAAACATAGAAGGATGAGGATAAATTGTTTGCTGAATAATGAATTTAAGTGTTACTCATTTCTAAAATCCCTCTCATCAGAATATTGGCAGTTCCTCCTCATCTTCTGAAACATATCCCTGCCACAAGTCCCCACCATTTCCTATGACACAAAATCCCTCTCAATTTCCCAAAGCCACATCCAGATTCTCTTTTTCCACTTTGCTTGCTTTCTAGGAGGGTAAAAGATGACTTGGGCTGTGATTAGTTCAGCACTTCTGCACAGGGACTGGCCAGCTGTCCGTTGCCAAATGGAATAAATAAGTGTTGAATGGTCCTTGACATGACTTCAACTCGAGCAATCATGTATCTACATCTACCAAGCTGTGGATTTTCACAAAATTTGTAGGAATGTAGTATCTTTGAAGCATACATTCCTCTAGCAAACACAGCTGAAATTGGACTCCAGGTTCAGAAGTTATGAGGAGGGAGCTAACGGAGAGCATCATAGTGTAAGCCTCGTTTCCTTAGGAAACTTGGCTAGAAATACCAAACCTTAAAAGCAAGAATATTAAGTCTTGTTCCCTTAGGAAACTTGGCTAAAACTACCAAACCTTAAAAGCAAGAAATTTAAGTGCAGAAGACATTATAAACTCTACAGTGGTCTCATGATAAACAAAAAAACATTATCCTTTCCAAGCACAATGGAATGAGATTTCACCGCCATGTAAGAGGCTGTGAAGTGCTGACTGCTGCCTGAAGTCAATGGTGTGATAGGAAAGTGACACACTGCAGAGTTAGCAACACACTTGACTCTATTTATCACCCTCAATTAGATGCTGGAAGCTAACATGTCATAAATTAATGTCTGTGTGATCTGACATGGGTTGTGCTGATCCATTGGCTGTCTTGACAAACAGGAAATGCAGGTCCGTAGCTCCTCTTTAAGCCTGGCCTTAAACATTTGAAGTCCTTGGTGATACTCACCTGGTATGGAGTCAGACACTTCCCTGGAATTGCCCAAGCAACAAGCCTGGCCATGCAAGCCTCTCACTATTGATGCTGGAGACAGACTGGCTTTTCTGAAGAGCATCTCAAATCACCTGCTGTGCAAATTCATCCTTTGAAGGAATTTCTAACTTTCTACTGACCAGAAAATGGGATTTGGGATGCTTATCTCCTAACTTAAGCTCCAAAGATTGGTGTCTAAAGCTAGGTAGTAACACCACCAACCTTTAAAATGCTTGCAAAAAGATAGGGTTTTGTTAACATTTTTTCTTTCCATTTTTCTTTCTCTTTAATGGCACATAAAGCAAAAACTAATTATTTGTTTCTTTCCTTCTTTGAACACCAGCACCACATATTCCTTTGCACCTTGGAGCAGGTATACTATTTAGCCAAATTTCCCTTTGCTGGCACTGTGAAAATGGAGATCCAGGAATGCTGACCCATGTTTTGTGTAAGGTGAAGTCTCCTGTGTATCACTGAAGCTCAGCTTGTATCTGTTGCAGCTTCGAGGAAACAACAAAATGTTGGGAAACTAAGAGTCCAGGTCAGAGCAATTAATTTTAACTAGTTATTTCTAGTTAGTCTTCTGCACTGAAATGTTTAGGGCCTAGTGTTGTTTCTGTGAAAACAGCAGTATTTGCACCCAGAAGAATTCATCTTATCAGTCTAAAACAATGGCAGGGCACAGTGATTTAAACTCATTTTTAGGGTGAACTATCAGACTGGATCAATTAAAGGGGCAAGAATAAGAAGACTAATCTGTTATGGTTGGCCTTCTATAATGATTGTTGATCTATATGGAGTGGGGCATGATGGCTGGGCTTGTAGGTACTATAAAATGTCTCTTCTCTAAGCAAAACCTAAACACTCTCCAATAACAAATGGGTGCATATTTTCAAAATTCCTAGTCAACAATTTACTGACTTTTAGGCAAGCTATTTGACCAACAAGAGTGCGACAAAGTGGTTAGTTCTATTCACAGCCTCCCAAAGGACTAAACTGCAGCTTCACCAAGAGCTCAGGGGAGGAAGAGGAGAATGATTCACTGCCAAGGCAAACAATGGGAAACAGACCACATTTCAGAGGCCACAATCTTTTCCCCATTTCCTTCCAGCACAACCATCTCAGCTCCATTATTTGGAACAGTTTGTTCCCCCTGAGGCATTTGTAATACCAAGCCTACAGAGGTGCAGAACCATGACCTAATCCATCACCTCCACGTGTCCATGGGGAGGTCATACCTCCAATGAAGTTGCTCTCTGCAATGCATGGGTCACCTCGCAGCAGAAAATGGGAGGAATGCTGCACATGCTGCATCAGATGCCATGAATGAATGCGTTTAGGACAGTGGAAATAAAGACGAATGCTCCCTTTTTGCCTCCATGTTATTAAACTGTTTAGTTTAGGACAAACCAGGCTAATAGCCATTATTGAGGAAAATCCAGCACCATGCCTGTGCCGTTAGAGCAGAAACAGTCTTAGAAACAATACATTCAGATCTAATCAAAGCCTTCTAAAAGCCCAGCAGGTACGACCAGGATGCAAGCAAATATTGGCAGTTCCACCTCCCACTAAAATCCCCACTTGGAAATGAAAAACAGGTAAACTCCTCATTTATAGAGAGGTCTCTTTACATTTCAGAGCGGTGTGAATAGGTATCAAATATATTGTGTCCCATATATATAACTAATATATATTCACATGTGTGTAGAGTATCTTGTGTGAAGGGAAGCACTTCAATATTTGTTCAGTATTTCATCTCCCAATATAATTTCAATATGTAAAACAAATGTTACTTATACAGCACACCCTTGTAAGTCATACAGATGCAGTTTGTTCCACCAGGCAGGATTTATTAGTCACAAATCCTAGCCAGCTTGTTTCTTTTTCTTGTATGTTGTAGTGTTCATAAGACAATTGAGTCTGGGGACTGGAAAACATCCTTATATGCAAATCTGCATATAAAGCACACCTTTTAATTTATTGTTTGGATATTAGGTACTGTGACAAGATAAGTCATATGATGTGTAATTGGCCCAGTGAGGATTTGTTGGTGTGTATAATGTATACACTTTTATTAAAGTACAAGAAGAAAATTACTTTGTCAATCATTTCTAAGATAAAAAGGGCCTGAAGAAAGCATTAATTCTTCTGCTGTCACTTCTGGCACCGTAGTCCTTTCTATGCACAACTACATTTTTAAAAATATTGCTACTTTAATCATAAATAATTCAGAAGTTTTCTGATTTCTGATTTGATGCAAAAAACGGTCAGATGTGTTCACACAGGCATGTGCATGTGCACACACATCAAGCACCCAAGATCAGAGTTAATAATTTATAATTAAAAATCCAAATAGATGAAGCAGATGGGAATGACATTGCTGTCCCCATTTTGTCAGAGGAGAGACAAACCCCACTGATGGGTATAATTAAGCCAAGGCAATATAGCACTTCTAACTCACATGCATTATCAACACACAAAGCCATTCTGTACCTGTGTTGATGTCCTTCCACTTTGTTGGAAATAAGACCTGTTCAGTCATGATCAGAAATAAAAGTATTTCCTTTGCTTTGTTTATATTTCAGCCTTATCCACAACGTTTGCTTGCTCGCAAACACCTGTGGAAAGTGTAGGAAAGGCAAGGTCTTTCCTCTTGAAGTGTACACCTGCTGTCCAAACCCTTTCATTTCCGTCACTGAAAGCTACAAGGTCTCTCCTTCTGCCTCCTTGTTTCATCTTCTGTATTACCTTTTATTTGATTCTACACTATTCTTGAGGACCATGGAGAATTTTGTCATGCACTATCCACAAGAAAAACACACACACCAAAGTGGGAAAAGTTTTGGTTTTGGGCATACATGGAATAGATCAACCTATGACTTGACTGGAATATCTCCTGGGATTACATAATGAGCCAAAAGACTCCTAGAGCAGCACATCTTTAGGTCACTTCCTAACGATGTTATTTACATGTGCATGCACATTCTATTGTTGATCTATGTCCAGCATGTGGAAGGGCTTTGCAGAAGATGCCAAGTCAGCTGCTAACCAAATGCCAACCCACTCCCTTACTTACTGGCCACCCGTTCTGCTGTCCATTCAGTCAGTGCCTGAAGTAAGCTCGGCCAGGAGATTGAAAGCCAGCAAGCACAACAGAAAACGTAGAGCTCAGGGGGCTTCCTGGTTCCAGGTCTGCTCTTGGAGCAAAGAGCCAATGGCCAACAATCCCTTCAGACTCCTCAGGATGTTTCCTCAGGACTGCAGCACACAAAAATGCGAGAGTGTGCCTAACTCTGCTGCCCTAGGGCAACTCTGATTAAATCACAGAATCACAGAAGGAGTTGAGTTGGGACCCACAAGGATTATCGAGTCAAACTCCTGGCCCTGCACAGGACCATCCTCAAGAGTCACACCTTGTGCCTGAGAGTATCATCCAAACACTTCTTGACCTCTGTCAGGCTTGGTGCTGTGGCCACTGCCTTGGGGAGCCTGTGCAGTGCCCGACCAACCTCTGCGTGAAGAAACCTTTATTAATATCCAGCCTAAACCTCCCCTGACACAACTTCAGGCCATTCCCTCAGGTCCTGTCACTGGTCAGAACAGAGAAGAGATCAGTGCCTGCCCCTCCCCTTCCCCTCACAAGGAAGCTGTCACTGCAATGAGGTCTCCTCTCAGTCTCCTCTTCTCCAGCTGAACAGACCAAGTGCCCTCAGCTGTTCCTCATGCAGATTCCCCTCAAGGCCCTTCACCATCTTCGTTGCCCTCCTTTGGACAGTCTCTATCAGCTTAATGTCTTTTTCAAATTGTGGTACCCAAAACTGCCCACAATATTCCAGGTGAGGCCACCCCAGTGCAGAGCAGAGCGGGACAATCCCCTCCCTTGCTTGGCTGGTGATGCTGCGTCTGATGCCCCCCAGGACATGGTTGGCCCTCCTGGCTGCCAGGTGACTGCTGACTCACATTCAACTTGCCATCGACCAGGACCCCCAGGGCCCTTTCTGTGGCACTGCTTTCAGCATCTCCTTCCCCAGCCCATGCGGACATCCAGGGTTGCCCCATCCCAGGTGCAGAATATACCACTTCCCCTTGTTGAACTTCCTATGGTTGATGATTGCCCATCCCTCTGACTTGTTGGTGTCTCTCTGCAGGGCCACCTTGCCTTTGAGGGAGTCAACAGCTTGTACCAGTTTTGTGTCCTCTGCAAACCTGCTTAGTATCCCTTCCAGTCCTGTGCCCAAGTCACTCAAGAAGATGTTGAAGAGCACAGGGCCTAAGAAGAGCTAGAGGGGAGAGAGTCAGAGCCATCCCAGGCAGTCTGGCCTGGCACAGCCTCCTCCATTCTCTCCTGCCACATCACCTCCCTTTTGCAGGCAAATATTCTTTTCCTGTGGTTGGGTTTTTTTGTGTGTAAGTTCTGAAGCATTTATGAACTTGAGTCTTTACAAGAACTGTGAAACAACACAGCATCACATTGCCTCCTGTATTCTCTCCCAGGCTGGGAGAAATGTCTGGATCTGCTCTATTGAGCCTGCCAGCAGAGGTGAGAGAGTAGCTGACAGTAGCCACCGTTTTTCATCCCTGGGTGCAGATGGAGGGGAATAAATGAATACTTTTTTTTCCCAATATGATTTACAATTAATGACAGATGGAATGGGATGGTTCATTTCAAAACAGCTCACCTTCCTCATCACCCCAAATCAGGGGCCCTACACCCAAAATGCCTCTGGCAAATAGTCCCTGACACACAGTAATGCTGGGACCATGCCTGAGCATCACTTGGGAGTGTGATGATTTATGCAAGCCAACTGTACCGGGGCCTGTGATGACAAATGCAACAAATAAACTGCAGTTCTCCAGCGCTGGGACATGTGCCCTGACACTGACTTACAGGGGTGACAGGCTGTCCTTGTACAGACGGGCTTGGAACAACCTGGTCTAATGGAAGGTGTCCTTGCCCATGGTGGGGCTCCCTTCCAATCCAAACCATTCTGTGATTCCATGATGCTGTGTCTCCATGATTCTAGGAAATACCACCCCCAGTGCTCCTCTACTGATTCCAGGTACTGTTCACACATCTTTCCCTTTTTTGAGAAACCAGGATTTTTCGATTTTTCTCCTCCATTTCCAAACCACAGACCCACCTCTGAGCTCCTGATCCTGCTGTGCCTACATCCATTTTCCTCTTCCTGCTGTGCTTCATGTCCCAGCCATTTGTGCTGCAGCAGACTCCAGCTTGATTCACTTTCTTTCTCAGTGAGCCGGCTTGCTCACTGTGTTTGAAATCTTTAGGATCTAGAATAACTCTCTGGTGACAAAAACACATATAAATATCTTTCAGGAGGTAGCAGTTTGGCCAAAAGAGGTAGCTGTATGCAAGGACAGCACTTCCCTGACACACAGGCAATCTGTGTGCCAAACTTCAAGCCCTGAATTAACAGTTAAAAGCAGAACAGGCAAAAACTTGCTAAAAAAAAACTATAAGATTTTTGTTTGAATATTGGCAGGAAAACATATTTTCCCTGACCCACTTTTAGAAAGTGCTGATTCATTTTTTTTTAAAGCTTCCAAAAATATTCAGCTAAATACAGGCGCTTTTCACATTTTTGGAAAGCTTTAATCCAAATTATCACAGTCTGGCAAAGTTATAAACCAATGAAAACAGAATTCAACAATGATAAGGACTAAGAAACCTTAATCACAGGGCTTGCTACTGTGGTTAATCCCCAGAGGGGATTATTACACCAATAATAATTTTTAAATATTATGGAATTATTATTGACTTGGAGAGATTTTTGATCTAAATGTTTTTGATGTCTAATTATGATAGGTAAATACAGCACTAGTAAAAGTTATTGCAGCACACACATCATTTAGACTGCCAGATTTTACTTATTGAAAAAGTTTCTTGGTAGAGGGAACAGTGGGAAAGTTGCAGAGACCCTACTGTTATTCCTAAACTTGAATTTTCTTCCACAGGATAATTCATTCACTAGAATGCTGGTAACAAATTCACATTTCTGTACTGGGATACATTATTTTGTTATATTTAAACAAGAGAGGGAAAAGATCAGGAAAAATATATGTGCATTAATTTTATTGCTTTTAAAGTGCCATAATGCTGTGAACATCATCCCTTAACTGGCAGAAAGATGGTCTTCCCTGCACCATTACAAAAGAACACACATTTCAGACTAGAAAGGATAAAGAGTGATAAATCTCCCTTCTGAGGATCAGCCAGCATTTTTAGCATCATTGTACCAGGCAAATGTATTCTGCTTTTTAAACTTTCAAATTAGAAACAAGGAATAGCTGGTTTTAACTTTGTCTAAGAGCCAACCAAGGTTATATTTGTTTATGCAAGCCTCATTAAATTCCTGTTTCCTTCTGCCTTTTTTTTGATACCATTTCCAAACCCTAAATAAAAACATTAGTCTCCTCTGCTAGTTATAACAAACAACTCTTGTCAGTTATTGCTCTCTCAACAAAAAAACCTCCACCCTTAAAAACTTAGCTGATAGCTCTATCTAAAAAGCAACAACACTAAAAAA